>CM037879.1:247733437-248235137 GCA_021292165.1 Shinisaurus crocodilurus
TCTTTTTCAGTACCTGGAATGCCACTGGGTATTGGTCTCATACAAGCAATGCCAGCCAGCTTTTGATTGACTCATTCAAGAGGAGAAAGAGTGGGTCCTTGACAATATGCTTTTTAATTGCTGCCGCAAAAGAATCTTGAATAGATTACAATAAGAAGCATTTCCTGTCCAGAAGTTTTGCTCTATTTAGCTTTTATAAAGTTCCAGTACTTCAAGTCTGTTTAGATAGTTCAGTGAAGAAAGAATTGTTAATGAGTAATCTTTGTCCACTATGGCACTGAGCCAATGAAGAGAGAAGGATTAAGCCTAAAGCCAGCACGTTATCGCTGAAGGCTTCTGCAAAAGTGAGAAAAGCAAAACAAAAATGTTCCCATTAGAAAATCATTAGGATTTTGAACTGAGTGCAGAACTATTGATTCACAGGACGAGTATCTGCTAGAATACTGCAGGAAGACGCTGAGTGTAAGTTACTATTTAGTGGATATGTTTGAGTACATGGTTTCTCTGAAATATTCTGTTCATCATGAGGTATTTGACTAGTGCAGGAATTTAAGTGCTCCATTCAGTGAAGAGAGCTACAAGCGTAAATTATCTAGTGGCTAAGTTTCTAAAAGTTGTGTCTCATAATAAGTCATCTCTTGAGGAGGAATACTTTGGTGGGGACACATGCAAGCAGGCAAAGCAAGGTGATTGCTGGTTGGCATGCCATTATCTGGAATCTGACTTTTGTGATTTCTGTGGGGATTATCTGCAGCAGAACTGAAGTGTCTGTGTCCTCCCACCCACTCTTGTCACAATACAGCAAATTTTGATTAAATAATGGTTACATTGGCAATTAATGGTTTACAAATACTAAACTCTCTAACTGACTTGCTGTGATTACTTTGCCCATTGAAGTTAATGATAACAAGCATCTTGGTGCATGTTTCATATATTTTTCTCTATCTACATCTAGCTCTATCTGTCTATCTATCTATTGCAGCTACCAAAATGTGCTGTTTTAACAAAGTTATGAATGAATACTTCATTATTCATATTATTGTGGTACTAAATGTCCCAGCCCAAAACCTGGTGTCACTGGCAATACGTACCTGGCAACAAGTGCCTGGCGGGGGGCAGAAAGAAGCAAGTTGTCCCAACTGTTAGCATTAAATTCACTGGCGAAGCTGGAATGAGTTTCCACCATCCTCATGCTTAAAAAAAAAAAAGTATGAATGACTAAACATGAATGACTCCAATGAAAATTAGACATGAATAGAATTGGGAATGCCATCACCTGACTGAAATGCATTTACCCATTCTTTTAGCTATTCTTTTAACAGGGAACTTAAAGCTTGGATTTAAAATATTTACATTATTTTACTTTCTCCAGAAGATCTTTCACAGTATTGTGTGACTAGTGAATCTCTAGGCAAGCACTGATCGCAGCAGCAATCACACTGGTCCGACAGCTGGATTGCTCCATTACTATGCCACATTGGCATGTAGCTGACATTCAACACAGGGACAGATTGACTAGGATGCTGTAAATAATCTAAGAATGCCATTTTTTGCAAATGTTTTGCAAATTTATTCTCTAGTTTCCCATGGTATTTTATTTTATTTTGAAATGAAGTTAAAAATAGAGGCAAGAACAACAACAAAAGAACAGCATTGACCAATACAACAAGATCATGGGAGAAATAAAAGAACTCACCGATCATAATTCTTAGTATATTATGGATATGCTTATCATATAGCTGGAATAAAAAAGCCTAAGGAGAAGCCTGCTATATCTAATGAAAGATTAGATATATGTTATATAGCATATATACAATGTGTATGCATAATATATTACTTAGAAAAAATATAGGCATCTGTACTTGACAGGAATTTGAGCAGAACTTTGAAGGGCTTCCACGTAGGATATAACTGAAAACCATTATGCATATCTATATCTATCTATCTATCTATCTATCTATCTATCTATATGTGTGTCCTTGCTTGCTGCACTTACTGAATATGTTTGTACATAATCATAGTCTCCCAAATTTCATCAGTGCTATTTAGTTGGTTGCTTTGAGGACTTCCACATATGTGCTATACACACCATGGTATACAATTTCTGAAGAAGTTCTTTATTTAGGAATCCAGGGTTACAACAGGGATGTGCAACACTGGAAAACTCGATCCATTTGTGCTCGATGGACTTTCAACACATTTCCAACCTGATGGCCAAAAGTAGGCTGAGTTGAGGGTTTTTTTCTGGCTTCCACAAAATTGCTCAAAATATTTGTGCAAATTTGGAGCTGGGAACTGCATATCTCTAGCACAATTTGAACAAAGTGTTGCCAACTGAGATTCAAGTCATTGTTGTTGTTCTTGTTGTACCATTTAATATGAGAAGTATGAAAACATCCTCCTCTCACTGCATATGCATACACTCCACCTTGGACACCTTGAATTTTCTGACAGTTAATTTCAGTTTTGTGCAAAATTCAGGCCTCTGCTCTGCAATTTGCGCAAATTTGCGGAGCAGAGGCGTGAATTTTGTGTCAATTTTTCCAGCTTTCAAAAACAACTGCAAATCGCAGCCTGCTTTAAAAATGAAAGTCTGCGTGCTAGCTCGACTCGCATCAGATTGAGTTGGCTCCAGCTTGACAGAAAGGAATCCACAAGGCCGAGTCAAGAAAATCTGTTGGATTATCACACACACACCCCTTTTGGATTCCTCACACATCTCTATCAGAGAAATTTGGTTCAAAATAATGAAGAAGCAGAGTTTTAGAAATTAGCAGTGGTCTAATATAGAGAAATTCCTAATAGTAGTCAGCAGCCATGTTCCAAAACTCCTGCATTATTGAACATTCCCACCAAAGATGAAAGTAAACCAGTCTAACCATACCCCTTCAACAATACGGATTATCATTTGGATGCATTTATTCTCTCGTTAACATTCTTGAGATGTATTGAAAGCTTATCCTCTCTTCTCCTAGCCATCAAGTCATGGAGATTTCTACTACTCTTGCAGGAAGATGAAAGATGTCAGACATATATTCTTCCTCATATATACAACCCCACTGAGGGCAGAATTCTAGAGTGTTTGCATAGGCATTGGACAGGGAAATTGGAGAGCCATGCCAAGGAGGTTGGGTTGGGACATCTAAACCATATTAATAGACAATTACAGGATCATGCTTCTCAAAAGTTTAATCTTTTCATATTTTTGCCAGCTTTAAGAGGCGTCACTGGAATGTAGTAAGCGTGACATTCTGCAAATATGTTTAATGTTTTAAATAAATTGTTTATTTTATCTGTGCATGGATATCTTCAACTATATTTTAATTAGGGAGCCTGGCATTACATTAAGAACAAAACAGATAATCCTGGAGAATGACCCATTCATGGAAATCAAAACTAATGATCAAATTAGACACAAATTAGATCAAACTGGCAAAAAAAAGAAGAAGACAGGGTGATGTAGTGGTTAGAGTTAGAGTGCTGGACTGGGGAGACACGGGTTCAAGTCCCCACTCAGCCATGAAGCTCACTGGGTGACTTTGGGACAGTCATAGACTCTCAGCCTAACCTACCTCACTTGTCATTCCCTACTCACAGTTGTTTACAGGTTCTTTAGATGATGCTGTGACCCTCCAGTTTTGCTTCTGTTTTTAAAGAGCACTTTCTGCAAGTTTTTTCAGAGCAGGGAAAATGCAGCATTATTTGTGAAAGCGAAAGAAAACTCTTTCTCCACTTGTGTATTTGCACTATTCTGTTACACCACAGTGCCACCTAGAGGTTTTGGAACAGAAAAACAGGAAAGGAAACACTCTTCATGTAGTGCTGAGATCTCAGTTCTCTGACGAAACTGAAAGCAGATACAGTGGATTAACAGCCTTGGGTAGAAAAGCCCACTATGCCAGACAGTGTCCTAATTCAGACACTCCAATATCCTCCACACTATACACACATAATGCCTCTGTGGATTCAGGCACTTCGGGAAAAAAGAATTCTTGACTTGGTGCAAGCATGTTGAAAGGTGTGCTTTCTGGTTGTAGTTTACACAAGTGTGCCCATTTTTAAAAGGCTGCTCTGTTCACATGAATCAAAACGAAGATGCAGTGCTTCTCAACATGGGAATGCTACTGCACATGGAAGGTTTTAAGGAATTGGGAGAGGCCCTATGACATGAGTACTTTCCAGGCAGACATACTAATGTTTTTATTTGTACTTTCCTTTGTCTTTCTAGGTTTCCATCAAAATTTGGCGTAACTTGTCGCAACTCTTATTGTATTAAAGACTCTATGGCATCAGAGATGAACCTAGTAGGACATTCCCAACTACCTTCAGCTGATGGATTTCCTCTTTTGGATGGTCCTCATTTATTTGGTAAATCAGAAAATATACTAGAAGCAAAATAACTCAATCTATAGCATGGAGAGAAATGCTGACATTTTCCTAGTAAATTCCTGAAAGCTGTTTGCTATTTCTAGAAAATTACTCTGGCTTTGCTGGCCTACACAATGAATTCATTTTTATGTTAGAATGTTATCACAAAGTACAAATTATAAGTGGCATAATAACAGCAAAATGTAAAAACAAATGAAGGGCTCTAGCCCAGTGAGAGAGCATGTGCTTTGTAGGCAAAAGGTCTCAGTTTCAGTCCGTCACATCTCTAGGGATGAGAAAGACTCCTGTCTGAAACCTGGAGAGCTATTGCCAGTGAGTGTAGACTAAATATTGAGATAGATGGATTGATGGCCTCACTCAGTATAAAGCAGCTCCAATTGTCACTAATAAATAAATCTAACAATTGAAACCAAAATTGTTCTCTCACAAGTTTAAGACTTCTACAAGGGTAACTGTTCCACAAGCAGACTTCCATTTGTACAACAGGACTCCCCCTTCCTCTCCTCCCCCATGCCCTGCCAAATCTGCTCTGGAGGGTCCTCCACCCCTCCAAAGCAGATTTTGGGGACACACAGTGGGCCCCAGGAGGGAGCAGGAATCGATTCTGCCAACAGCCTCTGTTCTGTTGGATTCCACCGTATGTCTATTGCAAGAAAAATGACAAAGGTTCTTGTAGCATGATGCATCAGATGAGTGGACTCTAGTTCGTGAAAGCTCATGCCATAAATAATAAATGTGTTAGTCTTTAAGGGTCCAATCCTATGCATGTTTAGACAGAAAAAAGGAGTACAGCTCCCAGCATTCCCCAACCAGCCACGCTGTCAGGGGAATGCTGGGAGTTGTAGGACTTTTTTTTCTGTCTTAACATGCATAGGATTGCACCCTAAGGTGCTAGAAGACTCTTGATTGTTTGTTGCATAAGCACAGAATAAATGCAAATGGAAGAATCCAGAGATGTTTAAAGATGTTTCATGGGCAGCGCAATCCAATGTAGCTGCCCGTAACCCTCCGAACTTGGAGATTTACAGGCATCCTATTGAGGGCAGGAGGAGTGTGGAGGCGAAGGTCGTCCCCGCTCTTCTCCCATCCTGCAAAAGACTTAGACATCTGACTTCGGCCATCTAAGTCTTTTGCCCTGGCTCATGAGGAGGGGAGTCTGAGGTGCCACCAAGATGCATTGTACCCTGGTGCAGCTTAACTCTTCCCCTCCTCGCCCTATGGAACTCCCACTATGTGCCAGCTCCAAGGTTGGTCTCCTGACTGCTGGAAGCTGCAGCTGGTGCAGTTCTTTCCGAGCCGGCTGTGAGAGCAGAGGGAGGGCATCCTGAGGTCGTCGGAATCCCAGCTCCAATCTCGGAGCGCATTGGTAGTCCAACCTCTCCTATGGCCATCCAGACAACGTCCTAGCGGCCATAGGATTGTGCCCTAAATGCCTGAGGATTTCCTTTTCCCATGCCCCAGAAGGCTGCAGGGATGGATTTCAATGGTTCTCTTTCAGTAATTAAATTCTAGAGCACTGGGGTTATTACCAAAAGGGCCTTGCACCAGGTTTTTGCCAGTCCATTGTCTTCTGGTGAAGATTTGAAGCAGGACTCCTTCATATCAGCAGATCCTAGTAGAGGAAGAGGTTGCAGGTGGAGAGGCTCTCCTAGATTCTGGTAATACATCCTAATGTGCTCCCCATGTTTAGCCCTTGTGCATCGATAATGTCACTAGGATGGTCTGATGTGCAGTAAAATTCTGAAAGTCTCTAGTTGTTCAGAACTTTATAGCCCTTATATGTTGCCTAGATAGAGCCAGTGTGGCGTAGTGGTGAGAGTGTTGGACTGGGACTCGGGAGATCCGGGTTCTAGTCCCCACTCGGCCATGAAACTCACTGGGTGACTTTGGGCCAGTCACGGACTCTCAGCCTAACCTACCTCACAGGGTTGTTGTGAGGATAAAGTGGAGAGGAGGAAGAAGGTTATGTAAGCCGCCTTGAGTTCCTTTCAGGAAAAAAGGCGGGGTATAAATATAATAAATAAATAAATAATAAATAGATGACTACTGAAGACCACTGTCAAACATCAAGCTGTGATGCTTAGTGGGTTACTCTGTCAGCAGCACAAAGCTGCATTCTGCACTAGTTGCAACTTCATAACATTTTTCAACGGTTCAAAAGTTGCATGAAGTTCCTTGTGTTGGGCTATGATTAATGTTACAAATACATAAAATGCGAATTGATAGGTCTAAAGCAGTGGTGCTTAACCTTTTTGGTGTCACACCTCCCTTCTGAAAAATATTATGACCCATGCCTCCCATGTGTTAACGGCCCAAAATTTAGGCTTAGGCAGGACGAGTTTGCATTTTTTAAGTTTATGCTCTGTCTCTGGACTAAAAAAAATGCATATTCAATTAAATGACCAGCGTAGCTCCCAAGATTAGTAGGAAGAAATAAGGTTGGGCCAACCGCCAAGCTGCGCTGCAATGTACTTGTAAAATAAACAATTTATAGACCCCACAGGCTAAGAACCCCTGGTCTAAAGAAAGAAACAAAAAAGAAAACAAACAAAAAAAGAAACAGTAGGTAGGGTCTATCAGATGCAGGTAGTGGAGATAATTAATATGGACCGCCGTATCTACATAGTATGCAAATCATAATAAAAGATGCAGATGGGGACAAGGCATCAGTTATAGATGCCTCATACCGTTTATAGGTGTCCCTCCCTCTCTCAGTATCCCTTGCTCTGTACTGACACTTGTTTTCTCAATTGCCTTTGGATTTTGCTTTAGTTTGCTTGCTTTTATTGATTGCTAAATTGTAGTTGGGCACTGCATACTCTGGGGATCAACTCACACAGGAGAAAACTAGCTTGTTTCTTCATGTAGACCTGTGCCTGTGTATGGAACCTATGGTGTACACAGGTAATTTCTGTAATTTTGGCTGCATGTCTTGGACTATTATTTGGAAATATTTAATATCCTTAAATTTAAAAGGGTAAATCAAGAAGAGCCACAGAAAACAGATCTCATAAATTCATCCTTTCAATATCCTTTCCACAGCTCTCATAGGAAGGTCTTGCAATGCTTCTCCCCCAAAAGTAGCTGTATTTAAAGGCTGATGTAATTGAATACCGGTAGTTTCCTACAAACCCTGGGGCAAAACTGAGAGATTAATGAGCAGCTGTTGGATTTTATAAAAACACGCATTGCTAAATTTATACATTCTTTTTCTATTCTTTTAATTTCAGAAACAATGTTGCTCAGTGACACAAGTATTAGCAAGACAGAAAGCTTTTCATTTTTAAAGGAGTAATAAAAGTACAATAATATTAACTTTATAATACAATATTACTTGAGGTCCCTCTCCCGGTGCCTCTTTAGAATCTCAGGCTGTCTCCTTCAAGTGCCTTCTGTGCCTCATGGTTGACTGCCTCTTACTGCTCCTGTTCAGAGCCCTCTCATCATGCATCTTGCCAGACGTCACACCCTCTGGCCTCTGTGTCCTCTTCCAGCTCTTCTGCCTCTAGGCTGTGTTTGAACTCCCCTCACACCCAGGAAAACTTCCTTAAGGAAAGCTGCATTGGGTTTGTTCAGACAACATGATAACCCACACTCAAAGGTTGAGTATGAGTTGGCGTTGAACCACGGGTAACTGTTGAAACGTGGTTTATCATGATGTCTGAACCCAGCCATGCTAACAAACCATGGTTTGTTAACCACGGACAACCCAAGAAGAGAACCCATGGTTTGTTGTTGGGTTGTGGGTTGTTTGTGGTTAACAAACCATGGTTTGTTAGCATGGCTGGGTTCAGACAACAACCCACACTCAACTCATCCTCAGCCCTTGAGTGTGGGTTATCGTGTTGTCTGAACCCAGCCATTGTTTGTCAACATTCAACCAAACTACATGTTTTGTGGGAGATTCATAGATTTCATAGAGATCATAGAGTTAGAAGGCTATCGAGTCCAACCCCCTGCTCAATGCAGGAAACTAGAGGAGGGGTCTCCCATCCAAGGAATAACCAGGCCTGACCCTGCTTAGCTTTCCATGCTCAGGCAAGCTGAGCCAGCATAAACAGGTTATCCCAATGTATTTTTCTTCTCCAAAAAGATGCCACAGAGGGAGAGGACAAATGTAAGTATTTGGATTGGGGTCATGACGTGGGAGAGAGAGAGAGGGTTTAAGCCTCTCGCGTGCATCTCCCACATAATATGTAGTTTGTCACTGTCACTGCCCGGCTGCTACCTCAACAAGCAGTCAGCATATCAGGTCATCAGGTCAACTGCAGTCCTATCACCCCTGCCCTCAATGCACGTAAGCCTCTGAACTCAGAGGCTTAGGTGCATCCGCTGCAGTGCCTTGCGCCCTACATTTCATCGAGATGGCCGTTTTCAGCCATCTAGACCAGTGTTCTCCAACCTTGGGTCCCCAGATGTTTTTGGCCTACAACTGCAAGCATGCCCCAGCCAGCTGCGCTGGTTGGGGCATGCTGGGAGTTGTAGGCCAAAAACATCTGGGGACCCAAGGTTGGAGAACACTGGTCTAGACGAAGTGCTGCAGAGGGGGAGGGAAGGAGACTGGGTGCCGTTTGGATACGGCGTAAGCTGTCTGTCGGCCCCAGCCTCCTCCCCTGCCCTCCCCCCAGGCACACTCTTTTCCTACTCTCTGAGGCCTATTTGCAACCTCAGGGAGGAGCTGGCGTGAGGGGGACGGGGCAGGGGCACCGTGTTTGGAGTCCCAGCTCCGAGCTCACAGGATGTTGGAGCTGGGACTCCCAATCATCTTATACCCCCCCCTGGCAAGGTCGGAGGGCCATAGGATTGCGCCCTTAGTCAATGTATTGTAACAGGTGGGGTGTGTGCAGGCAACAGGAAGGCGACAACTAGGGTTTAGCCTATGTATGATTTTCTGAGTCAAAATGTGGAATAGTCAGGGCTTTTTTTCTGGTGGAACTCACAGGAACTGAGTTCCAGCACCTTTTCTTCTATTAATTGCATTACAATTTAATCGCCATCTACTCCCGAGGAAATGTAATCCAAGAGTTCCGGTACCTTTTTCTCCAGAAAAAAAGCACTGGGAATAGTTATTGTTCAGCTTCTCTATAGTGCCCTCTATTTTGAACTCTTCAATTTCTAAAAGATGCTGCTTTTATTCTATTTTTGGCATGCATCTGCAACTGATCAGAAATCCAGCAAAGGAGAGCCGGCCCTGAGCAAGGACATGGTAAACATTGGCACACCACACGGCCAGACACTTCAAATGACTGGCCTTCCATATGATACAGACTGAGGCCATGTAATCATTGGTTCTCTGTACTCACTCCCTTTCCTTAACTGAATCAGAACTGCAGGCTTAGCAACTCTTATATTGGGCAAAATTAGTTTTCATCAGTGTGAACAGTGTACAAGGAGCGTACCATATTTGGACAACCTGTGATAACTGACTCACTCTTGGCGCTACAGAGAGGAATCGGAAAGATTGGACCATTTTGTTAGTTATGTTGAGAGAGAGAAAGGAAATTTCTCAAAGGTCAAAAATGATTAAACAACAAGATCATAAGATGAGTTATCTAACTGTTTGGTATCAAGCTGCATCTGGCAGAAAATTAAACATCTGGCTGTTTTCATAACACAGATAATAAACAGGCTAGAAAGGGAGTTCAAGATCAAAGGAATATAAACCAACCACTTTTAAATGCAGTTAAATATTGATCACAAAATAACCTGATGGAAAAGAGGTAAACATAATGCAGTCCCCGCCCCTCCTAATGAGAAATGCATAAAATAATGAATGAATAGGGATATGAAGTGCAAGATTGTTTCATGGAACCCTCTTACAAGCAGAAGAATAATCCGTAGGCACAGTCTTTAATTTCAGCTGAAATAGCAAGTGGATCACAGTTTTTCCAGGGTGTAAGAGCATGATACACAAAAGTGTTCTGCAGTTCAGCTGAGCCCTGGCAAACATCAAAAAGCTGCATACTGTATGGCTCATGGGCTTTGTGCATCTACTGCTGGGACTCTCTCTCTCGTTGGCCAGATGTTGCTGCCATGGCCAGTCTCTCTCCTCCATTCCCCTCAGATGCTGCTACTGGGGCAACCAGTCACTCTTTTGCCCTCCCATGTGCCAGCTGGTGCTTTTGGATAGGACCCAATCCATCACTTGCCTTCCATTTGCAGCAAGCAGCCACCATCTTAGATTCCCCACATGGAAACAGCCCACTGCAGATGCAAATCTAAGTGGCACATCAGATACCATCCAAAAGCACTGGCCACCAGATAAGTACCTGGGGGGTGGGTGGGAAGTGTATGGCTGGTGATCACAGTGGCAGGCAGCACTGGGCCGGATCAGTAGCAGGGCTTCACTGGGCTGAGGCACCAGGACAAGGGCCAGCAGCGGCGTGAGGCACCGGGCTCCGCTTGGTGCCTGGTGCAAAAGGCTCCGGAACTGGCTCCCTGGGCCTGCCCCTAGCAACACCCCTGCTCACAAACCTTTTTGAAAAAAGTGATTTACAGTCTCAGCGGTGGCAGGGAGTGCTTCCACATATAGACCTTCCACGTTAGAAGCAAGGAACCATCCTATGCCTGTTTTCCACTTGGATTCTGGCTGTCTTGGCTTTGGCACTGGAGCAAAGAGCCGTCTCTCCCTGGCCTGGAAGCACCCAAATCCAGGGGAGGCTGGTGACTCCTATGGCAGTGGGGCTCCTTATCTGTTGCAGCTTTCATTCTGAGCTTTATAGGAGCTCCATGGTGGTGAACCTATTTTGGGGATGGAGTACAGCACCATGGAGAGCTCAGAATAAAAGCTGCAATGGATGAGGGGCCCCACTGCCCTAGGAGTCACCAGCCTCCCGTGCCCAAATTCAACAGCAGAGCAGGCGATGCTGTCAGGACCTCAGGGCTTTTCCTGCCATGCAGTTGTTCTTGCAGAAAACTGACCTTAGAGCAGTTGTCAGCTTGGTGGAGCTGCCCTTCCTCATCAATGGCAGTGGCTGTTCCCGCTGTCCTGGTCTCGGTGATGGAGCAAAGAATTTATATAGGCTTACCATTGTGGATTACAGGATGTTGGACCACTGGGTTGTTTCAGTAAGACATGTATCTCTTAATATAATATAACATATATTTATTCAGAATAAATAACACTATAAATAATCCTGAACAGTTGTCAGAGTGAACGGGCTTGTCCATGCTTTCTTGGGTGCTCCCTCTGAGAGCAAATTATCTAGATTTTAACCCATTGCACTGAGGATTTTACACAGCTATTTTCTCAGACATTTCTCAAACGGACTACTCCTACTAAAGTTAATCAGTAAACTGTGTGACCTCTGGCCTAGTGTTTCCTTGGCTGGTCTTAGAGGAAGTTCTAATGTTTGCTTGTGAGTAAAGTATTGGGATGTTAAGGAAGCAGGAGAGAGCCACCTCATAAAGGCACTGGTTTTCTGGAACTGTCTTGTAAATGGTCAGATTGACACCCTCTAAAAAAGGTAGGCTATTTTCCCAGCTCACATGTGGCTTGTCGCTCTAAATGCTAGGTAAGATTATTTCAGCTGTACAGAAATCTAAATCTATAAATGGATGCTTATGACCTGAGGCACGCAAAATTGTTATTCAGCGCACATGGATTTTTTTATGGTGTGTGATGCAGCTTGCTTGCATGGTCCATTATGGCTTGGTCGGTTAAGCATTTTCCTTCCCTCCACAGTAATTTCTAGCATGGTTACTTTGGTTCCTCTTGCAGCGTGCTCGTGGTAGACTGTTATGAATGAGGAGACAGCTGCTGTTTGACAGGACAAGAGTGAGGTGACCACTTTAGCATGGTCTCCTTTAAAAAAATAAAAATGAAAATCGGAATACCCATGCTGCTGGTGTTTGCTAAAAAATATAAAGCAAGAATGCATACCTAGAATTTCTTAGTAGTTAGGAAAACTAATCTGTGTTAAGTAATCCTGAATATGCATAAGAAGCACATTGCAGGATCAGACCAAAGTCCACCTAGCCCAGCATTCCTTTAATGAATATCAGCAACTAGCAGCATTTGCTATTTATTTATCTATAAATTTATTATATTTATACGCCGCCTTTTTTCCTTCAAGGAACCCAAGGCGGCTTACATAATCCTCCTCCTCCTCTCCATTTTATCCTCACAACAACCCTATGAGGCAGGTTAGGCTTGAGAGTCAGTGACTGGCTCAAAGTCACCCAGTGAGTTTCATGGCCAAGTGTGGACTAGAAGCTGGATTTCCTGAGTCCCCGTGCAACACTTACCACTACACCACACTGGCAGTCCTTCCGAAATTGGCAAATTGCTCACTTGTGGACCATGGTCTACCTTTGTCTATCCCTGCTATATATCATTCTTTGCTTGTGAATGGGCATGATCTAAGTGAAGACCCAGGACTTGGAACAGAATATTTCCAGACAGGGGCAGCCAGTGCCTGCAAAAACTGGAGATGCTACAAGTCTCACCTACCTTGCTAAACCACTCCCACCACATATTCCCTCAGCTCCACCCACCCAAAGTGCCTCCTAACTGCTCTACTCCGAGAAAAGCGACTTGTTCATGACCACAAACTGAGTAAGAGTCAGCGGTGGGATCTGAGCCCCCAAACATCATTTCCTCGAATCATTTGCCCTTCATTAATTTTGAAACATTTACATCCCGTATTGATCTCCAGCAGGATCCCCAAGATGGCCAATAACACTATTAAAACAACAATTAAAGCAGATTAAAATGTATATGTATTTTTAATTTATTTTTTATTCTTGTTGTAAGCTGCCCTGAGAACTTGGTTCTTGGGTAGCATATAAATACATGTAAATAAATAAATAAAGGCTAATAAGCAGTAACAGAAATCAGAGTAGAGTAAAACAGAAAAACCAGTAATCGCCACCAACAAGAGCAAATTACTACTCCTGAGCTAACATTTGCAATAAAACCAGGGTATGCCATGCTCTGAATTGCTAACCCACCCCTTCCCATCTTTGCAGAAACAAAAGGGGAAAAAACAAATTCAGGACACCTCACAAAAGAATGTCACATTACATCTTCACAGAATTAAGGATGGGCACCCTCCCATTTTGCCTAAATTAGATGTCAGGGCTTTTTTTAGTGTGGCGTGGTGGTGAGAGTGTTGGACTGGGACTCTGGAGATCCAGGTTCTAGTCCCCGCTCGGCCATGAAACTCACTGGGTGACTTTGGGCCAGTCACTGACTCTCAGCCTCACCTACCTCACAGGGTTGTGAGGATAAAATGGAGAGGAGGAAGAGGATTATGTAAGCCGCCTTGCAGGAAAAAAAGGTGGGGTATAAATATAATAAATAAATAAATCTAGAAAAGTCTTCTGTAGCACCCACTGCTACTCCAGCTGCTTCCTCCTGCACCCAAAAACTTTCCTTGGGCCAGGGAGAGATGGAAAGTGTTGGTGGTGAGTGATTTTCTCTGCTGGGTCATATTGGCTAGTTACCTATGTTAGCAAAAGTGGCTGAATGAGGCAGATAATTGTCTCCAGAAAGTGAAAGGCTTGGCAAGCTTTACAGTGTCATAAACAGATAGTCCCCTGGCTAAGCATACGGAAGTATAAAACAGCAGAGCAAATCAGATCAGGTTTCTAACAGAATGAAACCACTACTACTACAGAACATAATGAACATGCTAGTCATTTTATACACAAGAAAACCAGGCTAAAAAGGAAATCTATTTGGCTCCACCTGGCTGTTAGGTAACATTGCTGCTCCCTCTTGTGACCCCTGTTTGCAACCAAGGTGCTCTGATGTATCCAAAGCTGTTAATTAGCTCTGTGTCCTGAGTGACTCTTTGTCACTACACCTACTAACTTGTTTTAAAATCCCAAGACTAAATGAACTGGTAGCCTGCACATTTAATTAGTGTAATCCCCTGCCATCACTACTCCAACAAGTTTTGTATGCTTGTATCATTTGGGGTGAGGTTGCCTTTCCATGAAGCATGCAGCTTGGCTCACTTACTGAACCAGCTTGTTTAATTAAACTCTTCCTTCAGTCATGTATAGCAGTTTGCACAGTTTTATGCGTTAGTGAGAAAGTGTGTGGGGGGGGGGAGTAAGAAAGAGAATGTTTTATGTGAATGTGAAGGATTTTGTCTTAGGAATCCAGCTGGGGCTAGATGATCTTAAATACTTTCAAATCCTCCAGGTTCTGTAATAAAAGGCAGAGGATATTTGACAAAGGAATTCCTGCATCAAGCCAATAATAGTTATTTAATACTTATTTTATTTCACTTTCTTTGTTACAACATGATGCTAGATAAAGCATAGTCATGCTAAAACATTCACCTTCAAAAATGTTATATTTTAGATGCAAATGTTTCATTCTATAAATATGCAAATGGACACAAGCCTAACAATAAGATTAAAGGCACAAAATTGCTCCCTCTCAACTTGGTTCATTTCTTGTTGAAATAGAGATTTGGTATAGAAAGGTTCTGTTGTGTTGGCCCTGGTGATACAAACTTACCTTTTACACATCCTGAGTATATTATTAAATAAATAAATAAATAAATAAATAAAATACTTCTATACTGCTTAACGTCTTAAAATCCCCAAGTGGTTCACAATAAAATACAATACAACAATATAACAGCCCAGATAACATAATAAATAATTAAATCATATAAAACGTTTAGGGTGCAATCCTACAGCCACTGGACAGAGTCTAGACGGCGATAGGAAATGTCAGAATCCCAGCTCCAACCTCAGAAGCATGCTCCACGGTCAGAGCTAGGACTCCACCCTCGGAGCGCCCTCCCTCCCTCCCTCCACCCTTGCAGCCGGTGCAGAAAGAACCGCGCCAGCTGCGGCTCCGAGGTCACAAGACCGACCTCAGAGCTGGAGGTTTGTGGGCAGCAGGGCAGGGGGAGGGAGGGAATGAGTCAGGCTCCACCATAATATGTTGTATCCTGGGCCGAATCCACACCTAAGGTTTATTACAGGACTGTATCGCTGCCGTGACTTGCGGGGCACACGACACATGCACATTTCAGTGCCCGCCGTCGCACTAGTCCTGTGTAATCGTTCTTCGTTTCTTCTGGGATTTCCCAGACTAGGTTTATCATGTTTTTCCCCCCCAGTTATTGCGGTTCAGTGTCGCAGTATGCGACTAGTGTGTGCTAAACTTGTGCTGCAGTTGCCTGTCCGAGGTGTGGCCATGAAAGTGTCGTCACTGGAGTTAGCCAATAGTTTTCGAGGGGTGGGGGGGAATGTGGCGTGGCGTATCTCTCTCAAACTGGTGGGGAAGAGAGGTGTCCGCCCTTTGTTGTCGTGCAGCAGTTCGCCCTCTTCCCCTGAAGCTTCTTAATTTTTTTCTTTGTTTGCAAATGTTCATGGGCACCTCTGCAGCTCTGCACCTCCAAGCAGGCTGCTTCAGGGAATCGTGTCAGTGTTTGGGTGTTTTTTTTTAAGCAACAAATTTGCTGCTGCGCACCTGCACATCTCCACATAAGTGGTGGACCAGAATCAAAGAACCCCTGCTTCTGAAATGGCCATTTCCCCTGCTTGTGAAAGGCAGTACCCCCAGAATAACCGCCATGGAGTTTGAGAGGGGACAGGAGCAGGGGGCTCCCCCCCTTTTTAAACAGCTACGCTCACCCCCATTGCCTGAAGAGCCCAAAGGCATGTCTGCTCAGAAATAAATCACATGCTCTCCAATGCCCTTACTCCCAGGTGTATCACACTGATTTAACAGGAGCCCTGTGCCCAGGAAACTCAGAACGGGAGGAACAATTCTTTTTCCTTTCTTTTTTTAAAGATCACTCCTGCGCTTGTTCGCACCTGCGCAGAGACAACAAAGCAAAAACAAAAATAAAAACCCTGTCCAAGGGAACGCCCAGTTCTACCGCTATGGAGTTAGGTGTGGGGTGGCAAACCGGGATGACTGCAGTACATTTAACGAGAGTGTGCCCTGTGAGGAGTGACTGCAGAATGTGAATCTAGCAGTACTGTTCTGCTAACTTGACGACGATATACAGTGAAATGTGGATCCCGCCCTGGTGGCACCTCAGTCTCTGCTCCTTGTGAGCTGGGGCAAAAGACTCAGATGGCTGAAATCAACCATCTAAGACTAAGTCTTTTGCAGGGTGGGAGAAGTGCAGTGACAACCTTTGCCTCCGCGCTCCTTCCACCCTCCATTGGATGCCCATAATCTTCCAAGTTCTGAGGGTTGCGGGCAGCCACATTGGATTGTGCTGTCAAAAACATTACAATACTATAACAATAACAACAGGGTAGTATCAGATGTATGGGATGTGATTGCAGAAGAGAAAAGTAACAAAACTGTTCAGAAGGTTAAACCTGTGGTTAAACTAAAGGGACTGCTTAAACCATTATGAATTTTAGAAATGCAGAAGTGCACAAATATCTATTAACAGAATCAATTAGTAGTAATGCTCCAGAGTTGCGGACAAATAGACTGATACAAATGCTTAGGATTGAGATGTAATGTTACACTTCTAAAGTCAATTAACTATAAACCTCAAATCCCTCACTTCTGGCATAGCTTCATCACTGTTCATCTAATGACTGCAGGATAAGCAGCCACAGGACTTTACTGCAACTGCTTTTTAGGTTTTGAGGCTTAGGACCAATTCACATCACATTTTTTCTGTCTTCTAAAACACACACACACACACCACACAAATAAACTTATATTGATTTTCCCCAGGCAAATTATGAACTGGTTAAGAACAAAACAGCCATGCTGGATCAGACCATCCTAGTCCAGCATTCTGTTCTCACAGTGGCCAACCAGATGCCTTCTGGGAACCCACAAGTAGGATATGAGGGTGCAATGTTGTGAGTAAATGGTTCAAAAGTGTGTCCAGATTGGAGGTTAATCCATATTTGATTAACTTTTATGAAGTCTCCTGAATTTGAACTGATCTGTGACCTGGACATGTGTTGAACCTATAATATTCTTGTTTATATGTGGGTTCAGGTGGGCATCCATACTCATATAGTTTCAGCTCCCAACAAGTCTGTCCTCAAAATCAGAAATCAGGCAGTTGAACCAAAATCTTTACAGAATGGCAACTTTTATTCCAAGCACAAAACAGCCTAAATGGCTGAAAGAAAGAGAGGCAGATAGACTCAACTCAGGATGGCTGAATACTGGTACATATTGGAAACAGGGAAGTAGAAAAATGACAGTGCTCACCCTTTAGACTTGTATTTTTAGTGTGGGGAACCTATTCCTGTGAGAGATCATAGAACTGGATTTTGTGTTATTACCTAGGTGTACTTCCAGAACCAATGACTTCTCCAGTGCAAGATTCGGATGTATTATCCTATTCACAGTACAACACAGTACAGTACAACTTTTCGCCAGTGCAGCCTCCGATCTCTTCACCACCTTATTACTCCAGCCTCAGCTTCTATCCCCAACAGCCTGAAGAATGGTGTCCGCCTGTAATGTATGAGCTCAGAAAAATGCCCTCTGATAACTTTTTCACGAAGGAGCCCGACCTAGGGGGCATGGCTGTGACCAAGAAGTCTCGGATGGGCTATTCCTCTGGAAGAATTAAAGGCGAGGAGCTGTGTGTTGTCTGTGGTGACAAGGCCTCTGGGTACCATTATAATGCCCTTACTTGTGAAGGCTGCAAAGGTAGGACAAAAAAATAATTGAAAAGAGAACAATTGCCTATTTATGAAAGGTGACCTTTAGGGGATTTAGGAGATTCAGCAGATGGTCAAAGAGCCTGTGTATTGTATAGACAGAGTATTGGACTTAGACCAAGAGGTGACCTGGTTTCAAATCCCCACTCAAATCTGCTCTCAGCCTAACCCACCTCACAGGGTTTGTGTTAGGATACAAGGGAGGACGATGTACAGTGTCCTGAGCTCTTAAACAACCCATGAACAAGGTGTAATAAAAGTTTCCATTAATAAATAAGTTATCATCATTTAGTTGCCCTTTACTCTATGTTCTCTGGTTCTACTATATCATTTTTGGTATTTTGCATTACAAACAGAAATAATGCATATCCTTTTACAGTCAACCTGCAGAGTTGTTTTCCTTTCTTGGTAGATAAGACACCAATTTGCAGAGCCGATTTTGTACATCACAAGATAAAAGTCAGAATAATTAGTCTTCATAATTACCAGCACCAGGATTCTAGCAAAATAATAAACTATTAATATTGAAACTATTATTGAAACTATTCTGGAATAGTCATGTTGAAGTTGATGATACTACTGTGAAGTAACTGGTTACAGGAGTCCTCTCTAGTAGAAGACTCTCTGCTTATAGGCTACCAGTCACAACAATGTAGCCCAATAAGGAATTAATGGTGTCTTGTAATCCCCCCCCCCCAATATTTCATCTGCGGGGTAAGAAGAAATGTGAAGCAGCTTCACAACAGGGCTAGCCAATCTAAATGTCAAGAAGTAAGGGATGTTTGGGAACTGTTAAATCAAGAGCTTTTGACCTGGAACGTGCAGGAACATATAGATCTAGTTCACACGCAACAACAACCCAGAATATGGGTTGAGTATGGGTTGAGTTATGTGTGAACCCAGCACTATGATAACTATGGGTTATTAACCATGAACAACCCACAAAGAGAACCCACGGTTTATTGTTAGGTTGTGAACTCTGGGTTATTTAAGCCATGGGTTGTCATTACATGAGGACCTAGAATTGTGGGTTGTTCATGGGTTGTTTCGGCAGGCTTCAGAGGTGGTGGGCAAGGGCAATTAAAAAGTCCCCTGGCTGCTGTACATGCCAGTACTACAGTGCTGCAAAGGCATGTGGGATACAGGGAGGGAGTGGGTGAAGGGGGCAGGAACCAAACAACCCAGGAATTGAAAAAACAACCTGCAGTTTGCTCGATTGTCTAGCAGCCAAATTATAGGTTAACTCAGGATAAGGCAATGACTCATGGGTTAATTAAACCATGGGTTGTTGTTATGTGTGAAGCAGGTCAAAATGTCCTAAGAACACTGATATTTGAGAATAAGGGTAATTCATTCCTTAACACTGGGGATATTTTATAAACATACTTTTCAGTAGGATACTATTATATATCCGAAATCTGTTGCCTTATTAATATCAATCGTTTCAGAAAGACAGTTTTTCTACTTGTTTTATATTCCCATATTAATAGAATACCAGAGATCTCTTTATTCCATCCATAATATTATCAACCTGCTTATTGTCAATAACAATGTCTGCATGAAGCTTTTTTGTATCAATAATGTTTTTTTGCTAGAATATGGACTTTTAAAAATCATAATCTGGGGGCATATCATCATCATGAACAGATTTTTTTTTAAAGTAGAGAAATGTTTTCTACTCAGCTTTAAAGCTAACCTCTTCTTTTCCTTCCTTAATATGGAAATGTACTAAACTCCTAGGGAAATATGGAACAGCAAATAACTGGCTCGGAGTGAAAGCATCGAAGAATTTGCATTTCAAAAGAGGCTGTCTGTGTCAGTCAAATACATTTCAATTGAGACTGTACACAGGACAATTTAGATGCAACTTCAAATGGACATAGCCAAGTGCCAGTTTTGTTGATGAAAGATGCAGTTTTATTATTCTGTAACAAAAACTGTTATTGGCCATTTCAAATGAGAGGGTTGCCTGAACCAGCAATTACGGTATAAATTGAATTTGTTTTAGAGATGGTATACTTCTGTTTACAAATTTTATAAATTAAAAGCAATTCACTTGCAATTGCTGTGGACAAACAACAGACCTTAATGCCATCAGAGCTTAATACCTTTTCAGTAGTGATGCTGACAAATTTTGTAATTAGTTGGCTTAATGGTTGAAAATCATGCATTTGTAATGCTTGGTTTTGTAGTGAGCTTGGATCTCTGACTTATTAATTAGTTATTAATTTCAGAATAGATTGTGCTCTTCAGAGCATTTGCAATCTGCATCTAAACTATGGAATTTCTGTGCACATACTGAATTGGTTGGTTTAACCCTTTCCCTACATTCTGTAGGAAGGCCATGTGGAAACAACCAATCAGGAAAGGGTACATAATATGATGACATATGACTTCATGACACATTACACAGTTACAAACTACATGCGCAAAAACTCATACACAGAACGAGATCTCAAATTAAAGGAGAACTCTTGTCCGAGATTACATAGATGAATGTGTTACTTTCTGAGGAAATAATGAATCTATCTGGGGTAAGTTCACCCAACTCTACTTTGAAGGGTAGAAGCTGCCCACTTGGAGAAAGAGTGCAGAACAAAACAGACCTTGGGGCAGACTCCAACAGGCCACTTTTGCCCCCACCAATTCCTTTCCATTCCTACCATGAGAATGAGTGTAGAGGGCACCAAGTGAATTTTTATTACACACTTCTGTTCTGCAAGCACCTTGAAAACAATGCAGTGATTACTAGAAGCCAGCATGGATTTGTCAAGAACAAATCCTGTCAGACTAATCTGATCTCATTTTTTGATCGGGTAACCTCCCTTGTGGACTGTGGGAATGCTGTGGACATTATATACCTGGACTTCAGCAAAGCTTTCGACAAAGTGCCTCATGATATCCTGATTAGTAAGCTAGCTAAGAGTGGGCTAGATGGAACAACTATCAGGTGGATCCACAATTGGCTAAAGAATCGGACTCAAAGAGTGCTTATCAATGGTTCCTTCTCAAACTGGGGAGAGGTAACGAGCGGGGTACCACAGGGCTCGGTCCTGGGCCCGGTGCTCTTCAACATTTTTATTAATGACTTGGATCAGGAGGTACAGGGAATGCTTATCAAATTTGCAGATGACACAAAGTTGGGTGGAACAGCTAATACTCTGGAAGACAGAAACAAAATTCAAAGTGACCTCGATAGGCTGGAGCGCTGGGCCGAAAACAACAGAATGAAATTTAATAGGGATAAATGCCAAGTGCTGCACCTAGGGAGAGGAAACCAAATGCAGAGTTACAGAATGGGGGACACTTGGCTCAACAATACTACAAGTGAGAAGGATCTTGGAATTGTGGTAGATCACAAACTGAATATGAGCCAGCAATGCGACGTGGCTGCAAAGAAGGCAAATGCAATTTTGGGCTGTATTAATAGAAGTATAGCTTCCAAATCGCGGGAAGTGATAATTCCCCTTTACTCGGCACTGGTTAGGCCTCATCTTGAGTACTGCGTCCAGTTCTGGGCACCTCACTTTAAGAAGGACATAGACAAACTGGAGAGGGTTCAGAGGAGGGCAACAAGGATGATAAAGGGACTGGAAACAAGGCCCTATGAGGAGAGACTGAAAGAACTGGGCATGTTTAGCCTTCAGAAGAGGAGACTGAGGGGAGATATGATCGCACTCTTCCAGTATTTGAAGGGATGTCACACAGAGGAGGGCAAAGATCTCTTCTCGGTCATCCCAGTTTGCAGGACACGGAATAATGGGCTCAAGTTACAGGAACCTAGATTCCACCTAAACATCAGGAAAAATTTCCTGACTGTCAGAGCAATAAGACAATGGAATCAACTACCTAGGGAGGTGGTGGGCTCTCCCACTCTGGAGGCATTCAAGGTGCAGCTGGACAGACATCTTTTGACCAACATTGAAGGGGTGGAATTGTGGGCCCCTTCTCACGTTCTATGATCAATTCAGTTCCTGATTCAACAAAAATCTTCTCAGGATAAAATTCAGTCCCTCCCAATCACTGCTGTGGGATCTAATCAATCCCAATTTGAAAATCCTATTGCAGTATTAATCTACCTCAAGAAATTAATAGTTTTGTCTAAATCATGGTAGAAGGCAATAATTAAATTAATCTGAATTTGAATCTATGCTTTACTAAAAGTACAACTCTATGATATCCACCAGCTGATGGGCTCTAAGTTTTGGTGGAAGCCCCACAATGCTGACAGAACTTGTGATATGCTGCTGACATGGCAGTTATATTAGTGGAACACACACACACACACACACACACACACTCAATATGTGGGCAGAACACTCAGTTCCATGCATAAGCTAAGTATAGGATTGCTCAGCCCATTATATATTACAGTATTAGTAAAAAGGCAGTAATTTTGGTGGTGTTTCTATGGAACTCTGGGACACTGAAGGCAATCTCTCCTCCGACCCCTTGCAGAATTAATTAGTTTCACCTTGCAGTTGCAGTCATGTATTTTCTCACCTCTCTCTTACACTAGTGTAGTTTTTGACTTGAATCTGCTTAGCGGATCAGATTGAATTTCATTTGGAGGTGTTCAGGCATGAAAAGTTCTGAATTATCTAGAGGCGTAGAGAAGGAGTCCTTAGAATCAACCTGCTGATGTAAGGTTGATTGAGGTGTAAAATCTTCTCTTCTAGAAACTCTGATACTAGTTCAGCCTAGACCGCTAACAGTGCAATCCTAAGCATTTTTACTCAGAAGTAAGTCCCATTGTGTTTAGTAGGGCTTACTCCCTAGTAATTGTGTATAGGATTGCAGCCCAAGTACAGGAAATCAGATATCTGTTGTGTTCCTTTGATTTAGATCCCCTGATACTCAGTTCTCTACCTCCCTTTTATACATATATTCCAGGGGTTTAGTGGTTTAATACGTTTCTTGTATGTGCACACATGTCATGATCCAGACCAACATATCATGATCCAGACCACCTGTACACATAGAGTTTATTGCCTATTTATTTATTTAATATTTATTATTAACATTTTTATTTGCTAAAGAGCTATTGATGTGGCGCACAAGAACTGCACCATTACCCGTAGAGGCCTGTTTGTCATGCACATGTGCAAAGGCTTTCACCTGTGTTGCCCCCAAACTATAGAAGATGCTTTCCTTCAAGAACTACAATTGGTCTCCACTCTCTTGGCCTTTAGAAACGGTGTGAAGATGTGTCTCTTCAATTTAGCCTTTAAAAATATGTAATTATAATGTTTTAACTGTTTTTAATATTCTTGGTTTTTTCTTGTTTTAAATTGTTGTGCACCACCTTGATGACTTTTTAGCAGACAAGGCAATATATGCAATATAGGCTGAGAGGAGGGAGATGAGAGAGAGCGCAGGGCCATTCCACCAGCCCTGCTGAAAGGCCTCCCTCATGACTCCTCCTCCTCCCTCTACTGTCACCACCAGCAGCCATTCCAGGAGGCCGTGCAGAGGGAGAAGAGAGGGAGCACAGGGCCATTCCACCAGCCCTGCCAGGAGTATTCATTAATATTCCCCCTTCTTCCCTCCGCATTCCTTTTTCCTTGTGTGTCGTGTCTTTTTAGATTGTAAGCCTGCGGCTGGGCAGGGACTGTCCTGTTACTTGCTGTAAACCACCCAGAGAGCTTCGGCTATTGGGCGGTATAAAAATAAAATAAATAAATAAATAAATATGCATGTCAGTGTTAAAGAATAAATAAATATAAATAAAACCCAGGTAGTTAAAAACATTAACAGAGCAATCCTATGGCCCCTAGATAGCATCTAGACAGCCATAGGATTGTTCGGTGTCCCAGTTCCAACATCAGAAAACAGCTCCGTCCTCGGAGCTGGGACTCTGCGCTTGGAGTGCCTTCCCCCGCCCCTGCCCCCACGGCCAACATGGAAAGAACTGCGCTGGCTGCATCTCCGAGGTTGGAAGAGCAACCTCAGAGAAGGGGTTCAGGGGAGGAGACTGGTGGCGCCAAGATATGATGTATTATTCTGGTGGCACCTCAGCCTCCTTCCCTCCCCCTCCAAAGCTCCGCAGTTAGATGGCTGAAATTGGCTGTCTCGCTGACTTGCAGAGCGGGAGGAGTGCAGAGGCCACCTTCACTCCGCACTCTGCCCTGCATAGGATGCCTGTAATCCTCTGAGTTCAGATGGTTACAGCAGGCATCCCCATAGGATTGTGCCCTAAAAGTGCTTCTCAGAGAATTCCAATTAATCTGCACATGCAGAGCACTGAGAAAATTGAGTCTCTTCCTTGGTATAAATGCCCATGCAGGAACTCTTGTATGAGTGTTCTAGCAAAAGTGGAACTTCGTTGCATAATTTTTCACTTCACAATGTAAGTGTACAAAATAACCATAAAGTAGCACAATTTTTATTGGGTCAAAAGAAGTAACTGTAAATCTGGTTTTTATATATGAATTAATTGTTGCTTTTATTTTAAAACAAAAGCTAGTTTCGAACTGGAATCTCATCCTGCACATATCCCTGTTCATTCATCAGGTTTCTTCAGAAGAAGTATCACCAAAAATGCTGTATATAAGTGTAAAAATGGAGGGAACTGTGAAATGGATATGTATATGAGGAGAAAGTGTCAGAAGTGCCGTCTACAGAAGTGCAAAGAAGTAGGAATGCTGGCTGAATGTACGTATACATATATTTGTATCACGTAATTATTCATTTCAGTTGGGAAGTCTATGTGCTTTGCATTCGCATTTGTAAAGGTTGGGGAAAGGCTAGTAAAACCTAAGATGATCTTTGCATTATAGCTGAATACAGTTCAAGGCGCTATATCAGGAACATCCAAGTGTGCAATAACAACAGATCAGCAAACTGCGAAACCAAAATCTAGGTGCTCTGTTAAGAGAATGCAATAACTTCCTGTAAATATGTGGCCATTGATAATAGGAAGCAACCTTAAACCTACCAAGGTAGGGCATTGGTCCATCTAACTCAGCATTGTCTGCTATACTGACTGACGGCAATTGTCTAGAGTTTCAGACATCCCTACCTGGAGATGTCATGGATTGACCGTGTGACCAGTTGCATGCTGTGGCCTTTTCCAAAGCAAACTGTATATGTGAAAAATAAAATAAATAAAGATGGTAACAACATGCCATTTCTAAATAATGTAGAAAAGCAGATTGCTAGCAACAGAAGACACAGCACTTCACTATTGAGGAACATATGATGAAAGCTTTCTTAAGTGACCATTACCCATCATGTGGCCTGAAAAGGGACCCTTGTATTGTTAGAAGTACTGATCGAGGCTGCACTTGAGGAAAATGGATGCCAGAATAGGAAAATAGAAGGACTGGGTGAATAGTTTAAACTGTTGTCAACAGCTTTATGAGTAGAAGGCCTATCACACTTTATTTTCCTAAAATTACTCAGGAACTCTGATATATTAACTCATATTTTCAATACTTCAGTTCACTGCATCTTCTGCTTGCAGACCTCTAATAACAATTTTATTGAATTTTATTTATTTTATTTATTACATTTATATCCTGCCTTTTTTCCTCTTGCAAGGAACCCAAGGTGGCTTACATAATCCTCCTCCTCCCCAGTTTATCCTCACAACAACCCACCCTGTGAGGTAGGTTAGGCTGAGAGTCAGTGACTGGCCCAAAGTCACCCAGTGAGCTTCATGGCCAAGTGGGGACTGAGACTTGGATCTCCTGAGCCCCAGTCCAACACTCTCACCACTACCCCACACAGGCTCTCAATTTTGTTTTCTGCCACATGTTAAGATTCTGTAACATAGATGTGCTGAGTGAGAGCATATTCCTTTCCTCTTGTAGCATTTTTCATAAACTAAATAAATTAAATCAAATCACCCCAAGCAGTTGTTTGACCCTTAGGGAAAAAATACAAGTACCTCTAAAGTTGCAATTCAGTTAAAAAAAAAAAAAAAGGTATATCCAATTACAGTCATGCCTTGAATTGAGAGCATAATTCGTTCCGGAAATGTGCTTGTAATGCAAAACACTCTTATATCAAAACGAAATCCCCCCCAAAAAAAATTGTACAGAGATTTTTAGTTTAAGCCATACTAGAGTACTTGTATTGCAAGACGTCGCTTGTATATCAAGTAAAAAAAAATTAAATAAATATTTAAAATTTTGCTTGTCTTGCAAAACGCTCTCAAACCAAGTTACTTGCAATCCAAGATATTACTGTACAGGTCTCCCACATAATGTGTAGTTTGGTCTTCAGACTCTTGGTATTACTTAGTTTAACTAACTGTGGCATAAGTACCTTATTTATAACTTCTGTTTTTGGCATATGCTGCTTTTTGTAAAGATGCAGGGATAAGATTAAGGCCACATTTTGTGTTCCCTCTTGATGGCTCCAATCATCTTAGCATAACTGTGGTGTCACACCAATTTAGGTTTATACCGGAAATTAATCTACTCTGAGTTTTTAATATACTTCTATCCTCCAATCTGATTATGAGATGCTATATTAACTGTTAGGCTTTGTGGAAAACAACAGCCTCTGTCAGTGTTTGGAATTCATGCAAGAATTATAATATAATTAATCTTTCATTTTGTAAATTTAGCAGACCACAGAGATCTTGAGATATGCCCTATTTCCACCCAGTGCATAAATACACAAACAACTCATGGCGCCAAAGTGGTGAGAACACTCAATGAATTCGTAGGTGTTGAATAAAAATAAAACCCTACAAAGTTGAATCCAGCTTTACCTGTTCCCAAGTGTGTGTGTGTGTGTGTGTGTGTGAGAGAGAGAGAGAGAGAGAGAGAGGATGTTTTCAGGACTGGCCTAATAATAGACTGAACAGAAAAAATAGGCCAGTGTAAATAATACTGACCAAGGATAATGGAAATGGAAACTTTTAAACCAGCTGATCATTTTCTCAGATTGTCCTATATGAAACAAAGGCCAACAATAGGTGCTGCCTCGTGAATCTTCCTCTGCAATGGAAACCTGTACTTTGTTACTATGAGGCTCATATAACTCATAACTTAAACATAAGCATGTTCTTGCAAAGTGCAGGAATGAGGACATTTTGCAAGCTGTTTGCCTAACAACCCTCACATAAGGAGTGGTACTGTACATTTTTAGGGTTGTGTTTTCTTTCTTTCTAAACTCAAGGTTAGCCAGAGTGGTTAAACTTGCAGCTCCTATTTGTAAATTGACTTGAGCTGAAATGGTTTCTTTGAAATTAACTTTACCTTGGACTTTGCTTCATTTACTCATACTGCAGTGCTGCAATTATCCCTGTGGAATATTCTTATATTGCAAAAAAGAGAAGGCAATCTTACCAATATTGATGGCCTTCACTCAGGCGCTCCTGACCTGATTCATCATGTATCACAGCAACACTAATATGTAATCATGTCATTGTGTGTGTAAAGAATGCAGCTTTTTATCAGGAACTGCGTACCTAATTCAAACAAGCAGATTTTGAAAACTATCCTCTCTCAGGTCCACTTCACACAATACAGGAAAGACATGATATTCATTGGAAGGCATTTATTGAAAATAAAATTGCCAATATCATAATGCCTTTATACAAATCTATAGTTGACCACACATGGAATACTGTCTACAGTTCTGGTTTCTGCACCTCAAAAAGTGTATTGTGGAGCTGAAAAGGGTAGAGAAAAGAGCAAACCAGATGATCAAGAGGCTGGAGCAACTCCACTAGGAGGAAAGGTTACAACAGCTGGGACTCTTTAGCTTAGGGAAAAGGCAAGTAAGAGGGGACGTGATAGAGATACATAAAAGTATGCATGGTGCAGAGAGAATGGATAGAGATATGTTTTTCTCCTCTCATAATATTAAAACCTGGAGTCATCCAATGAAGCTGAATGGTGAGAGATTCAGGACATACAAAAGGAAGTACTTCTTCACAAAGTACATAGTTAAGCTATGGAACTCACTACCAAAAGATGTAGTATTAGACAAATTCATGGAGGATAAAGCTATCAGTGGCTACTATTCACAGTGGCTATATATTATCTCCAGCATTGGACACAATATGCCTCTGAAAACCAGTTATTGGGGAACATGAGCAGGAGAGTGCTGTATGCCCTGCTTGTGGGCTTCTCATAGACATCTGGTTGGCCACTCTGGGAAGAGGATGCCAGACTAGATGAGCCTTTGGTCTGATCCAGCAGGGTTCTTCTTACGTTCTTAGCCCTTCCCTGGGTCTCCTCACCTATGAAGATTAGGAGGGTGGCTACCAGAGAAATGAGTTTTTCTGTGATTCCACTTTGATTGTGGGTCTGACTGGCACGCTATCTATCTATCTATCTATCTATCAACATCCAAGGTGTTGGTTTTGACCTTTAAAACTCTATATGGCTCCAGTCCGGCTTATCTCAAGGAGCACCTCCAGCAACATCAAGTAGGCCACTCAACAAGGTCTGCCATGGATGGCCTTCTCCTTGTCCCATCAGCCAGAGCAGCCAGGCTGGTGGGGACTAGGAAGAGGTCCTTCTCTGTGGCGGCCCCAAGTTATAGAACTCCCTCCCCAGTGACCTTTGCCATGCCCCCTCCCTGATGAACTTCTGCCAGGCTTTAAAAACATGGCTTTTCAGGCGGGAATATGGGGTGGGTTAGTATTTTTTTTTTAAAAAAAAAACCTCTTATATTGTTTTAATTGTGTGTTAATTGTGTTTTAATGGTGTTTTAATTGTATTTTATTGTATTTTATCCTGATTGTATATCGTCCAGGGTGGCCGGGTGACTGGCCAGATGGACGGTTTAAAAATATAATAAATAAATAAATAAATAAAATCTATCTGTCTATCTATCATCTTAGTTGTATACTGCTTGACATTCCAAGATTTCCAAGTGGTTTACATAAAAAACACATATATACAATATAAAAACCAATATAAAAACAGTATAAAACAATAAATACCTCAACAACATTACAACAAAAGCAGTAAAACTGAGCAGTGTCATATTCGATTTCAAATCAGGGAAAGGCTGAGTGAACAAATACATTTTCAAGAGGTGTTTGAAACTCACCATAGTTTCCGCCTCTCAAACCACACATGGGGGAGTCTGCCAGAGGGTAGGTGCCACTATCAAGAAGGCCCGTTTATGTGCCGTTGCCTGGCAACACTTTGTTGGTTGTGGAACAACTAATAAGGCCTCCTTGGAATGGAATATCTCAGGGATTGATTTGGTGTATATAGGGGAAGGCTGTCACCTTCATTATTATTCTTTAGGCACCAGGCAAAATTTGTCCTGTTAGTCATGCTTTTGGTGGGTAAATTGGTTTTATTTGTACGTTTGTGTCTTGTGTTGCTATGATGCTTTCATCGTTGTTATTTATATATAATGATATGCAAATATAATCATGAGACTCCGATTTAATCTGCTGTTTTATATTTTTATTATACTCATGTTTTCATGATATTTTGTTAAGCAGTTTTGAAGGGCACCTATGGCAGAAAAGCAGCATAAACATTTTAATCAGTCAAACAAACAAATAAAATAACCCCCAGTTCATCCACTGTGTGTCATTATGATGACCACTGTAATGTGTGGTGGGAGGGAGATTCATATCTCAAAACATGAAGTAAACACCCAATTGTTCAGAGCCCTATATTTGTGTTGCCACATGTTTTTAGATACATCTTCCCTCCATTGTTTGCTTCAGAAGCGCACAACAGACATACAAGAGCATTTTCATTATTCATATGGTGTTAAGCAAAAAACACCTAACCCATCCGCAACCAGTAGTGAAACGATGAAAGTCAGCACCAACTCTAGGGTCTGCATCATTATCATAAATACTATTTTACTCCTTCAAGATATTGTGTGGGACTGTTATTTTAATCCTTTAAATTTCCTCTTCTTTCAGTGATAGAGGAAACTTGCTTTCTATGGTGCATAATTTTATAATATACAGGATATTAAAAGCATTCACCAGTGAATTAGGCATTTTCATTGATATCTTCCTCAACAATATCTAGTCGCTGAATGAGACTATTTTCCTGTTCTCCAGCCTCAAAACTAGGGCACTCAGGTGACTCTATATTTTTTTTAAAAAATGTACTTTAATTTAAGTTGCTATTATGGTTATGTCCTTGGATCAACATTTGCCTGTTTCTCTGTCAGTGACAGGATGTCTTCTGAAGAATAAGGCAGCCCTTAATCATACAATATAGTGAAAGATTCAATAATCCACATTAAAGAATCCATAGGGTTTCATACCATTTAGTATTTCTGAGTAGTAGAAACATTAAGACCTGGTTCACACACAATGACAAACTATGGAACTATGGGTTAACTATAGGTCGTTAACCATAACCATCCCACGAACAGAACCCATGGTTTGTTGTTGAGTTGTGAACGGTGGGTTGAGTTGCGAATGACAGGCAAGCACTGTCAAAAAACCCAGCCTCTTTACATGCCAGTATTGCAGTGCCACAAAGGCATTTTGGATACAGGGAGAGAGCAGGTGAAGGAGGAGGGAAACAAACAACCCAGGGACTGAGAAAATAAACCATGGTTTGTTTGATCATCTGCCAGACAAACCCTGGGTAGGGCAACAAACCATAGTTTAAATAAACCATGGGTTAGTGTTATGTGCGAACATGTGAGCAGAAGTTTGTTTCTAATCTGGCTCACACAGATGTTGAAGGCTCAGATGTACAAAGTTAGATATTCATTCTGTACAATGCTTCAGGTTTGTTAACAGAAATACAATGCAAGTCAAAACGGCTAAGAAAAAGTACAACACAGCTTCTAGATCAGACAACTGGTGAAGATACTGAGGGACTTGACTTGAAGCAAGTGTCATCTACAACCAAATTCTATAAGGTAATAAAATTATTGTAACATTTTGCAGTTTACAATGTTCTATAGTTTGATACAACTTTATGGGAGATTAAATGAGAATAATAACATGTTAGTAACTTCCAGACTTTTCATAGATTAGTCACTGAGTTTGTAATCATTCTTGCAGATAATTAGATATGCTGTTTAGCAGGTGACATTAAAGGTGTGATCTCTGTGTACAGCACTGAGAATCACATTGGAACAATATTGGCTTATTTTCACACTTTATAAGTACATGATTTGTATTTAATTCGCATGGTGGTACCCAAAAGGTCTTGTTAATAGCTGTCAGATGTCAATTTGTACAAGTATAATGTCACAAGGTTCATGTTATGGTATGTAATATTGTGTTGGTGCAACTGTGGGTATGGTTCATCCTAAGCATTCATTTATTGGTGGAACATGTCTTACCATGGCAGTTTATAAGGTCCCCCCTCCCTTGTATAACTAGGGTATCTAGTGCTGGCTTTGGAAATATTGTTGTAGTTGCAAGTGTATGAATCACTTGTAAAATGTATCCATGCCAAACTCATTATAATAAAACATTTGCTATGTTGTTGTTGTTAGATTTATATGCATACGTAACTTAGAGCTTTTCTATTTGAGGCATTTATTGTGCATTCATCATTCCATAGCCACAGTTGTTTATGGGTTTTTTAGACACATCATGGCCCTCCAGTTTCAATTCTGCGATGAAACTGAAAATAGGTGCAGTGGGTGAACAGCCTCGTGTAGAAAAACCCTGAAGGATAACAGCTACTGTTGTTGAAATCAAGGTGCTCAAATGTGTACTGTATAGCTAAAATATGAGGTATAAAGTTATACCCAGTTACTGAAGCTTATGGTTTATTATTGCCAGTATAGGAGAAAGTAGAACTAACCCCAGAACAGCAGAATCTTCTTCACTATATCATGGATTCATATAACAAACAACAATTTCCTCCTGAGGTTTCTAAAAAGCTTGTAAGTATACCATTTAACACAATATTCAAACATTTCAGAGACAGATATTTTCCCCCAAAGCATTTCTAGTTACTCTGTCAAGTCTTTCATTGTGAAATAGTTTTTTTTCAGGTAGGAATTATAGATGTTGGACACAATTCTGCTCTCCAGATGCAGAAAGCAGGTGTGGAGGCTCCGCATACAGGTAAACAAATGAGTGGTAGGAGAGAGCAGGATGGCCCAGTTTGCTTCTAACTTTACCCCACCACTTTGGCATCATCATCGAGCTGGCAGGCTGGATGATGTCACGGGGGTGGTGGCCCATCCTTACTTTCCCAGGTGCAATAAATTATAACCCCAGGTTCAAACATAATGCTAAGCCATTCATGTCTGGTTTGTTTGTTTGCTTACGTGAACAGGAGGGGCTAAACTGGAGCAAACTATCATGTCATGCAGCTCATGCTCATTGTGTAGCGGTGGGGAACCTGTGGTCCCCAGATATTGTTGCACTCAAGTTCCTATCAGCCCCAGCCAACATGGCCAACGGTCAGGCATAATGGGAGTTGTAGTCCAACAACATCTGGAGGGTCAAAGGTTCCTCACACCTGACATTGTGGTTTAATAAGCCAGGATTCCAGCCTTAATGTGCTGTGCAAACATGGCCAATGTGTGGTGCAGGTGCTCCATCATGTGCAGCACTTACACCTGCCCCTGTTAAGCATAATGTACATGCGTAGAGCCTGGGTTGGTTTGTGATCTAATAAGCGGAGGAGAGGACCTCCAGTAGTTGTACAAAGCCTGATGTGGCAAGAGACACCACACTCCGCCAACAGAGAGCAGGATTGTGATCCTCATGTTACAACAATTGACTTCAATCTGCTTTAAAAAGGACTTTAAAATACTTTAAACATGCTGTCTTTACTTCTCAGTCCATTCATTTTCTCTTGTTTAGGCCTACCATAATCAGTTCTCTCACTTTCATAATCAACATAATCTAGAGTAATTCAACTGCATGATGAGTCATCAAATCCTATGTATTCTCTTTAGCTGCCAGTGCCACCGGACAAATAATGGCTTATTATTACTATTCCTACCATTACAACTACCACTATTATTAATAATAACACAATTCTGTTTTAATGCTCAGTTACAAGAGGCATTTAGCGCTGAAGAGAATTTTCTCATCTTAACAGAAATGGCCACCAGTCATGTACAGGTCCTTGTGGAATTCACCAAAAGACTACCAGGTATGATGGGTTAAATACTTCCCATCTATCTTTTGTTAGAAAGGGTAATAGCGCAATAGTTATATGTTGGTATAAGTTATAATATGTATGGGACAAAAAACAACAACAAAGCCACCACACGAAATTTATCTGAACTGGAAATTATCCTCAAAATTTAGAATCTTACTGTCCTTTTTATAGCAGTTTAAGAACAACTAGTCGGTCTCTGATTCAAATAGTTATTTATTGTTACTTAATCATATAGCACCATCAATGTTCATGGTGCTTTACAATGTTCAAGAGCCCAGGACCTTCCCCTGAGGAATTTTCAGTCTAATTTTGGTTTATTAATCACTGAAAATAGATCTGTGAAGTTTTGTATTCATAAAACTTAAAATTCAGCCTTGCCAGATGCATACTGTTATGTGACCACAATGTGCACAGACCTTTCCCATTATATTTTTCCATGTGGACCTCTCACTGCAAGTGAAACTCATGTTACAGCGGGGGAAATAGTCAAGCAATTCCACCTTTTGTCACACAAGACGATAACTTTTCTTCTCGTAGACTCTCAAAAGTGTAGTTGTGTCCTATAAAAGTATTGGGAGAAGCTAGCACTTGATTGAATTAATAATATATCACATAAAGTGCATTACAATCCATGAAAGACAAGACCTTGCAGGACAGGTGGCAAGACTACACACACACACACACACACACACACACTGCACATCCCTTTTTAGACATTGTTTTTCCTGTCCCCAGAAAAATGTACGGTAAACGAGGAGTTGTTCCTCCAGGCAGCTTTCCCTCTGTCTGAACCCCTGAACTCCACAGTAAAATACAACAAAGCCCATGCTTCTTCTCCCATGTAGTTGCAGAAGAATTACTCTTCCAAGTAGCAAGCAAAGGCAAAAGTAAAGCAGCAGCCAGCCTATCCCGAACCATTGCCCACCCATCTATTCAGCCCAGGCACCAGCATGCTAGCTCATTGGCCAGAGGGGAGGCCCCTGCCACCCTTCTGAGTCCCTGATTTGTCAACGGATCCATGAAAATCAATTGACAAGGCCTGCCAATATTCCCTTCCCTGCTTCTCCTGCTCCCGTTGCTTCTTTGTGGGCAGAGGTGACCTCTGCCCATGAAGACCCTCTTATACCCTTAAGAGGGGGACGGGCAACTTGTTGCCCCCTAGATGTTTTAGACTACAACTCCCATCAGCCCTAGCCAGCATAGCCAATGGTGAAGGCTGATGGGAGTTGTAGGCCAAAACATCTGGAGGGCCACCAGTTGCCCACCCCTGCTTTAAGGGGGAAAAACCTGTGTCCCTGCCTATGAAGTTGAAAGGGGACTTGCCTGCTGAATTCCACAAAGACAAGGCTGAGAGCCTGGCTAAGGAGGAGGCTGATAGCCATTGTCATCCCCTGGACTGGTCGTAAGTAAGGAGGCAGATAGGAGAGGACTGGCTGGAAGTGGGGGGGGCATCCTAAGCTTGGTGGGGCAGCGCCACATTCACCCTAATGGACCAGCCTCCACTGATATTTAAACAAGTCAGCTTTGGTTGTCCCAGGCTCTTTTCCAGATCAGCCGCTGACATGTTCGCTTTTGCTTTTGTTACCTCCAGCTGACATAGAAAAAAATGTAGATAAACGAGAACACATTGATCCAGCTCTCTGTGTCCTTTTGCGATCCATGTCAGCTGGACACTGTTCAGGAAGGGTGTCACCAACAGAAAGTAGCCCTGATAAAAATAAGAAACACATTATCATGCCGTCCTTCAAATAATTATATAAATAAATAGATCATTATGTACATGTTTGTTCTCTCAGTTCCATGCTTTTTTCCCCCCATATAGTATTATATTAAATTCCGTTTCATAGTTTCAGTTCCTTTCTATAATGTAAGCTAAACAGGAAAAAGGAAACTGAGGCCATTTGGAAGGTGCTCAGTTGGGCACTGAAAGATGATAATGCAACCAGATCTCCGTTAACACGAAACAGGATTTTAATTTGCAAAATGCTAATCAAGTCGAAAGTAATCATTCTGTGATCTTAAATGAGATTACAAGCACATGCACATGTGAGAAAGTTGGGTGGATTTTTGCCTTGAGAAAGAAAACAGAATACACTGTTCAAATATAATGTCCTGTAACCAGATAGTCAGCTGATCTTGTGCCAAATCTTCAGACATATCAACTGTCTTTTGCTGCCACCGCCCGCCCCCCTCCCCTGTACAATATTCTTTGCTAGCGGACAGATGTTGGTTGCTAGCTTGATATTTTCACATTTTATTCCAGGTTTTCAAACCCTTGACCATGAGGATCAGATCGCTTTGCTAAAGGGTTCGGCTGTGGAAGCCATGTTCCTTCGGTCAGCTGAGATCTTCAACAGGAAACTTCCTGTAGGGCATGCTGACCTCCTAGAAGAAAGAATTCGCAACAGTGGTAGGTGCCTGTGCCTCTGATTAATCGCAAAAAGAACAACACTAGTTCTTGAAATGCTAGGCAAAAAATGCATCCATTATGTGAATGTCATGCTTCTCAGTGCTCAGTAGTAATCCACTCAGTCAGCCTTAAGTCCAAAGGTTATCAAGTAAATGTTTAATCAGAAAAATGTACATCCTGAGGATAAAACTGTTCCCTTATAACCAACTATGTTTGTTCAAGGATATACATAAATAAATTAGGGCAATGAAACATACTTCTATCACATTTATTCCAATAAAATCATCTCACCCCATTCAGTTATTACAAATGGTGTAACGATGACAGTGCAAGTCTACCATTTCTATGTTGTATCTTTTGGAGAGGAAACCAAAGTTAGTAGGAAAAAGGGCTTCATTTGGAATAAATTATACAGAGTTATAATGGATGTGCAGAGACGTTTATTTTAATCTTTGGCTTCAGAAGGAATGTTAGATTTCTAGTTTAATGTTACGCGTGGACAATTAATTATTATTAATTATTTATCACCTTACAGCTCTTTTCTGTGTATGAAATGCATTTTAATTATCATTAACAACTCTATGTGGCACCTAAATCACAGAGGGCCAGTTCGCACGACCCAGGCTGCAGGCAGGGGAGGCACCACGGGGCGATCCGCGGGGTCCGGTGGGGCACCGCAGACAACCTGCGCCCTGCGCGCGTGGGCAGACCCCGGTGGAGCCGGCAGTCCCCGCACCGCAGTGCAGGCCTCCCGGCGCTAGGGGGTGGGGGCTCGGGATGCCCAGAGGGGCCATTTGCCCCTACAGACTGGAGTGGCTGCAGCTCCGGCCGCTCTGGGCTGCTGCCTCTGTGCGGCCCCCGTGGGACAGCCGCCCGCTGTTCGCACGGCAGGGTGGCCACACGCGGTAGGAGCTTACCCCTCTACCGACCATGGTCACTTTGCGTGCGTCCCGCGTGCGGCCGTCCTGCGGGGGCACCCCAGTCGGCGTTCACACGACATGGGAACCGCGGGGGACTTCTGCTCCCCCGCGGTTCCTGTGTCGTGCGAACACGCCCAGAGTTAGTGACTTTTCTCAAGGCCACCCAGTAATCTTCATAGCTGGATTAGGATTCGAACCCATGTCCAAGCTCAAAACTCTGGGTAAAATCCAGTTGTGCCCATCTGCTGACAGAACGGTGGAGTGGATTCCCCCTCCCCCTAGGCTACACTCCCTCCAAATCTGTTCTGGAGGTTGGGAATCCACTCCAGGGCAGCTTCTGGGGGCATGTAGGGGACCCACAGCCGGGAGAGGACAGGAAAGGGCTACTGCGTGAGCAGGTGTCTGGATCATCTAGCCCTCTGTGGCGTGCGCTATAATAGCAATGGTATTAGGCAAGGGAGTTTTATCAGCTGATATGCAAATAAGGGGGCTGGAACGAGGTGTTGAATTGAGTCGCTCAGATATTCACACACTGACACTCAGACTGCCTATTATTTTGCTGTCATGGTCCCAAAGAGAAAATAGCTCCTCTTTTGTTGCATTTCCCCCTTCCCACCAGACACCACTGGGATGAGGCACAATGATGTCTTCTAATGCTGCAATCCTTATCCTATGCACATTTACCTGGGAGTGAATCCCATTAAACGTGCATGGGGTTGCACTGCATGATGTGTACCTCATTTTATTTGTAGAGGGTATTATATAGCTGATGTCCTTTCTGTGTTTGGCAATCAATGCTACTGCACTGAAAAAGAATTACTTAGATTTCTTTTGACAGTGGGGTAGCTTCTCATGCTCCATTGACTGAACTGACATGGTGATAATCTATATCAGTGTTCTCCAACCTTGGGCCCCCAGATGTTTTTGGCCTACAACCCCCAGCGCTGGGGCATGCTGGGAGTTGTAGGCCAAAAACATCTGGGGGCCCAAGGTTGGAGAACACTGATCTATATAATCTGTACCCTGTTAATCCTACTCGATCTCTCAGTGGCCTTCGATACCATTGACCGTAGTATCCTCCTGGATCGACTCCGCAGGTTGGGCATTGGAGGCACTGTGTTACAGTGGTTTCTGTCCTACCTGCGGGGTAAATTTCAGGGAGCAAGATTGGGTGACTATTCCTCAGACCCTTGGCAATTGCGCTATGGAGTTCCGCTCTGCAGGATACCATCTTGTCCCCAATGTTGTTTAACATCTATATGAAGCTGCTGAGTGCCATCAGTACGCTGATGACACACAACTCTATATCCCCATGACAACTGAATCAGGAGAGGCTGTGCAAGTCCTGGATCAGTGCCTGAACTCAGTGATGGGCTGGGTGAGGGCCAATAAACTGAGGCTGGTGGATCCTGGCAAGGTGGAAGCCCTGTGGGTGAGTGTTTCCTGAGTCTGGGAGATAGGCTCATTGCCTGTTCTGGATGGGTTGCACTCGCTTTGAAAGATCAGGTTCATAGTCTGGGGTACTCCTAGATCGATAGGAACATAGGAAGCTGCCTTATACTGAGTCAGACCATTGGTCCATCTAGCCCTGTATTGTCGACTACTGACTGGTAGTGGCTCTCCAGGGTTTCAGGCAGAATTCTTTCTAAGCCCTACCTGGAGTCCAGGAATTGAACCTGGGACCTTCTGCATGCAAAGCATGTGCTCTGTCACACTGAGCTATGGTCCCTCCCTACAGCACCTGGTATTCCACGGTGGTCACCCATCCAAGTACTAACCAGGCCTGACCCTGCGTAACTTCCGAGATCAGACAAGATCAGGCTGTTCAGGACTGTTCAGATGTTACAGTGTATCCATCATTGTCGCTGGAGTCCCAAGTGACTGCGGTGGTTCGGAGTGCCTTTGACCATCTTCGATTGGTTCACCAGCTACAGCCTCTCCTGGACAGGGATAGCTTGGCCACAGTGATACAGGCGCTAGTAACCTCAAGACTGGATCACTGCAATGTTCTCTATGTGGGGCTGCCCTTAAGGCTGCTCCAGTCCAGAAGCTGGAGCTAGTGCAGAATGCAGCAGCTTGGCTATTGTCAGGAGCTGCCCCTTTTCAGCATACAACTCCTTTGCTGAAGGAACTGCACTGGCTACCTATTCACTACTGGGCTAGGTTTAAGGTTCAGGTACTTGTGTACAAAGCCCAAAATAACTTGGGAGCAGGTTATCTGAGAGAGCGCCTCCTCCCATACCAACCTGCCCGGTCACTGAGGTCATCAGATGGCATGCTCCTGGTGGTTCCTCATGGACCTTTGGCCAGATTGGAGTCCATCAGGAGAGAAGCCTTCAGTGTGGCGGCTCCATATTCTGTGGAACTCCCTGCCTCTGGAGGTCAGGCAGGCTCCAACATTGTGCTGCTTTCGGCGCCTGCTGAAGACCTTGTTCCGGGAAGCCTTCTCTGTTCTTCAACCACCATTGTAATTTTAGTTTGTTTTCAATGTATTGCTTTTTGTTTCTTTTCTCTGTTTTTATCTTTTTATTGTTCACTGCTCCAGAATCTGCTGTTACTGTTATACTGTAAACAACAACAACAACAACAACAACATACTATAGCTCAGAGGTGTTGAACCACTTTCAGCCTGAGAGCTGAATTCCATTTTGGAGAAGTCTCAGGGGCTGCATTCCAGTGGCAGGCAGGACTGAAGGCAAAAGGAGCAGGGTCAAAAATACCAGCAAAAGGACACAAGAAGAGCCATGCTGGATCAGACCAAGGGTCCATCTAGTCTAGCATTCTGTTCACACAGTGGCCAACCAGCTGCCCACGGGAAACCCACAAGCAGGACCTGAATGCAACAGCACCCTCCTGCCAATGTTTCCCAGCAACTGGTGTACATAAGCATACAGCCTCAGATACTGGAGGTAGCATATAGCCACTCAAGACTAGTAGCCATTGATAGCCTTCTCCTCCATGAATTTATCCAATCCCCTTTTAAAGCCATCCAAATTGGTGGCCATCCCTACATCTTGTGGAAGTGTTTAACCATAGTTTAACTATGCTCTGTGTGTACTTCCTTTTATCTGTCCTGAATCTCCCACCAATCAGCTTCATGGGATGACCCTGTTGGGTTCTAGTATTATGAGAGAGGGAGAAAAATGTCTCCCTATCCACTTTCTCCACACCATGCATAATTTTAGCTTAAAGCTCTTACTGCCAGTGGCTAAGCCTTAGGAGAAGCATTTCAACCTTTAAGAATGGGGGTGGGGGACTGCACAAAACCTGGGAAACCACCAAATGATTGGTGGTCGGGGTAAAGGGGGTGTGGCCAGGAGAAGGGGGTGTGGCCATCTCGGGAACCACGGGGGTCAGATTGGGATCCCAGGAGGACTGGGTCTGACCCACAGGCCTGATGTTCTGCAACCATGGCTTAGCCTCACCCTTTTGCAGAGTATTTCTTGCTTCTGGTAATGTGTCCTAAATCCTATGACTGGATATGGGGTATAACTGACTGGGTCATAATTCTGGAGTAGTAGGGGATACTTCCAAGTAAACAGCAACAGCATTCCGGCTGCTGTCAGTGAGCTCAGTTTGAGCATCATGACCTGAATTCCAAAACCTTGTTTCTTTTTTGAAGGTGTTGTGAGCATAAATGGTGGCAAAGCATTAATAGTAACTACCCAGCACACATTATCATCATCATCATCATCATCATCATCATCATCATCATCATCATCATCATCATCCTGCCTTTCTCCCAACACTGGGATCCAAAGTGGCTCACAGCCTTTAAAACTCATACAATTAGATATATTTTGAAAAATTAATAGCAATGCAATGGGTGTTTGCTCCAGTTGAATGTTCCCAGTTTTTTCCTACTCTAATCAGGGGCTAAAATGTATCATAAATGCTATGACTGTAGAATATGCTTTCAATTTTTCCTTAATGTCTTGCAGATATCTCACATGTTTTGCTTTAAGCCTTGCCTCTGCATTACATACACTCCATTTTCCTGTTTCCTTAGAGTCAGACTGATGGGATCCTCTTACAAAGTGCAACTAAGAGCTCAGTCAGTCTCTTTAATACATAATACTCACATTCCAGTGTATTCATAACTCATTATATAGGACTGCTATGTTAATTTGGAATGTTAATGGGGGAAATCCAAACGTCTTCTGACCAAAAAAATCTAGAAAAATATTTCACTGCTTTGTGTCAAGATGCTTTTTATGTAAAGATGAGTGTCAAGCTGTCAGCTAGGTCTTATTGTCAGGCTCTGAGAAATGCAACCACAAAAGCTGAAAATATGAAAATGCCTAGGAATGTTCACTGTTTTGTCACCTGTCACAATGCTGACTCTGAAGCTTCTGCCATCCCTTTAACATTTATGATCTTCTCCTTCCCATCCTGACTGTTTTGCATTACAATTTTGTGTGTGATAAAGAAACCAGAGTGATCTAGTGGTGATGACCTTTTAGCACCTTTATCCCTGTGTGGATGCAGTATAGTTTTATTAGTAATGCAAGTATGGACTAAATAATAATAATAATAATAATAATAATAACAACAACAACAACAACAATTATTTTCTAAATAGCTTGTGAAATGTAATGCTATCTTGTGACAGCCTTGAGTTCTTCTGCATAAATTGTTAGGCAAAATGTTTCTTACACCAGCACTCTCGCCTACACTAACAACTCTTTAACCTAATTATAGCATCTCTTACATTGTTTTCACCAATAAAGGCTGGTGCTGCTTAACTGTTTTCACTAGCACCCACAAAACAAAAGCCAGATTACTGTGGGTAGGGGTGGGAGTGGGAGTGGGAGATTTAAGATAACAGTAATTTCATTCTTAATTTAACTTTTCAGTAACTCTATATATTCATTTTGTTTTAGACTCACAAATTTCAGCAGCTAATAATTTCAAATGCAAAAGTACTTCTTTTCTTAATCCAAGCATTTTCTAAGCATGTTTTGGGGGAATTATAATGCATCCCTACAGTAAATTGCATTTATTTATGAATTTGATTATTTATGTCCTGCCTTACAATTACAAAAAAATTCAAGGTAGCTTACACATTTTCAACAAGGAAATAAGAATATTAAAGTATATCCTATAAGAAAACAGCAGTAAGAGTCATAAAAACTGAAAAGAAGCAGCATAACATGTTGCAATCATGAAATGCCTGGGCAAATATGAAAGTCTTAACTGGCCTGGCCTGGCACCTACAAATAATTAAACTGGGCACCTGACAGAAAGCCCTGGGGAGGGAATTTTAAAGAGGCAGCCCTACCGCCAAGGAAGTCCTCTCCTAGGTCTCCACCCACCTAATGGAGCACTCATAGAAAGGTCTTTGATGATGAGCTTAACAAACTGGCAGCAGCTGATTCATGTGTCAGCAGACAGCCCTTTAGATACAAGCCATACTGAACTTCAGTACTTCATTGTGCCCAGATATGGACAGGGAATTCATGTTATGCAGCTTCTCTTTGCAGATTCTAAAGACAAATTTGAAAACAAATGTTCTCCTAATGAAGAGCTGTCAGCTGAAAAGGCATTTGGGACCTGTTGAACAGGTTTTTCCACAAAAAGTGTTTCCTTCTTTTGATGTATGGTTTATTGCAGGCGTGTCAACCCTCTTCCAGCCCAAGGGCCAAATTCAGTTTTGGAGAAGCTCTCAGGGACTGCATTCCAGTGGTGGGCAGGGTCGAAGGCAAAATGGGGCAAGGCCAAAATACAAAACAATACCAGCAGATTTTAGCTTAAAGCTCTTACTGCCATTAACTAAGATTTAGGAGAGGCATTTCAGCCTTTTAGAGTGATGGGGGGGGGAGATGTGCAAATATGGGAAACCACCAAAGGACAGGTGGTCAGTGGAAAGGGTCAGGCGAAAAGGGAAACCCAGAGGGCCAGGTTGGTTCCCCAGGCAGGCCAAATTTTGGTCCACAGGCTCGAGGTTTAACACACCAGTCGAGCAGAGCAATCCTATGGCCCGTAGACAGTGTCTAGAGGGCCACAGGATGCTTCAAATTCCCAGATCCAGGGTCAGAAAAGAGCTCCAACCTCGGAGCTGGGGATTCGCGCTCAGATCCCCTTCTCACAGTCGGCGCAGAAAGAACCGTGTCAGCTGCTTCTCTGAGGTCGTAAGATGGACCTCGGAGACATGATAAAGAGGGTGTTTTGTGGGGCACGGACAAGGTATCCTGATGGCGCCCCAGCCTCCCTCCTTCCCCGCCCATATGCTGAAGCTAGATGGCTGAAATTGGCCATCTTGGTGACTTGCAGGGTGGGAGGAGCAGGAAGGTGAAGATCGCCTCCATGCTCCTCCTGCCCTGCATAGGATGCCCATAATCCTCTGAGTCCGGAGGCTTACGAGCATCACCATGGCATTGCACCCTTACTGAGTTAAGTAATAAGAGGAAGCTTGGTAGGGCTTGGTGTAGGATTCATAAGGATTTTTTGGGAAGGTACTTCATGATAAAAATCTCAATAAAATTGAACTAAAGCTTCTAATGAAGGTTTTGGAATTGGGAAACACTTTAGATAGATAAGATACTGTGAAATAAAGTATAATATAATGAGTAATTAATATGTTTCTTTCCCAGTAAAATGGGCTCACTTATTGTTTGATTTAATATCTACAGGCAGCTTCAACCCTATGCAGATGAAAGATCTCTTCATCCATATTAACAACTGTCTTAGTCATAATTAATTAGCACAAAACCTTCTCCCTCACAGCTGTTTTTCTTTCCTTTAAATTTAAACACCAGGCTGTAGTAAGTACACAAATCTAATGCTTACTGCTGAAGAAGGGAAATTAAAATAAAATGTACAATAATGAGCATAAGTCTGAAAACAGATAATTTTTGACCTAGTACCATGGAAAGAAATAAGAAATTAGGCTGCAATCCTAGACACAATTAACTAGGAGTAAGTCTTGTTGAAATCAATGGGCTTCTGAGTAGAGATGCATAGGATTGCACTGTTAATTTACCATTCACTTAGGGCACAATCCTATGCATGTTTAGACAGGAAAAAAAGTCCATTCCCTGGTGAGCATGGCTGGCTGGGGAATGCTGGGAGTTGTAGGACTTTTTTCTGTCTAAACCTGCATAGGACTGCATCCTTAAGGCTTGAAACTACAGTAACACGGAGAGAGAATTCTCATTGGCCATTATTATAAAGATCATATCCATTACTTGCTTCTTAGTACAGATTTTCCTGCATATCTCCCATTATATGTGAAGAACAATGCAAGCCCATTTCTAGAAAGGGAACAGATCCTTCAGATTAAAGTGTTATTTAATTAAGAAGTATAAGATCAAAGCCATTCAAAAGAGAACACAATATACAGAATAGGTATGAGTAGCAAGAGCCTATTCTATCTTGATCGGCGCTTCACAATGTCCCCCAGAGATAATGTAATTCTATACATTTATGTCATTGTGGAGTGGGTCTCAGCTGGACAGGTGCTCAGAATCCACTTATCCACCTTTGTCAAGAAAACTAAAGGCCAATTTATTCAATCATTTGGGATGCTTTTTTTCAATCCCTCCAGCCTCCTCCCTTTCATAAACAGAATGATATGCATGAATGTCGTAGCACAAGAACGGTCATGTGAATCAGCCACATTGAACACAAATTGCCAACTGATTCACCATCTAATTTGTTCAAGAAGGGGCCCCCTAATATGGTATACATATTTGCTATAATAAAATAGAAAAATGTACTTGTATCCTGCTCTTACATGAGGCTCCCAGTAGTGTCCTGTACAGAGGAATGATCTGCACTTGCTTGCTTTAAAAATGTTGTGGCATCAGGTGCTCCTAACTCATTTATTTGGTCTTAATTAAATCCATCTTTTAGTGGGAAGTCAGCTACTCTTAATTTTCATATACCTAAGTATACTTGCAAGTACTATAAAATTATGTTTTCTGGGCATAGGGTGACCACTTATGAGTCACCCTAAAAGAGGAAAATAGTATTTATTTATTTATTTATTACATTTATATTGCACCTTTCCTCCATGGAGCCCAAGGCAGCATACATGATCCTCCTCCTCTTCCTTTTATCCTCACAACAACCCTGTGAAGTAGGTTGGGCTGAGATTCAGTGACTGGCTCAAAGTCACGCAGTGAGAGACTCCCCAGTCCAACACTAGTCACTTACAACTCACACACACAGTACGTCTCTGCATTTTTGTGTAGCCTGCAGTGCTGCAGCGTTTCATAGTTGCATTCAGTTGGCATACAGAAGCTTATGCAATATTATGAAGTGATATATTTTGGCCTCTTGCTTTCATCCTCATATCTGTCACAGGCTGTGTTGGCTTTTGTCTTTTTTTGCTGATTTGCCCATTTTGTGTTGCAACTTGTTATCATTGAAATGGAGATTCCCCTGCCCCACAAAAGTATATTTTATTCTATTAAAAAATCTCAAAACAATCAGTCAGACTTATAAAAATAATATTATAACAAAAGCTTATCACAGTATGAACAGAGCAGCAGCAATGGGAAAAGGGTAATTGTTCGCAGAAATGAAAAATATCAGATATCAAGTGCTAAATAAGAGCAAGGAAAACAGCTTGGTTTGGGTTAGAAATTAGTCTAATTACTGCTATCAGAGTATTGATTCCTCCCAAATAGCAAGTTTATTAAAATCTTCCCCAGAACCAAAAACAGATTGTCCACCAAGTAGCATAAAGTCACAGATCCAAAGTTGAATTTTTGTTCTTATGCTTGCTGTATTCTTTATATATTGGAATGATTTGAGGTTGGCATGGTGACAGGAAACATTACGTTATCTAGAGAGGTGTTTCAAGAGTGATCCACAGTCCAGTTAAGCCAGTGTGCTTGGTGTTAAGCCAAATTTCATTCCAGCTTTCTACAGAGAGCAAATCCAGCAAATCTTATGAGGTTGAGATTGGATTCCACTGCCAGCTCTCACCCTCATGAGGTTACATCAGCACCTATGATATTACCTGGAGGTTCTACCAAGAAGTGAGTTCTTTCACTACCACCAGTATATGGATCCTTGGAACTGGGGTGTGTGTGTGCAGTGAGAGGTATTGCAATGTTACAAACACAATAATTAATCATAATAATCAGCTTTTTACAACTTGAATTAATTAAACAGGGGTGAAGAACTTGTGACCCTCCAGATGTTCTTGGACCCTAACTCTTTCAGTCCCGGTCAGCATGATGGATGGCCACTGATGATGGAAACTGTAGTCCAAGCACATCTGGAAGGCCACAAGTTCCCCACTCCTGGCATTAAGTGACTCAGTGTTACAACTTGAGTCCATTAAGTAAGATGAGGAAAAGAGCCCGCAAACAACTAAATAATGTAATTTTCCCCTTTGGTTTTTATTGATGAGATTTGTCGAACAGACATTGGAGTACTTTGCGTTACACAGGAAAATAGCACCCTCTGGTGATTAAAAAGAGATGTTGTCAGAGTATGATGAAACAGGTCTGAATAAAACACACATTAGAAAGTGTGTGAGAGAGAGAGAGAAAGAAAAGGACTTTCCCATTGTTTGATCTTCTTCAGGTTTCAGCCTCTTGCTTAATTTGAGTGTTGAATCATGTTGAGTTTCAATTATTTTGGATTGCAACATCATTCTACTATAGTGTTTGTTTGTGCTATCCTCTCTCCTCATTCTCTGTTTCCCACTAGATGAGAATAATGATAAATGATTGTTATTGCTGAAACATATACAGGCCTTACAAGGTCTCTGTCATAGGCTTACAATGAGGGGTGGGGTGGTCTCTTCCACCAAAACCTTTCAGTTTTAGGACTACTTTCAGACATAACTTATGATTAGAAAAGGCATCTATTTTCATCTTGAAACTCGAATAGGGAAATCACCACATGCAATGTTTTTTTATGTGCTCATGCAAACAAAGCTTCCCCTGGCACAACCCCCACGCCCAAATCCTGTGGCCCAAATACAGAGAAAGTCAATTTCAGTTAAGTCCCATTGAAAATCAATAGAGGTAGTTGCCATGAATCTGCAGTCAATTAATTTTAATGAAACATGTAGTGGACTTTTATCCATGTTTATACAGAAGTCCCAAGTAAATGTGCACAGTATTTCAGCCTTAAGCTTAAGGCACAATCCTATGCATGTTTAGACAGAAAAAAGTCCTACAACTCCCATCATTCCCCAGCCAGCCAGGGTTGGCTGGGAAATGTTGGGAGTTGTAGGACTTTTTTCTGTCTAAACATGCATAGGATTGTGCCCTTAATTAACTTTATCTGGATTGCATTGCCACAGATTTGTATAGGTTTATACAAAAAAGAATCGTGACATTCAACTCTTAGATTAGGATGGCACATTTGACATTTTTAAAGCACAACTGGGACCTGCAAGAAAAACATTGCAATGTGGAGTGCTCCTGTTCAGCCAGCCAGGCCCTGATCCATGTCCCCTCCTCCTACCTGGTTTCCCATCTCCATCCCTGAGTCAGTCAGCATCCTATGGCCGTGAAGTATGCTCAGACATCATTGAGCTGTTTGGGGGGTGTATCCTTAGATATATTTTTTATTATTGTTGTTTGTACTTCTGCAAACCTTTGGGTTCCCCAACCTACTGATACCTCCACTTACACATTACCAAAAAGAGGAAATCCACCACCACCATCATCATCATCATCATCAAAAAAAAAAAAAAGAACAAAAGAGGAAAGAATTTGCATAAAATTGCATGTGCCCATTCATATGTGTAGTTGCAAATAATAGAAATACAATGTGTCTCACCATAACGGGGAAGACTGTGATCAGGTGACCTGTGTGCCTGCTCAGTTTGCTATCCAGCTGCTAACTGTTAATGAGCAACTTCAAGGCCCCTTCCTTGTGGTTCTTTATCTTTAACCTGGACTTGGATTGGAGAGGCCTTCAAACAGAGGACAGGCCTTCAAACAAATTGTGGTTTTGAGCCAGTGTGGACTTGTTAGACTTGGACCTGGGTACGAATGTTGGTTCAGCCATGGACTTTTTAGGTGGCCTTGTAGAAGCTGCACCTTGGGAAGCTGCATTTCCCTACCTACTAAATGGAAATAACCATGGCCTCACAAGCTGAAGATGGAACATTGCGTACGTAAGGGGGAAATGAAGAGTCAAGACACTTGGTTGGGATTTAACTGGGCCACATTTATTTACATACAATGGACTGCAAAGGGATGGAGTGCGGGTTCTTCAACTCTGGCCTCTTAGGCTGCTCAATTGGGGCGGAGCATCCAAAACCGGGCGGTGGCGATGAGTCCGCCGCCGCCCCATTTTCTACTTTACGGTGATGGGAGCCTTTGTTGCGTCGCCCCCTCTCGGAGTCTCACGACAACAAGCTTGGCGAGAACAAAGGCATCACAGGCGTTCCTGATCCTCAGCTGTCTGAGCCTCCTGACCCATCAACTTGAGGCCTCATGAAACCGCCTGTCACCTGAATGGTGCCAGGGATGCTCACCTCACCCTATCAAATACCCTACCCCGCACTTACCTGCCTACCATCTAACTGTGACCATTTTGGCTTGCTATTTACACTGACTATGAACACTCCCAACCCTGCAGTAGTATGGAGTAGGCGAAACACGCTCACCCCCCTAATGGAGATGAGCCAAAATTCCTACTCGGTCCCTTAACGGCGACCAGAGGAGCCCATACTGAATACAGGGCGGGAGGGAGGGAGCTGCAGGAAACAAAGAGGGTGTGGGTGGGGCTGCCAGGCCTAATATTGGCTCCTGTAGCCCCACCCCCTTTATGGCTGAATACCTGCGAGAACAGGTAAGTCTCGCCTCACTTCTCCCACGTCTGCAAAAGTTCTCCCCGCCCACAGCTGCGCATGATGCGGGGGAAAGTCCTAAGGATGATAAAACACTTTGCACATCAAATGTGCTATATAAATCATAATAAATGGTGTTCTGTTTGTTCAGCTGTATGATACTTGACTATATAGTGGTACACTTATAGTTTTAATGGTGTTTTATTTAAATACTTCTCTATATTTTGTAATATAGGTATCTCAGATGAATATATAACGCCCATGTTCCATTTCTATAAAAGTATTGCGGAACTGAAGATGACACAAGAAGAATATGCGTTACTCACAGCAATAGTCATCTTATCCCCAGGTAATTTCAGTTACTATAGATCATTGTGAGAGGAAAGTTAGGAGAGGACCAGAAATATAAGATCAATATATGACAAATTCATCGAAAAATGATTTTGCTAATGCCGTTTAATAATCAAGGAAAACATTTGCTACTCTTGTGCAGGTGTAGGAATATTGTGCTACCATGATTTTACCTCAGATCTTGCCATTTTAAGTGTTTCATAAAAACAGTCCTAGTAGTATACCAAAGTGAAATAAAGGACAAACTACACGTTACATTAAATTTGTATTCACATTTGTGCATGTGTGTTTTTAAACAGCAGCCACCAGAGCCCTTGATCCAGACTGGAACTGTGGCGTAGGTGGAGCGGCGGGGGGGGGGGGGGAAGTTAACCTTTCCCTTCTGTGTTGTGGTCCCAACAAAAAAAAATTCACCACTCTCCTATTTACTGTTAGAGGGAAGCTGCTATCCGCTATTTAACAAAGACATCGACGCACTTGCACATCTGAATACATATGAAACTGCTTTTAGACTCCAAGCTTAAGTTCAGTGACATTGCATGGCTAACAGCACAACGCCATATGTATCTACTCTGAAGTAAGCCCCACTTGAGTTCAATGGGTCTTACTCCCAGGTAAGTGTGAATAGCAGGGGTCTCCAACCTTTCTGGGCACATTTGGCATTTTGAAAAAGTACCCTGGGCACCACCACAAATTAGCTGCTGTAGCAGTGGGGAGGGCGGATCACAAAAATGTTGGGAGCGCCCCCCCCCATCTGTGAGTATTTGTGTGTATGCATGAATGTGCACCCTGTGTGTGGGCTGCTCACTCTGACTTCAAGGATCTTTGGTCAGGGTGGATTTGAGCCCCTCTACGCATTTTTCAGCAAGGAAGACTTCCTCACCCCCTGTGCAAGTGAATGGCAGGATCGCTCCACTCACTTGCAGAGGGGGGAAATAGCTTGCTGGGTACCTCAGCCTGACCTTGTGGGCATAGTGGCAGTCCATGGGCACCACATTGGAAACCCATGGTGTATGGGGTTGCAGCATTCTAAGTCAATAAGGCTGTATAAGTTCTTTGAGGACTTAACAGTGCAATCCTCTGCATGTCTAATCAGAAGTAAGTCCTATTGAATTCAATGGGATTTACTCTCAGGTTTGTGCATATAGGAGGACTGCAGCCTAAGTGTTGGTTAAGCATGTGAAGTGAGAATTTCACTTGCAGTTGGAACACTGCAAATTGGCAAAGTTGAAATAACACCCATATTTGTTTCTCTCTCCTCCTCCCCTCTCTCCACCTAATTCTCTGAAATATGAAACCAGACAGGCCATACATACAGGACAGAGACTCCGTGGAAAGGCTTCAAGAGCCTTTGCTTGGCGTTCTGCAAAAAATCTGCAAGCTTTATCACACAGATAATCCTCAACATTTTGCATGCCTCCTGGGTCGTCTTACAGAACTGCGGACTTTTAATCACCACCATGCGGATATGCTGATGTCTTGGAGAGTTAATGATCACAAGTTTACACCTCTTCTTTGTGAAATATGGGATGTGCAGTGATAACAATGGGTTTAATTGCAATCCTCTCATTTAATTTGGAACCAACAAACTTATTCCATGTAAATATATTTGGGATTGGATTCTTTGTTTTGTAATTTTTTAAAAGCACTGAAAAGCATTCATAGTAAGTTTTCCTTATTAGGTGTTACATTGTTTACTATTTACCAAATGTTAAGTAAAAGACTTTTTATGTGGGGAGCTTGAGTAACTGCCCTGGGACCTAAGCCTCTTGAAACAAAAACTACTTCCGAAGCAGATATCTTGTTATCCTTGAAAGTAAACTAATTATATCACCATTTCTTCATTTTAAAATCATGAGAAGATTTCCATGTTTGTTCATCACATACTACTTATTCTAAATGTTTCATTAATAGACAGTGCTGTAGTTGCTGTAAGAATTCAGTAAAAAAGGCTCTGCCCAAACATGTTTTTCTCTGTTTAACCATGGCAAAAATACTAATTTGTGAAGTGCCCTTTTTTTTCTCAGTCCCCACTTTTTCTCTTCAACAATCTATGGTGGGAGGGACATCTGAAAAGAGATTTTTCAATGGATCACAGCTGATATTTGTGTAATACCATGGGACAGAGTGGTAATTCCACTGACATGACATGAGGCCTACCCTGGCAAAATGGCCAGGGAGGGTTGAAATGCCTCTCCTAAGGCTTAGTAACTGGCAAGAAGAGCTTTAAGCTACAATATGCGTGTGTGTGTGTGTGTGTGTGTGTGTGTATGCATTTTTGCCCCACCCCTTTGGCCTTGGCTACACAGTCCTGTGCACCACCAGAATGCAGCCCAAGATATTCTCCAAAACTGAATTTGGCCCTCAGGCTGAAATTGGGTATAACTACCATGGTTATAATCACATTGGACATTGCAAATGAACCTCATAGGAACCAGTGTTATATTGATCCTTTAAAATGTACATTAATGCACACTCTGGATGGAAAGATAAACCACGTAGGCCTGTTCACACATCTGCATATACATCTGTTGATTTCTCTACACTTGATGACTGAAAGCTGAATGGGAACTCACTCTATTAAAATGTATTGTGCTTGAGGTGATATGAAAGTTCTGTATGTCAGGAATAAGAAAACCAAGGAATGGATGGGTCCACTGCTTAGAGAGGATGGTGAATTGTTAACAGGTGGTGGAGAGAAGGTGAAACTACTCAACTCCTATTTTGCCTCAGTCTTCTCCCACAAGGGTAGTTCTGCTGTTCAGCCTGGAACAAGTAAAACAAATGATATACTGAGGGATTTGCAGCCCAGAACAACTAAGGAAATGGTTAGAGAGTTCAAGTCTCAAGGGCCATATGAATTATATCCCCAGGAGCTGAAGGACCCTTTTGGACTTTATTTCAGAACTACTGTCTGTAATCTTTGAGTACTCCTGGAGAACAGCTGAGGTGCTGGAAGAATGGAGATGGGCAAATGTTTTCCCCATCTTCAAAAAGGGGGGAAAGGTAGATCCAGGAAACTACAGACCAGTCAGCCTGACACCAGTTCGAAGCAAAATTTCTGAACAGATGATTCAGCGGTCAGTCTCTGAGCATCTAGAAAATAATGCATTGATTACTAGGAGTCAACATGGGTTTGTCAGGAGTACATTATGACAAACTAAGCTTATCTCCTTTTTTGATAAAGTTATTTATTTATTTATTTAATACATTCTTATACCGCCCAATAGCCAAAGCTCTCTGGGCGGTTTACAACAGTCAAAACCATACAATACAATATAATATAAATATAAAATTTAAAACCACAGATTAAAAACAAACAGCAAAGCTAGCAGCAGCAATTCAAATTACAATAACAGAGTTAAAAACAACCATAAGATGAAAATGATTAAGATGATTAAAATGCCTGGGAGAATAGAAAGGTCTTTACCTGGCACCGGAAAGAGTACAGTAGGTGCCAGGCGAGCCTCTTTGAGGAGCTCATTCCACAACCAGGGTGCCACAGCAGAAAAGGTCCTCCTCCTGGTAGTCACCTACCTCACTTCCTTTGGCAGGGGCTCTCAGAGAAGGACTGCTGATGCAGATCTTAGTGTCCGGGCAGGTACATAAGGGAGGAGACGATCCTTCAGATACCCTGGCCCCAAGCTATTTAGGGCTTTGAATGTTAGTACCAGCACTTTGAATTGGGCCTGGAAACAGACTGGCAGCAAGTGCAGATGAGAAAGCACTGGCATAATATGTTCACATTGGCCAGTCCCCGTTAATAATCTCACTGCCCTATTTTGGACCAGCTGAAGTTTCCAGGACCGTTTTCAAAGGCAGCCCCACATATAACACATTGCAGTTACTAGCTTGATAGATCATGGGAATGCTATGGACATTATATATGTTGATTTCAGCAAAAGTATTTGACAAGGTTTCCCATGCTCTATTTTTTTTTTTTTTTTTTTTACAAGATGGTAAAATGTGGGTTGGTTAATATTACAATTAGGTGAATCCACTGTTGGTTGAGCAACCATACTCAGCAAGTACTGCTAATTAATGGCTCAGCATCCTTCTGGGGTAGAGTGCAGCATCCACTCTTGAGTAGAGTGCAGCAGGGCTCTGTCCTAGACCCTACACTGTTCAACATTTTTATAAATGATTTGGATGAGGGTCACGTAGAGGTGTTGCTTATCAAATTTGACATGAAGCTAGGAGGAATAGCCAACACCATGGGAGACAGGATTGAGATTCAAAAGGTTCTAGGCAGGCTGGATCACTGGTCCAAATCTAACAAGCTGTGATTGAACGGATATAAATGTAAAATCTTGCTTTAAAATACAAAAAAATCAAAGACACAAGTATAGGATGTGGGAGACCTGGCTTGGCAGCAGTACATGTGAATAGGATGTAGGTGTCTTAGTGGATCACAAGCTGAATATGAGCCAGCAGCGTGATGTGGCAGATAAGAAAGCGAACGCAATCTTGGGTTGCATTAACAGAAGCACAGTGTCCAGATCGCAGGAAGTACTAGTTCTGCTCTATTCTGCATTAGTCAGGCTGTGTCTACTTCTGCATCCAGTTCTGGGTGCCTCATTTTAAGAAGGTCATTGACAAGCTGGAGTGTGTCCAGAGAAGAGCAACCAGGATGGTGAGGGGTCTGGAAACCAACTCCTATGAGAAATGGTTGTGGAATGGTTGAAAGAACTGGACAACTGGTATGCTAATGCTTAAAACATAAGAACATAAGAAGAGCCATGCTGGATCAGACCAAGGGTCCATCTAGTCCAGCATTCTGTCCACACAGTGGCCAAGCAGCTGCCCACGGGGAACCGATAAGCAGCGGAGGCTGGTGGCTCCAGTGTCAGTGGGGCGGTGTATCCATTCTGGGTTTTTGTCTGAACTTTTAAGGAGCCATCCATGGTCCTGAACCCTATCTCCAAAACAAGTTCAGCACCATGGGTAGCTCCTTTAAAGTTCAGACTGAAAGCAGGAGTGGATACTCCGCCCCACTGACATTGGAGCCACCGGACACTGCTGCCCACAAGCAGGACATGAGAGCAACAGTGCATTCCCACCCATGTTCCCCAGCAACTGGTGGAACTAAGCATACTGCCTCTGATACTGGAGGTAGCATATAGCCATCAGGACTAGTAGCCATTGATAGACATTGTCCAATCCTCTTTTAAAGTTGTTGAAATTGGTGGCCATCATTACATCCTGTGGAAGTGAATTCCATAGTTTAACTATGCGCTGTGTGAAGAAGTACTTCCTTTTATCGGCCCTGAATCTCCCACCAATCAGCTTCATGGGATGACCCCTTTGGGTTCTAGTATTATGAGGGAGAAAAATGTCTCCCTTTCCACTTTCTCCACACCACTCATAATTGTGTACACCTCTATCATGTCTCCCCTTACTCACCTTTTTTCTATCTTTTCTTAAACAATCCCAGCTGCTGTCACCTTTCCTCATAGGGGAGTTGCTTCAGTGACTTGACCATTTTAGTTGCCCTTTTCTGCACTCTTTCCAACTCTACAATATCCTTTTTTAGGTGTGGTGACCAGAACTGTACACAGTATTCTAAGTGCGGTTGCGCCATTGATTTGTATATAGGGAGTATGATCTTGTCAGTTTTACTTTCAATTCCTTTCCTAAATAATTCTGTCTAACATGGAGTTTGCCTTTTTCACAGCAGCCGCATGCTGCATTGACATTTTCATTGAGCCGTCCACCACAACCCCAAATCTCTTCTTAGTCAGTTACCACTAGCTCAAATCCCATCAGTTTATACTCGAAGTTGGGATTTTTTGCTCCAACATACCAACATAATTATGCCAGATCACATAATAGGTGTATTTAAATGTATGGAAACGTTATGGGACATGCATAGAAAGTGTTCGTTTTGGCTCCAAAATTTCCTACACTTATAGTGCAATCCTATGCATGTCTACTCAGAGGTAAGTCCCACTGAGTTCAATGGGGCATACTCCCAGGTAAGTGCGTATAGGATTGCAGCCTTGAGTGAGTTCCATCCTGATAGAACATTTATTTGAAGCCGTCTTTTTTTCAGTGTGCTTGGTTTTGCCTCGAGGCCTTTTTCAAAAGCGCATGGGGGGGGGGGCACAACCACCACCCCTCCCTGGTTCCAGAACAGGCTGTATCCGCCGCCGGCAAAAGCTTTGCAAGGAGCGCTTCCAGCGCAACATGCTCTCCCTCCTTTCTCAGCTGATGTGGCAACAAGGCGACCAGCCCGACCCTACACGCGAATATCTCACCCGGACGAGACAGCTACCCACACAGCGGCTGTCGCCTGACGCTGCCTCAGCAGTTGCCACCCGGGGAACCGCTGCGCCACTCGGACTTGAATCCGCGCCCCCGTGCGAGCGCCTACGCGACGGGTCACGCCGAGGCCGCGGGCTGCGAATGCGATCGCCCGCTCCCAGCGAGCCGCTCCTGAGCGCCTCCTCCGCTCCCGCCTCCGCGCCTTGACTCCTCCTCGCGCCGCCTGATTGGGCCTTTCGAACTGTGCGGGCGGACGCAAGTCGAATGAATCAGGGAACGCGCTGGGGCTGGAAGGAAGGGGCTCCTCCTCGCCGCCGCCGCAATCACAAGGGTGCCTGGCAGATGATGTATGGGGGAGCCTGAGTCGGGGTGGGAGATCGCCGTAAGTACCTCCCCGTTTCTCCCGCTAGGCAGGATGGCTACGGTGGTGGATCCGTGATTGCCTCCGGCTGCAGCGCAGTATCCCCCCCCCCCCGCGCGCGCGCCGGGAGTGCCCAAGGGACAGTTCTGATGGTAGCAGCCCTCAGACCACTTCTCCATGCTGGGGAGCGGGTGGGATGCTTTCCATTCCCAGGGGCAGTGCCTTAAGCCGGGGACCCTCCAGTTGTTTGGGACGACAACTCCCAGCATCCCCGACCATTGGCCTTGCTAGCCGCGCCTGATTGGGGTTGTCGTCCCAAACATCTGGAAGGCACAAGGTTGGGGAAGGCTGCTAGGCTAGGGCATGGGTTTGTATGCTGGAGAGTATTTTCTCTATCTCCCTGCGGCTATCTATGGAAGAAAAAAAAAAGGGCGGGGGGGGGAAGGATACTGGTTATTTACACAGCGCCGTTGCTGGTGGTGAATCATTTGAGTTTGCCTTGTGTTGCAGTTCTGTAACTACAAACGTCCTCCTTTTCGGAGATATAAAGTAGAGGATGTGATGCATGTGTATATACACACACATATATGATGTGAAAGTACAGCACAGCTGCCCAAAGATTTTTAGGGCCAACTGTGACCTGCAGACAATGTTGCTATGGGACGTGGCCCTCTTGATGTTTAATGACTGTGTGGCACCCTTATCCCTGTCTGCTTTCCCTAACAGGCCTCAGACTGCAGGTTTTGAATTAGCATGGTCTTGAGGCAGGTCATTTTTTTAAAGGGTTTAAGCCAGTGTGACATTTTTCATCAGTATGAATTTGCAAGTTCATGCAGTTGCAAGATACGGTAGATAGTTGCTGAGTAACTTTGTATACTTAACTGTATACAGCACATAAGTCTGAGATTTACCCACGTTATGAATCACATTCTTAGTTTTGATATCCAGACAAATCCTGATTGTGTGTCAAAGCTAGTCTACATCTGTGGGGATCTTGCAGCAAACTATGTATATAGCATGGAGCAATTACTAGTCACATCATGTCCATGTAATGCTGGAAACATCATTCTCCATGAAGACCTAGGTACCACTAAAGGTAGGCTCTCCAGGTGTATGGATACACGTATCATGTCTGAATAAAGTAGATTGCCAGTGACAACGTAGACCAACTAGTCTTGATCAGCAGTTTCAAATTCAACCAGAGTTAGCTTTGATTTCCAGAGTAATACTTTACAAACAACATGGTGTACTTCTAAGTAACCGTCATTGGAACCAGTGGGACTTACTTATGAGTTAGCATGTTTTGCATCACCACCATCATTTGGGTGCCGGAGATCTTCTCTAAAAACTGCAGAAGGCCAACATTCCATGGATTTCTCTCTCATGGACAATCTGACATTGCAATTAAAGTTGCAATCTTATACATATGTTCCTGCAAGTAAGTCCCATTGAATTTAATGGGGCTTTCATCTGAGTAGGTGGTATAGGTTTGTACTGGAAGATGTTTTGACAAGATCTGGGATCTGCAAAGGCTTATCGGGCTACAGTTCCTGTTTTAGCTATGATTTTCACCTCATTCCAAAACCTGTTGCAGCAGCAAATAAGCATTTTGGATACAGAGTAACAAGGGCAGTGCAAGCCACAATAGTAGGCGATCACTCGTGACTGAGTAAGATTGTCTTCCAGGATAAAATTACAAAAAGAAAATTATAAAAGGAGGAAATTCTAAAAAATTGTGTAGGCTCTAGCGATGGGTCCGTAAGAGACTGTGGAGGCCAATTCTAGATCCACACCTTCCCACAGTGAGGACACAGGTTACCAGATGGAAGATGGTCCTGTAAAGGACGCTAGCATTGTAGGTGGGATTTGCTAGGGTAGATGTTTAGGATTTGGATTGAGGGTTTTCCACAGGCAGCTGGTTGGTCCCTGTGTGAACAGAATGCTGGACTAGATGGACCTTTGGTCTGATCCAGCATGGCTCTTATGATCATTAGGCATAGTAGCAGGACAGAATACCTTATCGGCTTTGTCTGTTGAAATGAAACACTAAGGGCGCAATCCTATGCATGTTTAGACAGAAAAAAGTCCTACAATTCCCAGCATGTCCATGCTGGCTAGAAGGATACTGAGAATTGTAGGACTTTTTTCTGTCTTAACATGCATAAGATTGCACTTTAAATATTTTTTTAACCTTTAGGCATGGGTGGTTTCTACAACTTGAATTTGAAGTATTGTCTAAAACTGTTCAAAAGAAAACATTGCAGTTTAGATAAGAAATGGGTTTGTTGCTGAAGATTTGTCCTTTCATTGCTTGCTTACTTGCTTCGACTGTAAATCAAGACTCCCAAGTTATGCTCAATGAAGACTACATTGATCTCATAAAGCTCTAAGTGGCTTGGCTCCTAAGAATCTAAGACTGCAACCCTATACTTAGTAGGAAATAAGTCATTGGACGCAATATTTGCACTTACTTCTGAGTAAACATGCGTAGGAATGCACTGTTGGAGACCAGTGTCTGGAGTGGACCACCTTCTATAGTGGCCTTTACAGTTACTTGAGAATAGAGGTCCTCAAGTTATTTTTCTCTATGTGCTTCATGGAAATGATGAACATGGCAAAGAGATGTCCTCTCTCTCTCCCCCCAGAGGTTTACCAAAGCCCAAAATTTGTAGGGGTTGATACTTAGTAACTGGAAAATTAGAGTCATGATCCAGACCTTCATTCCATGTTTAGGGATAGCAACCAAGTTATGACAGAAAGTAGAGTGCATGAGGGCATCAGATGGCAACCAGGTTCAAGTCTTTTCACAGTTTTTCAGAAGATTATGACATTCAGTGGCTCACGAATAAGCTGAACAGGCATTTAGTACCAATGGCAACATAGGAAGCCATTTTATACCACAGATTAAATCTAAATAAGATACTAAATGCTGGGACATGCCCTGAGCCTTAGGAGCATAATAGTGTGGGATTATATTCAAATATTTTAGGGAGCACAAATGCAGTGATTTGCAGCGATCTGTCCATCTCCTGTTTAGGGAAACTACACAGTGGCCTGGTTCACACATAACGAGAAGCCACCATGGGTGAATTCTTCCACAGGACTTCTTGTTGCGGCAGTGGCCACTATTTTAAATAATCAAGCTGGGGAGGGGCACTGTCGCTTGTCATTATCTGAAACCCGGTGAGGATGGGTTGCTGGGGTGGTTAACAAGCCACCCACAACCCTAAAACAGCTCATGGGTTCTGGGTGGCTTGTCAAGCACCCCAACAGCCTCCCCCTTACTTGGGTTCACATGTAATGACAAGCTACAGCGCACCCCCGCCGCGGCTCTTATATTCAAAATGGCGGCGGCCGCTACAACAAGATACCCACAGGGAAATTCCCCCTTGGTGGCTTCTTGTTACGTGAACGAGGTCATTCTATGAAAAATAATCCAGCTTCATTTGAAAGTGCTATCTCTGTCCCACTGTAGAATAGCCCTTTATTAATAAGACAGTGGTAAAAATATTGTGTACTAAACCTGTCATGCTAGCAAGCACTATTGATGTTGCACAAGCGTTGGTTTCTGCTGGCGCAACATAAATAGCGCTAGTGGATGGACACCATGGGAACCTTCCTTGAGCTTCTTGGTGTGTTTCAGCTGGGGTTCACCCTGGTTTGGGCACTGGCATTGCTGGGAAAGACAGAGGGAGTGAGACCCTGTTGATTCTCCTAAACCTCTCCATGGCTTTTGACGTTTTTCTCCCTTTCCCATAATATCCATAACTATTGCAATACCAAAACCCGGGGTGATCCAATTAAGCTGAATGGTGGAAGATTTTTATTTCCTATTGTAGCCAGCTCCATGGAAAAGCAGGCTATAAATAGTACAAAGAAATCAATAAATAACCACTGAGCAATACTAGAGAATGGGAAAACCAAGGAAGAGTCTATGTGGCATTTTACAGATTAATACATTTATTCTGGTTTAAGCTTTTGCAGACATCTGATGAAGTGGATTATAGTCCAGAAAAGTTTATGCCATAATACATTTGTTAGTTTTCAAGGTGCCACATATACTTTTTGGAAATTATCACAGTACAAAATGGGAGCAATTGACTCTTTTGTATTTTGAGTATAAACTTGATGTGCAATCCAGAAAAGGTGCAGTGCAATCTTATGTATCTTTACTCCAGAGTTAGCCCAGTGTGTTCAATGGGGCTTATCTCAGGCGAATGTACATAAGATTGTTATTTTAGCTATGCAATGGCTCAGATTCAGTGTAATTTGCCCATTGACTTTAAATGGGTTTAGTCATGCCAAACTTTCTTTGCATTGTGCCTCTTAAAAATATGACCACTCAGAAACTTTCAAAACACTCTAAGAGCTAAGATGAAAGTTCCATAAGTTGTATCTATTTGTAGCTTCATCCTATATTTAGAGAGGGTGTCTATATCTGTCTCTCTTTGTGTGTGTGCTTGCATACTTGTCATACGTTTAAAAATACCATTGCGGCCACCCTTTTCTAAATCAAAGACTTACCGGTAATCCACTGCTGCTGAATTAACACCTGCCCAATGCCTGAATTCCTTGTGATCTACTTGCTATTTCAGAAGTCTCAAAGTTTTAAATTCTATGTTGCTGTGCGGGTCCTTTCTGGTCTGGAAGGTAACTCAGAAATGATTTTATAAATAAATAAAATATTGCACTAGTAAATGACGGCATGAGACATTGAACCAGTTTGCATGACACGCTGGGCTCACTATGAGTCGTTTAGCCCCCAATCCACCACAATGTGTGTCGGGTGCCATTCTGAATATGCAACTTCCTGATCGGGGAAATTAGAGGGTTGCTGTGTCGTATGAACCCAGCCACCGTGTGTTATCTGTGGGTTAAAAAACCCTCACATAACCCTACTACAAGCTGAGGGTTATGTGAGGGATCTTTAACCCTCAAATAACCCACAGTGGTCGGGTGTGCACAACATGGGCCATTGAATGCTTTTGACCATTCAGAATTCAAAGGCAGGATCCAAAATGGGTCAGGCAATCCCTCTTCTTGGGCCAGACATGTTAAGGGAAAGTAAGCTTTTGAGTTGAATAGATCTCCTCTTCAGGCAGAATGTTAAAAAGTTGTTTCAAGCAATGTCCTGGCTTTGCTATTAACTTGGATCCTTGACACAAATTCTGTAGTAAAATTGTGTGTGGATAGGGAAAGAAGGATGCAAACCATAGTTGGAGCAGGAAGACTATTTGTAGTAGTAGTAGTAGTAGTTGTCGTCGTCATCGTCGTCATAGTGTGAGTCAGCCAGGCCCTTGAGAACAATGTGCTTTGTGGGGAACTGCACACTTCCTTCCCTCAGGCCTGTAAAACCTCAGTCTTCAGTTTGTTGAATTGTGGTTACCCTGACTTGCTACTTTTTCAGAAAGAGGATAACTAACGGTACTTGAATTTTTTCCTGCTCCATAGGGAGGAGGGAACATTTGTCCTCTGCATTTCTTACCAACCAAACCCTTACAACCGCATCTACTGACAGACGTAGCCTTCTGGAATATTATAACTGAGGAAGGTAAAGAGGTCTCCCTTAGAAGGGAGATCTGGAGCCTAGGTGCATCCACTGAAAAGGCCCTGCCCCATGTCCCTACTAAGCCCATGTTTGGGGTAGTTGGGAAATTAGGTATGTATGGACTGTGTTAAATCCATTCTGTCTGTGTTTTGCAGATTGTCAGGCACCGTTTGTTCCATCGTCCACTCATTGATGGAATCGGATTTTGCACAAATGCATTTGTACACTTTCATGCAAATTCGCACTTGCACAAATTTGTACTCGCGAAAGTGCGTAAGTCCCCCAAAAATATGCAAATCCCCCCCCCCATGTGCATTTTCACGCTTTAGCCTATGAGGAGAAATGCACATTTTCAGTCAGTGTTTTTTTAATTTTTTGTATTTTTCTACGACTAAATTTGCGAAAATTATGGAAAGAAAAAAATGGTCCGCAAGTCCACAGAATCCATGTGACTTGGGAAAAGCCAGTCTGCTGCGGAATCCGCCGGTTGGATTAATAGAAATCTGAATTCATTTGAATCTGTTGCAAATTTCCCCAACATCTCTATGGGACATACATGAGGGCCTCCGAAGATTATCTCAGTAGGGCAGGCTTGTATGGGAGATGACAGTCCTTCAAATATCCTGATCCTAAACCGCTCAGGGCTTTAAAGGTCATCACCAGTAGTTTAAATTGTACCTGCAAACACATAGGAAGCCTGTGCTGCTGTCTCAGCAAGGTAGCCACATGCTCTGTATATGTGGCTCCTGTTAACAATTGGGCTGCTATATTATGGACCAACTGTAGTATCTGAATGCTCAAATGGCACCACAAGGTGCTGATTATCAGAAACCACCCATGTAGCCCAGTCCTATGCATGTTTCCTCTGACATTAGGTCCCCTGAGTTCAATGGGACTTTCCTCCCAAGTAAAACTACACTTGCTTATGTATAGGTTCTATTGAACTCAGGGGACTTAATTTCTGGGTAAACATGCATAGGGTCATCATCACACTGCAAGACAGCTATATAGACTGAGCCTGCATTCAGGTATTACATCCCCAATCCTCCAAACCATGTTCTGGGGGATAGTGAACAAGCTACAAGTTTGCACACTTCCTCCTCCCCTTCTTTCCTCCTTGCTTTCTCTCATCTTAATAGAAGATTTCCTGGTTTCCTAAAGCCACAGTTTGCCGTGATGTTTGAAGTCATGGCAGGAGGGAGCATGCAAGATTGTCGCTTGTTCCTGATCCTCCAAACCGTGATTTGAAGGATCTGGAATGTGATGTCTGAAATGCAGCATCCAACTGTAAGTCTATAATGCCGAGAAGCGGGGACCCCACTTAAAGTTGTAGTGGTTAGTTTGTGGCCAACTTCATTGTTGCATTGTAGTGGACTTCAGGTCCCTCCCCCAACAGATACGTTTTATGGGGCATTCCTGAAAAATGAAGCTGATGGACATTCTTCTAATAGTTCTTTTTTGAATATTTCACTTTGTTCAAGCTCTGAGCATGCCCTCCAAATTAGGCTGGCTTTTGTTCTTACTGTGGCAGCTGGCATGTTAAGGCCCTTGTTGGATTGTGTGGGGCTCCTTATTTTAATGAGAGCAGCTTCTTTGCTAGCTGCTTCAGCCATATTTTTTCCTTCTAAAAAGTCAATGAAGCCTCTTGCTTTAGCTTATTGTTAGGACAAAGGGCTTTTTATTCTAAAGGAAATTTATTCCCTGGGACCAACTCGTGGGAAGCATAATGCATTCATTAGTAATGGCCTATTTGTACTCTGCCCTTTTTGTGTAGTGTGCAGAAGGGAAATAACATCAGGAAAAGGACATGTGTTGCTAACATTCAAAGGAGAAGTAAGGAACTTGTGCATTGACACATATGATTAGTTCAGGATAAATCTGTGCCCTCAAAATTCGTGGTGGGTAGGAACTAAATCTCCAATATAGTCCTAAATCTACAGTATAAGCAATGTTGGTATAGGAAATATTTTTTTAAGAAAACAAAAACAACTATGTTGCCACTTGGTGTGAAGGTAAATTTAGAATCAAAACACTGTTTGCTCTAAACACTAACTCAGTTGGGAAACGATAGTTAGGGATTATGACTTGCACTCATTACAAATGTATTGAGCAAAGTGGATAATGCCATTATTTCTACAGTGTTACCTTAAACTATATTTCCAACATCAAGTTCTGTCAGTTTTCTGTAAGGGATTTGTAATTTCCATCCCTTTCTGTAATCCCTTTCTGTCAGGGACTTGTGATCTCAACCAGGCCATTGTATATATCAGCTTTATTTCAACCTGGTGCCCTACAGTTGTGTCAGACTACAACTCCCACAATCCTCAGCCATGCTGGCTGAGGTTTATGGGAGTTGTAGTCTGACACATCTGGAAGGCACCTGGTTAGGGAAGGCTGCTGTAAATGTTTAGCTTGTAAATAACCAACCTGTAGTGATTAAGAATTGTCTTCAGGTGTCTAGGTAAGAATACTCTGATCCAGTTCATTAGTCATGATCAAGTCCCAAGCTACCACATTCTTATTCTGAAATTTCTATTCACAGATGTGCAAGAAATTGAGTCAACCTTGAAAAATATTGCTTATGGACTTGGAAATCCTGAGGGGTTTTAAAAATTATTATTTAAAGTACTACATTTCCCCAGCTCTTTCTTTTTATCAGCCCTTATTCTCAGTCTTTGACATTTTAGCTATTACATTTTAAAGCTTACCTCTGCAATCATGTGGACCAGAATTCTGACTGAATCTGACAGGCCTCACAAATGTGCCTTGAGTGCATGCGGCCTATCAACTGTAGGCTGTCACCTGTACTGTGCCAGATGAAATGCTTTGACTATAGATGTAAGATGACATATATATGTTTTCACATGCCATTTTGTTGCACTAAATCTGTAGACCCTGGAGGTGACTCCAATTCAAATAGTTCATGAATTTTAGTTTAAAGTGTCTCTCCTTTTCATTCCTAGGAAAGTACGTTCACCATGCAGCATGCAGTTCAGGTAGGCAAAGTGAATATAAAAGGTATATTTATTATATCCTTGCCTACCTCAAACACAAGTCTGACAATACACCTCTGAAGAAGATAAATACCTATGTTGATTTAATGTGCCACAGCTATGAAGTGTCATGTCTCATGTTTCATAAACTTGCTGTGTGTGTGTGTGTGTGTGTGTGTGTGTTTTAATGAAAGCTAGAATTTTCTAGAATGTGCTGGAATCCAGAGTCCATGATTGTGACAGGCTATCCAGAAAAGCAGCAACCTCAACTTTTAATAGAGCTGCTCTAAAATAGTTGTGAATCATTTGGGTAACATGTTGGATAGTATTATTACTGACTTAATATTCTTCTGTATCACTTCTGAAAAGGCTTCATAATGGTTAGCAATTACATTCAATTGTTATAACTAGCAACCTGCTGAATATATAAAAGTGTAGCCAAGTAGTCTCATTTAGCTTTTGAAATCCCCGTTAGGTGTGGTTTGGAGATGATCCCCCGTTAAGTCCGCGGAGTCCGCTGACACCAAGGCATGGCCCAGGCTTAGCAGATGTTCTACTCTATGACCAGTGGATATCTGTCCGACATGAGGCAACTCTGGTTCCTATGCAGGAGGATCTGTCCATCTGGCTATCTGGCTTGCTAGGTGACGTTACAACAAATATCTGTGTGTTTCGAAGAGCCATCACCCTAACTACTGGTAACCAAGGTTTAGCACAGGGGTGTTGAACCTCAGGCCCAGGAGCCTCATCTGGCCCACCTGGGGTCCCATCCAGCCTTTTGGGGTTCACCAGATGGCCACACTCCTCCACATCACCCCCCACAACCTCCGGCTTTTGCACAATTTCCTCTCCATTCTAAAAGGCTCAAGTACCTTTCCTAAGGCTTAGTTACTGGCAGTAAAAGCTTTATGCTACAATACAATGGTATTTTTTGTTATTTTGGCCCCACACCTTTTTTCCTTTGGTTCGCCCACCACTGGAATGCAGCCACCAAGAGCTTCTCTGCAATTGAATTCAGCCATTGGGCTGAAAGAGGTTCAACACCCCTGGTTTAGCACAATGAATACAGTACATACTAACATATGTTAGAACCACTAACATAAAATAATTGCAGGTGCCAGTTCCTATTCAGGTTACTTTGTTTCCCTGGTTCAATCCTTCTCTCTCTTTCTCTCTCTCTCTCTCTGAGGTCTGATTGCTTGCTAGGAGCATAATCTTTTTAAATCCCTGTGTCTGTTTCAAGAAACATTGACTAGTCAAACCAGTCATTGGGTTCCAATGTTAATTTCTAATTACCATTGTGCAACTGTAGCCTAAAATATAGATTGCAATTCAAATCATTGCTCTTCAAATGGAAAAATGCAATCATATGCAATAGTGTGAATGACATCTGTGACACTCTGTATTTCTAATGTGTCAGACATGAGGAAATGTATCACTCAGTTTTGGCCTCATCCACAGCCCCACTACGGCTGCTTCCGTTGCACTGTAGGGATGGTCACAAGCAATTAGTCATGATGCCTATATATTACCTCCATTATCAGAAGGAAGTATGCTTCTGTAACGGTTGCTGGGGAACATGAGCAGGGAGGGGCTACTGCACTCATGTCCTATTTGTGGACTTCCCACAGGCAGCTGGTTGGCCACTGCATAAACGGAAGGCTGGACTAGATAGGCCTAGACTGGTCTGATTCAGCATGGCTCTTCTTATGTTCTTCCGCAGCTGCTACCTGGTTATATATTATCTGATGGTGTTTGCATGAAATGTTTGAAGTGCGGAGTTTGGAGGCTCAGTTGGAATTGGGCAAAAACAGAAAAATAAACCAGAAAGGGAGGGCTGTGAAGGTTGTTCCTCTGTGGATTTAGGATGTGGTTATACTTATGCATGTTTGAATTGTCAGTTTGAGTTTCATCTTCTCTACACTAATGAAGGACATGGCTATTTTACAGGGATACAACTTACAGCAGATCAATTGTTGGAAGATCTTGATAATGGCGTACTGCTGTGCATGTTGATTGGCGTCATTCAAAGCACAGTTAAAAAATGTTGTGACCCAAATGATTTAAGGGTAAGTACTGTGTTCACCATTACATTTTAGGTATAAAAGTTATATTTCATACAAATTAGTCTTTTGGGGATTATGTTTGTCCAAGTTTGCATGGAGGAAGTAACATGTAAACTGAAAATACAAGTTTACCCTATTAAATGCAACTGTGACAGCACAAGGAGGTGTGTTTGCATTATCAGCAATCGAGTGTAATCAGGCATGCATGTACTCCATACGTGCTGCTTCACATACAACTTCCTCTGCAGGTAAGTACAGGCCGGACAGTGTTCTTATGCAGGAAATGTTGTGGCATTGCTGCATGTGTGAAGCGAACACTTGAGGCTACTGCAGTTTATTTATTTCAAGGTAATATATTCAAAACAACAATTCTTGGAATTCATTTATCCAGAATAATGGCCATCATGTTTCTGCCTCTGCTCCATGCCATGGTTAGCATGTATGACTCAGCTTCTCACAGGAACTGATCCTGGAAGTAAGAAAAGGGTATTACAAGTACCCTTGCACCTAGATTCTTGGGAATCCTGTGTGTTTTGGGGATTATGTTTCTTACAGGTCTAGGGTACACCTTTTTTTCCCTGCTGAGCGCTGCCATGTGCAATGGGCTGGCCAAAGAAGCAAATGCCAGGAGGACAGTAAGATAGTGCTTTGAATTCCCTTGTAGATGAAGAGTGGTTTGTAAATTTTGGAAATAAATAAATAGTTGTTTAGGTGGTATGTTTAGGGATGGGATTTGTGGCATGCAAGGGACCCTGAAAGCAGGAAGTGCTATGGTGATACAAGCTTAGGGCAGGTAAGACATTTGTAACTGGAGAGAGGCAGGTCAACATTTGGGAAGAAAAGGGCTAGTTGAGAGATGAAGGGAGCGGTGAACACAGCAGAGCTGTGCTGGAAAGTAGCTGCACCTGTGGGACCAGATTGGAGAAAAAGTGATTGGCCCCATGGGTGTGGCTAGTGGTTATGGAGAGATTTAAAATGGTGTTTGGGTAGTGTATGTGGTGGTTTGGGATGGTGGAGTATAGGCCAAGAATGTGACTAGGGTTAATTGTTATGCCCCTATGAAAGGGAGAAGATAATTTGGAAGGAAATAGGGAAAGTCTGCTGATCACAATGATCTAAAATTGTATACAAATTGAAATTCATTGGACATATCAGTGAATCATATGTTAAGTCTGCTGATAAACTTGTACTACTTTTAGATTACTAGAGAAGTATTATGTATAACCTCAAGGCTTTGCTCTGATTTTTCATGTGATATTCTATTACACTTATTCTTGTTTGCTGGTAAGATATTTTTTTAAGTGCCTTTCAAATCTGTGTTTCAACAGAGCATGTAGCAAATCAGTCAGTTATGGGTCTTCTCCTTTTGAGGGAAGTGCTTCTGACAACTAAAGGCTAACCTCCACAAACTTTGGTGCGCGGTCTATTTATTCCTGTCTCTTCCGAGTGCTAAGCAGTGCCAGTCAAAACCATTTCCATCCTTGCCAGGGTGGATAAAAATCAATCCTTTAAAAATATATATATTAAAAATTGGATTTTTAAAATTTAAATCAGATTTTTTTAATTTAAATTGGATTTTTTTAAAATAAAATGCTTTTTGAGGAAAAATCTATCTAAAGATAGTTTTCTATTTAAGATACATTATAGTCCAAAGGTTATTCATCATGAAATAAGGATTAGTTTTTAATCATAATAGTCTACATTTAAAAAAAAAATATTTTGTTTAACCACATCAGTTAACAAACATGGATGGTTAAGCAAATACAAGAATACATATGCTATAATGTTATTGTTTTAGTTAAATAAAACTATTTAAATTGTTATTATTAAGGTAATGATTATTTTTCTCCTTCCAATAAAGTACAGCAGAAAAGTTATCCAAATATGAATGATCAACCTATTAAACTGGAGATAGTTTACCTCGCAATAATTTCATAATTATCTATCTATGATATGTTTCTAATAGTATAACCAAATCAGTATTTTATATATATATATAACTGTAAAACTAATCTGAAAAGTTGTTATTCTAAAAATGAAACCTTCATCTGGTTGTAAATATTAAGATTATACCAGCAAGAATGAGTCTTTGGTAACTCTGAGTTGTGTAAAATATGTATTAAGCTTATAGCGAGGAAGAGTGCACTTTTTGGGGGGTGGGTTCACATGATTAAACCGAGTCTTTCTGAGTAGTGATTTAAATCAAATCCACCCTGATCCTTGCTATTATGTATACAGCAGAGATTAGTTTCTGTTGCAATTTTCCCTTTCCTTGGAAAACCTAAAGTGTTTCCCATTTGCTCACAAAAGTATTTTTCCCCTCTTCAGCATTAACACACTGTCCTTTTGAATGTAAATGTGATGTGCTTTGTGATGGCATAAAAATGTATTTCTCAAGTTTTCCAGTTGTTACAGATACTTTTCTCTATCATTTCCCTCTTCCCAGGATTTCCCTTTGAGAAAAGTCCCCTGTAAGAAGGATGCACCTTCAGGGTCCTTCTTTGCTAGGGATAACACAGCCAACTTTCTGAATTGGTGCAGGCGCATTGGGGTGGATGAGACTTACCTGTTTGAATCAGAAGGCTTAGGTAATTATTCCTAATGATTTCATAGATTCTTTTTAGCCCCAACCACATGAAACTACTTGACCATTAATTTCTCATACAGGTTGTAAGTCATCTATTGTTTAAAAAGTGAGAAATGTTTGTAAGAATTAGTTCCTATGATTTTGCTGCAGAGGACCTTGATTAACTCCCACACAGATGTTGCATTTAAAGTACAGCAGTGTAAAAAAAAATCCACACATTCTTAATAGAGAGCAAAATATGAGAAAAAGAAACAAGACTTCCAGTTGATCTTTGGAGGAAGCAGACAAACATTTCTGCTGTTGCTCTTCAGGACACTGTCACAGCACAGGCTTGGCCAACATGAGGGACGTGTGTGGCCTGCCATGGCCATTTGTGTGGCCTCCACCTGGTCCCTGTTGCCACTGCTACCACTCCTGAAATCCCAGTGATTCTGTTGGGAAACAAGGTGCACGGGGAGTGTGTGCCTTGTTTCCTTGCAGAATTGGGCTGCCAACAGCTGTTTGGTGGGTTGTTGAGAGCCCAGTTTTGCTGGGAAATAAGGTCCGTGCTTCCTTTACGTCTTGTTTCCCAGCAGAATTGCTGGGATTTTGGCAGCAGCAACTTCCACCAGTAGCAGCCATTTGCGGCAGGGGTGGGGTGCAGCCCCCACAGGGCTCCAGGGGGGCAATGTGGCCCCCAAGCTCTGGAAGCTACACACCCCTGCCATAGCAGAAGTGACATTCTGGAATAGCTTAAACAATTAAAGAAGCAAGAAATCTTATAGTTTGAAAATTAAGCTGGATAATTTTATTGAGAGTGCTGTACCATACTCTAATAGAGCAGGAAATCTCTTCTCCAAAGATGTGGGGTTCTCCCCCCTCTCCCCTACTTCTGCAACATTAGTTCATGTCATACCGACTTCTTTGTGGGATTTGGATGTGATGATTATCATGATTATTAATCTTCTCACATATGTTGATTTGGATGTCGCCATTTCCTGGCACACGTTCAAACACTGGGTTGAGTCAGCAAGTGATGTGTCACAGTGCTGAGTCCTCGTGGCGCGTGCACCATGGTAGCAACTGTGGTGTCTTCACCATGCTAACTACTGCCAAAAATGTATGTGTGATTCAGCTATAGACACTGGATGTCTATAAACATTGGGTGTCTTAAGAGAGCAATCCTATGGTTCCTGGGAGACCATCCCAGGGAACATAGGATTGTTTGGAGTACCCCTTCTGAGGATGTAGATGCTGCTATGACCTCAGGACCTCATAGATGCTGCTATGACCTCTGAGTTCCGATCCCCCACCCCCTCACAATCTCCATGAAGGTGCCGGGCCGGCTGCTTCCCGAGTTCTCAAATGTAGCCTTGGAGGGAGGGAAAAGGGGGCAATTTGGTGGGCAATGATGAGAGAGGTGAGGTCAGGATATGAGAAACCCTACGGCGTCTTCAGTCCTGGCCCAGCCCTTGACACCACGTCATCTCTAGATGGGTTCAGAGGCCTGTCAGGAGAAAAAAAAAATCTAAAAGGAGGACGGAGAGGCAAAAATCGCCTCCATCACTCCTCCTGCTCTGCCGGCACTGGCCCAGCAGGGCACTGGATACTTGGGAGCCTCTGAGACTGGAGGTTTCCTTCCAAGACATTTCCCCCCCCTTGAAATTTGAGTGTGCTTTGTTTGCCTTTTGGGGAGTTTTAAGAAAATTTTCTTTAGAGCTGGGAAGGAAGGTTTCTTTGCAGGTCGAACCTGGCTGGCATGTTCTTTGTTTGTTTGTTTGTTTGTCCTGCCACTTGCTTTTCTTTTTTACTCAAGATCCTGCACTGGGCTTGAACAGGCAACCCCACCCCACCCCGCATACACACCAATATGCGAGATAACCGGCAAAGCATGAGTGAGATGTGGGGCCTCCGTTGGGCTCCAACCCCAACTAGGAAGAGAAAAGAGAGTGGAGAGTGGATGAAGTTTCAATTGCTTCAGGCACCAAAACCTGAAAACTATGGTGAAAACTATGCCCTTGTATATGATAGTGCCACGGGAGTCCCTGAAGGGAGCGGCACAGCCCTTTAGAATTGAGCAACTCCACCAAATATTGCCAGTCCAGGAAGAGTGACCGAGCTGAATGACTGAAGAAGCCTCAGGCTTTTCAAAGGGACCGGGACCCAAGGCAGCCAGAATAGACCCGATTGGTCAGAGTAGCCGGAGCTCGCCTAATCCTCCCTGGGTATTAGAGCTGGGAGAAAAGCTTCACTTTTTAAAGCCTGGAAAGACAAGACAGAAGGTCCCAGTAGTCCCTCAATGCAGGGTTAGGGAACTTGCGGCCCTCCACATTTTGTTGGACATAGTTCCCATCATCCCTGGCCATTGGCCATGCTGGCTGGGGCTGATGGGAATTGGAGTCCAACACTATATGGAGGGCCACCTGTTCCCCGTCTCTGTCTTAATGTGTTGGGAGGGTTGCAGAATGCAGGCCCAAACCTTGACGCAAAGAAAAGGGACTTGGAGGGAAGGGGGTGGCAGTGGGAGTTGCAACACCTATTTGTTCGAAAAAAATATTCTTGACCCAGATCAAAGCCTTCCACAGCTGCTTTGCAGTCCCTCCTGTTCAGGCCCCCTGGGACATGCCCTATAGAGAACAGACCCCATGCTTCAACTTCCTGGCTATGTGTTAGTATGAATTATCAATGCCCAATTCCTGGTGACAAATGATATTCTTTGTAATGAAGGGCTGGTAGATATCATGATAAAAGTTCATGCATGTTTGCTTAGGAGCCTTCCATGTTCCTGATTGTGGTATGTATGTATTTGTGCCGGGTTTTCTTCCCATGCAAACTGTTCTACTGATGGATCTGCGGGCTGTGCAATGTGCCTTTCCAGAGTTGGATGCACTGAATTGATTGCTCGCTTCCCCCAAAGGCAGGTATGCCCTAAATGGCAACTAGGGCCCTTCTGATTCTGTTTCACTTTCTGCATGATGTGCTTGAAGTCATATGTGCATGACTGCCAAATTAGACAGCCAAGTTAAGGACTCTGTGCCTGCACTGGCAACAATCTGTTAGTAATTACTATTTTGCATCGGAAACATGAATCTAAGATTCTATCCCCCTGCATTTTTCCTTTCTAACTAGGTGGCTAGGAAAATGTAAACTGTCTAACAGGTTCAGGGATAACCTTCTTCAAAGCACTTGAGCAGTTTATACCATGTCAACTTAAATAGATCTGCTGGGTTTGCACATGGAGGATTGGACTCCCTGCCTCTAGTGTTCCGGCTGGACCTTGTAACTAGCAGCTGCCAGACCAGGTTTTTCCAGATGGAGCAAAATCTTTGAATGCTCATTAAGAAAAAGAACTCAAGATTGTATTGTTAATTAAGGTTTCGACATTGTCTGTTTTTTAAATAGATGCGCACCTGTGTAAGTCCCAGCCCTGTACAAGAAGTACTACTTAAGTTGTTGTGCAATGCTTGTGCTTGTTGAAACACTACCTTTACATGTTTGCTGTGTAAGCTGCTTTAAAAACAACAACAATAACAGCGTCTAAAACTGGTTGTGAAATGTATTGTAAAATTAGTTTACAAGCACTGATTTTGCATTTCAGGCAACCTAATTGGCAATGACCAGCAATTTATACTGTGTTGAGTCGCACCATCCTTAGATGAAACATACATCTTCTAAACTATGTATACTTATTTTTATTCCCTTCTATTTTACTTTTTCTATAATGGAACTGGCAAAAGTCATAACTGGAATCTCCCCCCCCTTGGAATTTGTCAATCAGTTTGCACAATATTGCATCTTTTCTCATGCACATAGCTTGAAGTATTTGGAAGGCTGCTGACTACTTACAGTGGCTGGCTTTGCAGCATAAATGCATGCTTTGTATATTCTTGGCAAAGAGCCTAATCGGAGGGGCCGAATTCCTCTTAGCCTGCATTGCCCTTTTGCAAGTGTTTTTAGATGGGGGAAAATAAGGAGTGGTTTTGTGCTTAGAAAGTGGATGCCCATGCGTGGGCACATAGCTCTGGCTCTCCGCACATCTCCTTTGCATTTGAACAATGCAGGGATCTGAATGGTGTTGTCTAGTGAATACTTGAACTTAGGGGCCAGGGGCTGAAATCCCTGGGCAGCAATGAACTTGCTGTAAGGGACCTTGTGCAAAACACTGGGCCAGATTGGATGTGGCCCATATGTGTGGAGGAAAGTGAGAGTGCACCTGCCCACGTGACCCATCTCTGATGTCCCCATGGGCTGTAATGTTCTAATATGGCCTGTATACTTAATTGCACAGGGTAGAGTGCATGGGTGTGCTTTTTGCTGAAAGAATCTTCCTAAGAGGTTGGAGCAAAATCACAAAAAGGTGGTGGGGTTCATCCTTTTTCTCTGATCTCATGTGCAGATTTCCACACTGATGGTAGCTTCCGTGTTAATCTGTTGGTGTCTGTGTGCAAGTGGGATTAGACATAAGGAGCACTCCCCGACAGTGAACAGTGTGGGGCAAATCTTGCTAGTGCAGAGTTCCATGCCTATATGTGAGTTGGAGCTCTAGGAAACTTTAAATCCTGGCCGTTGTCTGCAGTCCCAAACGCCCTTTAGTGTGGGCAAGCTCCGTTGACCTCAGAGAGATTGCTGTGATTGCAGCGTCAAAGACCACCTTTTTTTTTTCTTAACCTCCTTCATTTCCTTACAGTTTTGCACAAGGATCCAAGACAAGTGTACCTTTGCTTACTGGAAATTGGTCGCATTGTATCAAGGTGTGTATTCATTGCAGTTCTCTAACTAGACGTTTTGAATGCATAGTGAGCATTTAAAAGGTTTCTCAAGGTTTTCTTCAGAGATTCAGAGTGCAAACCTATGGTCCCTGGGAGGGTGCCATCAGATATTGTGGACTTCCCTGTCCGTGGGCAAACCTCTCTCTCCACAGGGTGGAGGCCGGTTGCTGGAGGTCTCTCCCCCACTGTTGCTGCTCTACTAGCAGTAGGCCCCACAGTAGAGGGGCCTGAAACGGGGTGTGATGGGAGAGGCAGAGGCCAAGGGTCCATAGGATCCCAAGTAACCTCATTCCCCTGACACACCCCTAAAGCAGCCCAGAAACTATGTCAGTCCTGAGAATGGGCATAGTTATTCTCCCCCATTGTTGTCAATGGTGGAAAGGTGTGTGTGTGTGGGGGGGGAAGCGGCTTGTCAGGCCTGGTCCTGGCCGCTTATAAGCCAGCAGGGCACAGGAAGCTGCGGCAGCTACACTGTGGATGCTTCTCTCTGTCTGCCATAGGATTCCTCTGACTGGCTCCTTGTGCCTCCTCAACACAAGGAGAAAGCCCACCCCAATTTCATGCAGTGTGGTCAGTCCAGCAAGCCAAGGCTGTAAGGGGCAATGTTATCTCACTGGATTGGGCACCAATCAGTCAAAATGGCAGGATTAGACTTTTGCCATTAGATTAGTGCAGGCCATGGAAGGACAGCAGAGCATTTGGTTTTGAAAAACTGGATCCCAACAACACAGAGGACATCACGAATGCCATCAATGTCTGGGACAACACCGATGTCCCATTTTTATATAACTGCTAATGTACATACCCAGATTTCTCACCTCCTTCATTTCCACTTGTGCCTTAAATCATGAATGCGTAAGTGTAGGAATTCGTTTCCTGGCAAAGACCTTCTCCCCGAGGCTAAGCTAGTTATGCAGGTTACAGGATTTACCCTCGGTGAGCACTGCACATTTTCAAGCTTTTCTTGCAAAGTTGAGGTTGTCAGGTGGTGAAATGATGTTCTAGATACGTCACAGCTTGCTGCATATACATGTAGTAGTAGTAGCCACACTCACAGTTTTTTTTTTCTTATTTCAGAATTTTACTTAACCCAAATACAATATCTTTTCCTCTTCTCCCCATCCCTTTTCTTTTTCTAGATATGGAGTTGAACCTCCTGTGTTAGTAAAATTGGAGAAAGAAATTGAATTAGAAGAGACCTTGTTGATGTCCTCTGATACTGTAGCTCCTGTCATCACCCCCAAATCATGTTGTCAACATGGAGAATTACATGAAGCAGTAAGTATTGTGAATATTTTGTCCTATGAAGATTCAGTATGATTAAGAACATAAGAAGAGCTGTGCCGGATCAGGCCAAAGGCCTATCTAGTCCAGCATTCTACTCACACAGTGGCCAACCAGCTCTCTATGGGAAACCCAGAAGCAGGACATGAGTGCAGCAGCACCCTCCCACTCATGTTCCCCAGCAACTGATGCACATAGTATACTGTCTCTGATACTGGAGGTAATATATAACCATCAGGACTAGTAGCCATTGATAGCCTCATCCTCCATGGATTTGTCTAATCCTCTTTTAAGGCCGTCCCACTTGGTGGCTATTATGACATCTCATGGTAGAGAATTTCATGGTTTAACAATGTTATTATATGTACACTAACTGGAAGTCTGCTGGATTATCTATGTTTTCTATACTCTTTTGAGTGTGTTTGCAAATAGAATTCGATTTGAAAAGGTTCTTCGTCTGTGTAATCTCACTGACTCCAATAAAGAGTTCCAGATGTGCTCTATAGAGAGTGTTCAGTTTGTGCTAGGACACAGAAACACATGAAATGCCAGTGCAGTTCTTCCTGTGGAAATAATTATGGGTTCCTGCCTGCATAGTATTGACTTGTGGTGGCAGACATGGTAGTCTTTGACATACTAGGCATATTGGTCCAAGTCTCTCAGGTTCCATTTGAATTCCGAACTCCATCTTGGAGTGCATAAGCACCTGGCTCTAAACACTGTTGCTATGACTTATCCTCTTCAATTGGCCTTAATGCCCAGAAGTATTGGCATGGTTTGGATGATCTTTCCAGACTTCACACATTGTACTTTATGACATTGTAAATGAGTATCGGAGACAAACACTCCTCCCGTGCCCTTCCCCTCCTCCGTTGCATGCTAGGTTCAGTGCCAAGATCTTGAGTTGTGCTAAGCTAGAGTTTCCCTTTATTTCCAAACTGAGGAACTCTGGGTTAATGTTGGTTAACAAACCAGGAAAATAAGCCAGATCTCTATGCACAGGATTGCAGTTTAACTTCACCATTCTAAAACTGTTTACTCAAGCCAAGGGAAATTAGATCACAATGCAGGAAGTAAGAAATGCATTACAAATATAACCATATTGGAAAGTACTAAAATGCTCTTTATTTCCTCCGCAATTGTATGAGATTATTATCTGTTTGGGAGTTTAGAGAAAGAGGGAAGTGATCTTCATACTGAAATGAGTATTTGGCTTTCTGTGATGCAATTTTTGTAGCAAAATAGGAAGTTCACATTTAGTCTTATTTAAAAAAAAAACATGAAGTTAACATGAAATCTTTGTGCAATATAGGTAAAGCACATTGCTGAAGATCCTCCTTGCAGCTGCTCACATAGGTTTTCAATTGAGTACTTATCTGAAGGACGCTATAGATTGGGAGATAAAATACTCTTCATACGAGTAAGTGCAATTTCTCAAAATGTTTTTGCTCTATCACTTAGAATGATTTGGGCTGGACATAATCCCATTCCTGAAGATGTTAGTGCAGCCTTATACATACATACATTATCCTGGTGATGTCATCTTCCCAGGCTCATCACTAGTTTGGAAGACTGTCCCTGTGTCATTGGTGCCAGGGAATGTTGAGCAATAATTCCCTTGGTCTGCTGCTGTTGTAGTTGGCAGCTTGCACTTCTGTTCCTCGCTTGGTCTGCATTTATAAGTGTTTTAGGATGTGAGATGTATTCAGGGACAGTGGAGGATATTTTGGTAATTTCTGATGAGAGCTGGCAAGTGTCAGCTATGAAAGGGTCCCAGGGGAAGACTGAATGTTAAGGCTGATCAAAGTTCCTTCTAACACTTCCTGTAGTACATTGTTTAACTGTAACAAGTTATAACCAGATATTCCACTATTCTTTCTCCCCTCTTCTACCAGATGTTACATGGCAAGCATGTGATGGTGCGTGTTGGTGGAGGTTGGGATACCCTTCAAGGTTTTCTACTAAAGTATGATCCTTGCCGAGTGCTGCAGTTTGCAACATTAGAACAAAAGATTTTGGCATTTCAAAAAGGTATATCCAATGAGACTGTTCCCAATTCATCTGCTAGAGCACCGCAGCCTCCACTGATGAACCCCATATCTGCTATTGATACGTACCAAAAGAAAAATTCAAAGCCTTCTACTCCTGTTTCGGCTCCAAAGACTCCTCGTGTAGCTAATACAAAGCAGACAATGGCTAAGTATCCACAATCGCCTGCACTTTCTTCCCCAAAAGCAAGAATGCACACACCACCTACAAGCCCATTTGTATTGGGCCATCCCAAGTCGAAAGGCTCTTCAGTAAATAACAGTCACCCAACTTCCAAATCTTCAACAGCTGCTTCAAAAAAATCACCTCCTTCTCATAAATTAACATCTGTTTCAAAATGTGCACAACCTGTAAATAAAGGTTCTTCATCGACCTTACTAAGAACTGCTGTAACTTCTTCAGAATTGCTTCAGAAACGTATCTTGTCACCAGTCAAACCTGAACATTCCTGTAATTCTCCACTCATGTCGCATCCTGTCATTTCTTGTTCAACAAGTAACCTTTCTGAGCTACCTGGAACAACTAAAAGCATGGCCTTAGGGAAAGAATATCATTCTCCTAACAACAGAGCTGGGATCAATGTCACAGCCAAATCTAAGCCTCTTTCAAAAACCTCAGCAAACTCTACAAGGCCAACTAACAGAAACTTACATGTTCCTAAAGCAACATACTCCCAACAGTCTTCTGCAACACCAACAAAAACTGTTCCTAAAACTACCACTCAAACTTTACCAACACATTTCTGCTCATGCAGAGGCATGCCAGAAACCAGCCAGGCCAAAACTATCAAAACTGCTACTGCTGCGAAGCAGCTGGGTTCTACATCCTCACTTACAGCAAGTAAATTGACACAACTGACATCTACATTAGGATCAAGGAGTAAAAATGCATCTTCATCTGTTAATAATCATACTTCAGCCAAGAATGTACAGGTCCAAAGTAGCAGGGTGAGAACTCGGGCACATCCTGAGCGTACCCCACTGTCTGTTGTGCGTCTTCCACAAACATCAACAATAGTTGAAACCAGAAAAAAGGCAATGCAAACTGGGCCCAAAAGTCAATCACTGGTTAAAGCCTCCCAGAAGAATGATAAAATCCTTGATCCAACTACGAAGAATCCTCTTTTAAAAGTAAAGGTTGCAACTGTAACTACTAAGGGAACACCTAGTGGCTTAAAGGATCCCACACTGAAGAGTAAACAAGATGATAATTATTTTGTTATGACTGGAAATAAGAAACTCAGAAAGTAAAATAACCAGGAATGTTAACTGTTACCTGCTGTTTCCAGTAGCTGCTTCATTTTAGAGAACACTAACATTAAATAGCAATATGGTAACTGAAATGCTAACTCTTGTTTTACACAGTGCAGTTTGATCAGCTCTGCTAGCCGACAACATTTTTTCTAGAACTTATACTAGTCTTCCCCAATAATCAACATTAGGCACTTTACTTTAACCTGCATTATATACCTTTTGGGTCCATTTCCCACATGCATGCTTGATGTGATAAAAGTTCTCATAAAATGTTGCTCTTTCACATTACACATACTGCTGAATGAATCTCATGTGCCAGCTGGTATTTACCATATCAGGGGGAAACTTGAGAATAGCAGGCTCCTATATTAATAGGTACTGGGTGTTGCTCCTTGGGAGGCACACTTACCAGAAATGTTCTCCATCTCCTGATGACTTTAGCCCTCTTCATACAAAATTCTTGTGTGTTGATTCAACACGTGAGCGTTTTGTCTGAAGAGGGCCTTTGTCAAATGTACCGATCTGGCCTTACTATTGTATCTGAACAATATTTTCAATAAGAATAAGATGCAAGTCATTTCTTTATTCCAAGCAATTAGGAATATCCAAGCTGGATGAGTAATTTATATGGGAGAGGGATCAGACTGCCTAATTTTGAGTGCTCCTAACCTGAGATTGTTACTTGGTTTAAGCGTTTAATCTTTTTTATTATTATTAAAATCTGTAAGTCCGGTCAAGTTTTCAGTGCAATCAGGTCACCAAGAACACTTTACAAATCTTGGCCTTAAGCATCATCACTTTACGTGCCTTCGCACACGATGTGCTCGATCAGTTGTACCATAAGATATTGTAAGTATCAGTCCAGATGTGTCTTCTAGCTTATTTATGTGGTCTGTGTTCAAGCCTGGACTGATACTGGCAGAGCTTAAGCAAACAAAACTCTGGGCATGATTGCACAGGAGCAATTTAATGAGCGCTGGCGCTGTGTTGGCCTTTCTGAAGTGAGTGGAAGTTAAGCAGCCACCGTGCTTAGTGGATTGTGTGCTTGAAATGCATTAGCCAAACCTCCCTATGGGAGGAGGACACCCTGTATAATTTTAGAAAATATGCTTGTGTCTGCCAAGTGGGAGTGCAGCCTTCACATAATAAGAATTAATTTCTATGCACAACTGAAATGCCTTTCAAATAAGCTGCCTATGTGATTTTTACATTTATATCTCACATTGCTAGCTATATAATGCATTCCTTATTGCATTAATACTTTTACAACCTCTCATATGAAACTAATATTGCAGGGAAAGTAGCTGGGTTTAAATTTCTTTGCATACAGAAGTTGTACGTTCTCAAGCAAGAGGGTGATTAGCTGCATGGGTGCATACTACTGTTTGTATACACTTGTCCTTGTTAGAGCAGTATTTTTAGGCAATATTTTATTTTAAAACTGCTGTAATTCCTGCATAATAAATTTTTATGTGAGGGTCAAGAAAAGCACTGTCAAGTATTGACTATGGAATTATATTCTTTTGCAAAATATCTGCATGTTATTCCATTTAATATCAAATTATGGCTATCATTTGAGCATGCATTGCAAACGAAGATGAAATTCATCTTCATCTTCACTGGATGAAATTATGGTTTCTGTCAAATCACAAACTGGGTAAACCATTGTTGACCAAAGCTGAAATAACCAGTCATGCACACACCCTGAGCTTGCTCTAGTTGCACTTCAAAAAAATATTTATGCCTGACTGGTTGAGGTAGGATGTGGATGGAGGTTGCGTGTTTGAATGTGTGTTCCAGTGCACACCCCATGGGAAACAATGCAGTATATGGGCAAACTGTATCCAGAGTCAAGATGTACATTCCAATGCATAGCCTGTTTATGACCTGGTTCTTGATTCAACAAGATACTTGCTTATAATATGCACAGATTCCCTTAGCAGGATCAGACAGGCTAGTTTCATCTTGCAGGCCTATAGCTCGGCGTTCCCAAACCTAGTTCCCTCCAGATGTGTTGGACTACAGCTCCATCATCCCCAGCCTGCATAGCCAATGATATAAATGTTGATTTCTGCACTTCCAGTTTCAATTATTGATGGATTTAAAACAAAAAACAAAAAAAACACCCACACACATCAAACTACTTCAGCAGCCTGTGAGAAATGGAAAACATGGTAAAATAGAATATTATTGCTTTGGGGTACTTAATTAGAGCCTGGGTCTGGAGGTATTAAAAGCTGCTTAGTTGCACACACACACAAAAAAAGATCTTTTGGCCGATGATGTTACTGAACTCAACTTCAGTATCAACATTAGCTTTATTCTCATTCCCACCCACCCACCTCTCTCACTCACCTCTGTTCATTGCTGTAAAGATGTGTGTGCCTGGTAGCATGGAATGGGATTAAAAGTGTTTTGTAGACTTGTGATTATGCAATGAGCATTTGACGGTTAATGGCCACCATCCAATGAAGCAGCCCTATGCATGCAACTGGGGCCTACCAATTCTGAGCTATGGGGTTTGAGGCCTGTGTGTGCTCATGGCGCTGTGTCTGGAAGTGGGAACAGGGTGCAAAGCCCATGTAGGTTTTAATGTACCTGTGGGGGTTCCCCTCCATTCATTTCAAAAGCATATGCCACAAGAAATTTGTTAGACTTTAAGGTACCACAAGACTCTTTGTTTTCATTAGGGGAGGTAGTTTATTGCATTTTATTTATTTTACATTGTTATCCTTCCCTTCCTCCAAGGAGCTCAGGGTGGCTACATGGTTCTGAGTGGGGATTTAAACCTGAGTGTTTCTGATCCTATTCGAACACTCTTTAACCAGTATACCACCCTGTGGTGTAATTGGGTAAGAACATAAGAATTTGCCTCCTATTGAGTCAAACCATTGGTCCATCTAACTCAGTATTGTCTACACTGACTGGCAGTGGCTCTCCGGAGCTTCAGGGAAATGTCTTTCCCAACCCTAACCTAGAGATGCCAAGGATTGGACCTGGGACCTTCTGCATGCAAAGCAGAGCAAAGGCCTGTCACCAGCATCCCTTTGTGTAAGGAGATAATTTGCTGCCATAGAAGAGAATGGAGACACTCTTGTAGCAGAGTTCATAGATCACAGATCACAGAGTTGGAAGGAGCCTACAAGGCTATCGGGTCCAACCCCTTGCTTAATGCAGGAAACTAGAGGAGGGGTCTCCCATCCAAGTAATAACCAGGCTTGACCCTGCTTAGCTTTCCACACTCAGACAAGCTGAGCCAGCATAAGCCACAGGCCTGTATTCTGTGTGTGTGCGCGCCAGTGTACTCTACCTACAAGGAATTGCTCAAGTGGGGCTGCAGTGTTTTATTTACATTCCTCCAAGTTATACAAGACAGGCTGCTGTTGATGGTGAATGTACTAATACTGCAAACCACCAATCACTTTACCCATATTAGTCATTAAGATCTCTTGAATCATACTGATCTGAGCCTTTATTGTACAAGTGAGCTGAAGTTGAAATAGCCTTGCATTCCCATCCTAAACACACACAAGTATATTGAAACCAACTATTTCATTTAATATATTTATGATTGGGAAGTTAGGCTATGAACCTAAGTCTACTTTTGATTTTTCTGTTTAAGTATATGGGCCTTGATTCCAAATGATGTGCTTAGGATGAGAGTGGTAGTTTCATGCAGCAAAAGGATTCCCGTTCAAGTGATTGTGGATTGAAGCGCTAGGGTTGTATTTAGTTCCTATTATAAATTAATGTGCTGATTTGCTAGGTGCTCTAGCAGTAAATGCCAGGGATGGGGACTCGGACTCGAGGACTCGACTCGTGAGTCGGACTGAGTCCCCCCTCTGACTCGACTCGGACTCGAGTCCCAATATTTTTAATGGGACTCGAGACTTGACTCGGGACTCGAGACCAAGGACTTGTCAACATCCCTGGGCTGTTGACGAGTCTTCTGGCTGTGCCAGGAGCGCGATCACCGGTGAAGAGTGCATGGAAGCGAGGAGCGCCGCTGCTCGGCCACTATGGACAGCTACCAGGAGCGCAGTCCCAACGATGTGTTGAGATTTATTTTGATGTGTTGTTGTGGGGGGTTAGGGTTAGGGTCAGACATTTTGGGTTTGGCTGCCTCTGCCTGCCTGTTTGGGGTTTCCTGCCTCCTCTGCCTGCCTGGTCTCTTCTTAACCAGTTCCACAGTTTGAATTGTCCAAGACAAAGGCCCCTGCCTGCCTGCTTTGGGGTTCCCTGCCTCTTCTGCCTGCCTGGTTATTTTGGGTTTGTCTGCCTAGTCTGTTCTTGCCAAAATCAGTTGCAGAGTTTTGAAATAAAAAGGCACACTTGTGCCTAGAATTTATTTAAGCCACACATCTGAAGTAGCCTTATTTTGTTGGGGGGAAACCCCATTGATTTTAATAGGGACTCGTGGAGTCAGTTTTGGGAGTGACTCAGGACTCGGGACTCGTGAGTCACCATTTTGGACCAAGGACTCGGACTCGGACTCGAGACTCGGGTCCAAAGACTCGTGACTCGACTAGAGACTCGAGACCAAGGACTCTTCAACATCCCTGGTAAATGCCTCTCTGAAGTTAATGAGACAGCACTGCTAAAGCTCCTTTGAAGACTGAAGATAATGATTTAAATGTGGTTAATTGGCACATAGGAAGAAGAACAGCTATAAACTCAGCATAAGAAAATGGATCCTTAAAAGATCTGGTAGCGGGGGTGTATCCAGAAAGGTTCTCATGATGGGGCCTAAGAATTTTTTCTGGGGCAGACAGTTTTCAGGCAAAATATGCATGAGTGTGTGCACCCTCCCAAACACCTAATATACCGTAGGCAGATTCTCGCATAAGAGTCTAGGGCAGGGGTGAGTAGACAGTAGATCATCAGATGTTTTGGACTTCAACTCCCAGAACCCCCTGCCAGCATGGCCAATGGCCAGGAATGCTGGGAGTTGAAGTTCAAAACACCTGGAGATTAGTTTCTGCCCACTCTTGGTCTAAGGGATCAGTGCTGAGTCATATGACACCCCAAGGTCTTCCATAGTCTACCTCACAGGGTTGTTGTGAGGATAAAATGGAGAGGAGGATTATGTAAGCCACCTTGAGTTACTTGAAGGAAAAAAGGTGGGGTAATAATAATAATTAATAATAATAATGGCCAGTTCATTCCAACTCAGTGCTTGGAGAAGACTTTCAATAAATGTAGAATGAAAGAAATAGTACTGAATGCTGCATTATCCTTGTTCTACAGCACTTGACCTCTGCTTCTGTTTAGCCCATGCACACATCACTATTAAATGTCAGATTTGGATGGGCAATGCATGGAGAATCCTGGGCTTTTTTTTGCTCTTGAGAGCACTTTCAGTTATTAAAACCACTGACAGAAAAAGGTGGTTCCTGATCTTCATTCATATATATATTCTGCTAGCGTAACAGAAAACCTTGTCACTGAAAACCCTGTATTCCAACCAGGAATGCCCAGTGTACCACTTACTATTAAAGCATCACTCTCTAGCTCCAGGTTTCGGTTTTGGAAAGCTGGGGGGATGCAGTTGTGCAGGCTGTGTGTGCTACCTGAGTCCTTGGGCTACTTTGAAACCTTATCCTCTGCCCATGGCCTGTGTGGAATGACCACCCCTTGGACTCTGCAGCCCAATAGGAAGGTACTTGTTGAGAACCAAGCTTGATTAAATACCTGTCCATGCTAGAAAAAACTAAAGGGCCACTCAGCCAGCTCCTCCACCACCCAATATGAGCACTGGAGTCCTGGTGTAGGTGTAGAGGGCTGGTCTGTGATCTTGAGCCACAGTGTCTGAGTTAGCTGGACTTGCAAGAAGTGTGGCCGACTGGAATGCTGTGGTTAGAGACCTTGGGGCAGTTTTTGCACTGCTGCAAGCAAACCAGGAGCCCAATACTCATGTCGGGGAGGATGACTCCGAGTAGCTGTACGCACCCTGGCAATGGGGAGAAAACCCCAACCCCTCACTACCTTGTGAATAGGCCAGTGAGCAGATGATGGGGCTGGAGACATCCGGGCTGGGCCCAGGCCCCCTCTAACTCCTGTCTTCATATAGCCCTGTGTTGCACCTAATTTATATAAACAAATTCCTACTATCTACCTCTTTCTCATCCCTGTCCTCGATATACAAGTGTCATTTGTGTTGAGCAATGAACTTCCCCATATCGCAACTTTTTGAAGTTTCTGTGATTGTAATTTTCATTCAAGTCTCTGTTACATTTTTGCCAAGTGTATGTATTTTCCTCTTTAGTTCAACAAACCCAATCTCTAAACCATGAGTAGTGTCATCCTGACCCTGTCCTGAGTGGCAGCTTGGACCCTAACTCCAACCCAGAAGAAAAGGGGACAGCCAGCCAGATCAGTTGAACCAGCAGAAGCAATCTTGAACCCAGCGACAAAAGCTTCTAAGGGCGCAGTCCTATGGGGATGCCCATTATTACCCTCTGAACTCAGGGGATCACACAGGCATCCTATGCAGGGCAGGGAGCCGGGAGGAGTGTGGAGGCGAAGCAGCCAGATGCCGATTCTAGCTGTCTAACTGTGGTGCTTCAGAGTGGGAGGGAAAGAGGCCGAGGCGCCACCAGGATGCAGTGTATCTTGGCACCGCTGGTCCCCTCCCTTCTCTGCCCCCGGGATGCCCACTAAACTCCTTCGAGGTCGCTTCTGTGATGTCGGAGAAGCAGCCGGCAGAGTTTTTTCCACGCTAGCTGCAAAGGGGGGCGGAGGGCACTCCAAATGCAGAGTCCCAGCACCGACGTTGGAACTGTTTTCCAACGCCGGAGCTGGGACTCTGAAAAATCCTTTAAAAAAAATTTTTTTTTTAAGAATTTTAATCATAAAAAACCCCACAAAAACACATATACAACAAACAATAAACAAAATTAAAATGGACTTCCAATCTTCTCCACAGCTTATAAGCAACCACAGTTGTTATTAAAACATTTTCTGTTAACCAAAGATCACTTCCAGTTATGGCAAAAAAAAACACCCAAAAAAGGACTCTGAAAAATCCTACAGCCCTCTAGACGCTGTCTAGAGAGTGTCCTGAGTCTACAGAACCATAGGATCGCTCTGTAAGCGACTCAGGAGAATTGAAAGCTGAAGGAAATCATACAAGCATTTAAAAATAGGAGATGCATACAATAATATCCCAAACAAAATTGAAACACATCATCATCATCAACAACAACAACAACAACTACAACGTAACTCCAGGAAAAACACATCAAAACCATACACCAGGCCAATCCTCCCCCATTCTCTTCCATGAAAATTTGCTTTAGAATCAATATCTGCGATTTATCATTCAGGCACTAGAATACCTTCATAACTGGATTACCATCCATTTTTGTGAATACAGTCTTCTTCCCATCAAGTATCATCTGGGTTACCTTCTGTGTCGGAAGGGCAATTTTAAAAATAAATTGAAGGTTTGCTGATACTTTAGGGACCTCTGGTGGACAATATAGTACAGTAATACCTTGGATTGCAAGTAACTTGGTTTGAGAGCGTTTTGCAAGACAAGCAAATTTTTAAATATTTTATTTATTTATTTATTTTACTTGATATACAAGCGACGTCTTGCAATACAAGTACTGTAGTACGGCTTAAATTAAAAATCTCTGTACAAATTTTTTTTGGGGGGATTTCGTTTTGATATAACAGTGTTTTGGATTACAAGCACGTTTCCGGAACGAATTATGCTCTAAATCCAACGCATGACTGTATAGTGAACTCTGTTCTGGAATGTGACTAGATGGAAGTGAGGTGGGGAGCCTATTGGATGCTGGAATGTCGGGGAAGCAGCAGCAGGGATTTGTCAGTTAAAAAGCAGCTAAAGGGCACTGGCTGACAAACATAGCTTAATATTTGTTTTCCATTTCTTTTGTGAACAAAGAACTTGTACAACATCTTCATAAACTCATCGAAAAAATCTGGATAAGAGAAGAGATCCCAGAAGACTTCAGGGATGCCATAATTATCACCCTCTTTAAGAAGAGTGATAGAACAGACTGTGGAAACTATCGGGGCATTTCTCTCTTAGCTACCGCAGGTAAAATATTTGCTAGGATTCTCGCAAACCGTCTTCTATCTATTTCAGAAGAGATCCTCCCTGAAACTCAATATGGTTTCCGCCCCTCTAGAGGGACAGTAGACAGGATTTTTACTGCACGTCAGCTCCAAGAAAAATGCTGGGAGCAAAATCAACCCCTTTATATGGCATTTATCGATTTGGCTAAGGCCTTTGATACTGTAGACCATACAGCTCTCTGGACTATCCTTATGAAAATTGGATGCCCCAATAAATTTGTGAATATCTTGCGACTTCTCCATGACAACATGACGGCAACTGTTTTGGACAACAACGGCTCTCATGGTGCTCCATTTAAAGTGGGATCAGGTGTTAAACAGGGATGTGTTATCGCCCCAACATTATTTGTTATTTTCATTGCCATGGTTTTACATCTTGTGGAGGGGAAACTTCCCACTGGTGTGGGAATTATATATCGAACAGATGGAAAGCTTTTTAATCTCAGCAGGCTGAAAGCAAAAAGTAAGGTGATTACAACCTCCGTTGTGGAACTTCAGTATGCTGATGATAATGTGGTCTCCGCATCTAAAAAAATGCAATATAAACATCGAAAACTGGGAAGCTCTGGCCCATGAACGGTCTAAATGGAGGTTGGCCTTTCACAAAGGTTCCATGGACTTTGAAGAAGCCCGAGTGCAAGGTGAAAGGGAGAAATGTGCTAAGCGAAAAGCACGTCAAATGAATCCTTTACAGGACCATCTTCCATCTGGTAACCTGTGTCCTCACTGTGGGAAGCTGTGTGGATCTAGAATTGGCCTCCACAGTCACTTACGGACCCATCGCTAGAGTCTACACAATTTTCTTTTGAATTCTCCTCCTTTTAAAATCTCCTTTTTGTAAAAAAAAAAAAAAAAAAAAATTATCCTGGAAGACAATCTTACTCGGTCACTAGTGATCGACTGACTGACTGACTGAACAAAGTCTGTCAAATTGTTAATCCTGGTGCTGGTTTTCATCTTTAAAACTCTACCTGGCCTAGGACCAGCACATTTCAAGAATCTCCTCCTCCTGTAATAGAATCTATATAAACCTGTCCATGCATTGAGTTCCACTGCTGAGGCTGTGCTCCCAGTTCTCCTGCCATCTGATACACAGTAGATAAGCATTGGAGACTAGGCCTTTTCTGTGGTAGCACCTAGAATGTGGAATGTCCTCCCAGGAGAGGTTTCAGTGGGCTGCCAAGACCTTTTTATTCTAGTAGGCCTTTGCTGCATTTTAAATTGGAAACAGACAGTGCAATCCTATATATCTATTCAGTAGTAACTCCCATTGACTTAAATATGGTTTACTCCCAGGTAAATATTTATTATTATTTCTATCTATGCATCCATCCAAACAATTTTAATCCACCTTTCAGGGTGCACTACCCTCACAAGATGGCTTACAATATTACAAAAACATGAACATTCAAATTTGTATTAAACATACACAGGTAGCGGCAGCTGGTAATCATTTTAAAAAACCAGTGCAAACTGGAATAAATGTGTATTCAGGGTGTTATTAAAAGCCAGCGTGATGAGGCCATATGTTTCTCCCTGAGGAGGGTGTTTCAAAGGTGTGGGGCCACCACTGAGGAAGTCCTATCCTAGTACCTGCCAGCCAAATGGCTATTGGTGGTGAGCCAGAGCATAGGGCCTCTGACACTGATCTTAATGCTTGGTGATGGTGAAGTAAATATAGGTTTATGATTTGCCAGTGATGAACCAGTTGCTCACCAGAACAACAAAAGAAAACTGAAAAACAATATGAAAATCAGGAAAAACAACAACCCAGATAATACAAAATGCTTTACTTAACTTTACTGTCACATCTAACAATATACTGTATAATAAAGTATTTACACTCTGATAATTTGTGTGTGTGTGTGTGTGTATATATATATATATATGTATATGTATATATATGTGTGTGTGTGTGTGTGTGTATATATATATATATATATATATAACATTTCAGTTGTGCTTGTTTTTAAATACTTGACTGTATGTTTATATTTGAACCAATAGCTCAGCCATTTTACTACAAGTAAAACTCTGCTCAGCTATGCTCAACCCATATCTTTTGTATACCAATTTGGTCATCTGACTTGATGCTTGAGTGCAGTGTATATGTGACAATTACAAGCTAAAAAGTTGGGTTTAAAGCCTAAATCTCTTCAAAAGAAAATGATGCATACAGGGCCGAAGTTCTAACCTGCAGGAAGGGCAGTTCTTCAGCATGTTTGATTTTGATATAATAAAGAAAATGATTATCTGGGTCCTTTTCAGTCTTGCACCCAACCTGGTTTGGGGGACAGAAACTGGCTTGGTCAGGGAATGCATCAGCTAGAGGCATTACAAAGATGATATATAAAATGATTCAGAAATCAGAAGACCAAACGGAAAATCTTAAGATAGTTTGCGATACAGATTTTGAGGAGGAAATAGCAAAAGAAGAGTGGAACAAGATATGGGATAGGCGAATATTGAAAAATATGTCAATAAGGATAAAAGAGAATTTCTATAAATTAATTTGGAGATGGTACCTGACTCCGGTGAGATTAAATAAAATAGATAATAATTGTTCTCCAATGTGTTGGAGAGGCTGTCAGGAGCTGGGTACGTATGCTCATATGTGGTGGAGTTGTAAAAATGTATTGGATTTTTGGGAAATGGTTTTTGAAGAAATATCGGAAATTATTGGTATTGATTTAGAGGTTTCTCCTAAATTAGCATTGTTATCAATAACCGAAAAGATGGCTGGTCCTCAAAATGTTAAAGAATTAATTGTAAATTTGTTAACGGCGGGTAGATTAATGATAGCAAGAAAATGGAAAGTTCATCAAGTTTTCTCTATTACTGACTGGTATAAGGAAGTGTGGGATATGGCTTTAAATGATATCTTGACTTGTAATATCAAATGTAAAAGGGGACAATTAAGGAAAAACAATTTTAAGGATATATGGGGATTATTTTTAAAATTATGTTTTAATTGAGGGAAAGGGGATTACACCATGTCAAGATCTGATGTATTTTTGGAATGTAGGTTTAATGGAATAGTTAAGTAGTAGTTGTTTATCATATTGGTCCCAAGGTGATGGGAGCACTGGTTCGATTGTATTTGATTTGTTTATGTTAATAATAAATAAATAATTAAATAAATAGAAAAAAAAGAAAGAAACTGACTTGGTCCCTCCAGTGGATGATACCATCAACATGGTAGTCTTCTGGGTTACCTGGATGGAGTGGGACTGAGGTTCTCTTTTGCAGTGGCACCAGCATTTTCTGGATGTTCTGGTGGTGGTAGTTGCCAGGAGTGTATTTTACCAGCTTAGGCTAGTCTGACTTTTGCTAGATAGGATAGGAATGACCCAGATAGCTTCCACCCTGGAGCCCTTTAGCTCTACTGAGGCATTGCTTTGCTGCACACAATACTGTCATCATCATCATCATCATCATCAGGCGATCACTCGTGACCGAGTAAGATTGTCTTCCGGGATAAAAGGAGGAGATTCTAAAGAAGATTGTGTAGACTCTAGCGATGGGTCCGTAAGTGACTGTGGAGGCCAATTCTAGATCCACACAGCTTCCCACAGTGAGGACACAGGTTACCAGATAGAAGATGGTCCTGTAAAGGATTCATTTGACGTGCTTTTCGCTTAGCACGTTTCTCCCTTTCACCTTGCACTCGGGCTTCTTCAAAGTCCATGGAACCTTTGTGAAAGGCCAACCTCCAGTTAGATCGTTCATGGGCCAGAGCTTCCCAGTTTTCGATGTTTATATTGCATTTTTTTAGATTAGCCTTATGAACATCTTTAAACCTCTTATATTGACCACCGATATTCCGCTTTCCATCCTTGAGTTGGGAGTAAAGTAACTGCTTTGGGAGACGGCAGTCAGGCATTCGAACAACATGACCGGTCCACTGAAGTTGGCGTTGAAGGATCATTTTTTCAATGCTAGTAGTCTTTGCTTCTTCCAGTACACTGACATTTGGTTCGCCTATCTTCCCAAGTAATTTGCAGGATTTTCCGGAGGCAACGTTGATGAAACCTTTCAAGGAGGTGGAAGTGACGTTTATAGATAGTCCATGTTTCGCAGGCATACAATAAAGTTGGTAATACAATGGCTTCATAAACCAGTGTTTTGGTCTTCTTACAAATATCCCGATCCTCGAACACTCTATGTTTCATTCGAGAAAATGCGGCACTTGCGGAGCTCAGACGATGCTGGATTTCACTGTCGATGTTAGCTGTAACAGAAAGATAGCTGCCAAGATAGAGAAAATGATCGACATTTTCCAGTATTGTCCCGCCAAGCTGGATAGATGGCATCACCAAAGGATTGGCTTGCACTTGCTGATGAAGCACTTTGGTTTTTTTGATGTTAAGTGAGAGACCAAGTTTTTCGTATGCTTCTGCAAAAGCATTTAGGATAGTTTGGAGATCATCCTCTGAATGTGCGGAGACCACATTATCATCAGCATACTGAAGTTCCACAACGGAGGTTGTAATTACCTTACTTTTTGCTTTCAGCCTGCTGAGATTAAAAAGCTTTCCATCTGTTTTATATATAATTCCCACACCGGTGGGAAGTTTCCCCTCGACAAGATGTAAAACCATGGCGATGAAAATGGCAAATAATGTTGGGGCGATAACACATCCCTGTTTAACACCTGATCCCACTTTAAATGGAGCACCATGAGAGCCGTTGTTGTCCAAAACCGTTGCCGTCATGTTGTCATGGAGAAGTCGCAAGATATTCACAAATTTATTGGGGCATCCAATTTTCATAAGGATAGTCCAGAGAGCTGTACGGTCTACAGTATCAAAGGCCTTAGCCAAATCGATAAATGCCATATAAAGGGGTTGATTTTGCTCCCGGCATTTTCTTGGAGCTGACGTGCAGTAAAAATCATGTCTACTGTCCCTCTAGAGGGGCGGAAACCATATTGAGTTTCAGGGAGGATCTCTTCTGAAATAGATAGAAGACGGTTTGCGAGAATCCTAGCAAATATTTTACCTGCGGTTGCTAAGAGAGAAATGCCCCGATAGTTTCCACAGTCTGTTCTATCACCCTTCTTAAAGAGGGTGATAATTATGGCATCCCTGAAGTCTTCTGGGATCTCTTCTCTTATCCAGATTTTTTCGATGAGTTTATGAAGATGTTGTACAAGTTCGGGGCCCCCTTCTTAAAGATTTCAGCAGGAATCCCATCTGGTCCACTAGCTTTGTTGTTCTTCATTTGATTAATGGCTTTTTTTACTTCATCCAAAGTGGGGAGTATTGCAAGTTCCTCTTTAATTTGTTTTTTGCGGGATTTGCGAAAAAATCTCATTATCCACCTTAGACTTACGATTTAAAAGGTCATAATAATGCTCTTTCCAACGCAGTGCAATAGACTCTTTGTCTTTTAAGAGTTTGGTGCCATCTTTTGATTGTAAAGGGTTTGTACCATAGGTTTTTGGTCCATAAATGGCCCTTGTGGCCTTAAAAAAGCCCCGTGCATCATGAGATTCTGCAAGTTGTTGAATTTCTTCAGCTTTCTTTTTCCACCAAGCGTTCTTAAGTTCTCTTGTTCTTCTTTGGACCTCAGCCTTTGCGCTAGCGTAGGTTTTTTTCTTGGCAGCGCAGTTAATATCATTTTGCCATATTTGGAAGGCTTTCCTTTTTTGGTCAATTATATATTTAATCTCATTGTCATTTTCATCAAACCAATCCTGATGTTTCTTAGTTTCATATCCAATAGTTTGTTCACAAGCTGCAGTAATGGAGGTTTTCAGCTTAGACCAATGGTCCTCAATGTTGTCAGGAGGTTCCGTAGGTAGATGTTCCTTAAGAAGTGATTGAAGATGAGTTTGCTTAATAGGATCTTGAAGGACTTGGATGTTCATTTTACGCCTTGGTTTCCTTCCTTGAAGCCTACGTTGGGGAGCAATGTTGATAACCATAGTGGACCGGATTAGTCGGTGGTCTGTCCAGCAGTCGTCGGCACTCACCATGGCCCTAGTAAGAAGTACAATCGCGGCGATCTCTAGCACGGACAATTACATAATCCAGAAGATGCCAGTGCTTTGACCGTGGGTGCTGCCATGATGTTTTAAACTTATTATTTTGTCGAAAGAGCGTGTTTGTGATAGTGAGATTATGCTCTGCACATATAGACAAAAGTAAGAGTCCGTTCGGGTTGCTATTACCAACTCCGTCTTTTCCAATAGTTTCTGGCCATAAATCAAAGTCACGCCCGACTCTTGCGTTAAAATCGCCTAGGAGGATAATTTTATCCTCCTTAGGTATCTCTGACAGGAGAGTGTCCAACTGGCTGTAAAAACTTTCCTTGATGTCATCATCAGCATCTAATGTTGGTGCATAAGCGCTCAAAATAGTTACCTGTTGGTTATTGGCGAGCTTTAATCGAAGAGTTATCAGGCGTTCGTTAATGCCAGTAGGAACTTCTGACAAAGAGTTCACTAGTTCATTTTTGATGGCAAAGCCTACACCATGTATTCGTCGGTCCTGCTCAGGTAGTCCTTTCCAGAAGAAGGTATAACCTCCTTTTTCTTCTTTCAGCTGTCCCTCTCCTGCCCTTCGAGTTCTTGAAGTGCTGCTATGTCAATTTTAAAACCGTCTCAGCTCCCTTGCAATAATAGCAGTCCTACGCTCAGGGCGTTCACTATCTATGTTATCCAGCAATGTCCGTATATTCCATGTTCCAAAATTCAAATGTCTTTTTCGACCGCTAAAATGGTGACCCCACTGGACGCGGTAATCCAGTCAGGGGGAGAAAGAGGTAGACTATGTTTAGGGCACCTTTTCTAGCCCCCTCCCCATACGGGGTGAGCAGAGTGGATCCTAAATAGGGCTGCTCAGTCATGGATACAGCTGCCGAGCTGCTCGACTACCTCGTTCCTTGAACAGGGCGACTGAGTCTGCATCCACCGCCCATGTGCTGGTCCATGACTAGGGGCTTCCAGATTCACAGTCCTGCCCCCGTTGCCATTCGCCAGTCGCCATGGGACTTTTTTTTTTTTGTTTGTTTGTTTGGTTGGGTTGGGTTGGGTGGGTTGGGTTGGAAGACGCCTGTGCGTGAAACTGTTTTATGTGGGGAGATCGGTGCACAACGAATCACCACACAAACTTGACAGAGTACGGCAGAGATCCAATGGCACGGTTACCCTGACGATTGGAGAACCATTCTCTGCTGCAGCCTTCATCCGCCTTCACAGCCGTTGTAATTTAGGTTTAATTATCTTCCGCCTGTTCTGCCGTTGAGGACTTTATGTTTTGGATCGTTCTTTGTCTGGTTCCTCTCCCCGGACCTTACCGCCATGGGTGACCCTACTGGGAGTACATAGCTCCCGACGGCATTGCTCACAGGATTCATCGGAACACGCAAGCCCACTCACCACTTCAAGGTGACGATCCGGCGAGGGATAATTTAGCACTGTAATATAGTGCTAAATTATCCAGCTGTGCCTTCTGCATGGCCAAGAGCCTCCTATAATATTTACTCACAAGTGAGTCCCATTCAGCATAGGTTTGCAGTAACTTCAATTAAAGTGTATTGATTGTAGGTTCAGTCTGTTTATTTCTTCCTATTAATCCTGGCTGTGAGAAATAGCTATTTAAAAGTTTCCCATTTTACTACTACTACTACTACTACAATAATAACAACAACAATAGAAACTATAAAATTATTTGCTGTTAATTACAAGAAATCAGTAACCAGTATCCCTCCGGAACAGAACGAACACTAAGGTAATTCAGAGAAGCTGTTCAAGGGGCAATTACCGGTAACAAGCTATTCATCACTAGTCCCCAGAAGGAGCAACTGGAAGTAATAAAACAAGCAAAGAGGAAGTATTTTCATTAAAGGAACAGGAGCCCCTGAAAAGTCTTAATAGCACTTTGCCTGTCAACACTGGAAAGGCTGGTGCTGCTATTTTGTTTTGTTACCCAGGGCTGGCGCTTTGCTTTTGGATTAGCAGAGACAGTGATGTCATCCTCCCCCTACCAACCCCTGTTGTAATGCAAATAATTTTGGGGTGGCTTGCCTTGCTCTTGAATGTGTAAGCAATTAAGTTTTACAAAAGACCTGCTCCAGGTGGAGATGAAAACTGCTAGAAGTGGTTTGTTTATATGGAACCACACAGCTGCCTGAATTTTTGGATTCTCCCTGGGGGCATGGCTATGGGGGCTGTCATGATTAGTACCTGCACCTCAAAATTTACCAGTCCAGGATACCACTGTACCCACCCATCCACAAATCAGGTCGGAAAAAGCACAGGAAGGCAAAACAAAAGACAGTGGACTGCAACAATTTCACAATGACATAATCTGGATGCTCCATAAAAAGCGTGTGGGGAAAAAAGGATGACAATTCCAGAAAACAAGGCTAGGATGGAAGCAACCTTAACACATTGATTCATGCCTTATATATGACCAGTTGTAATGCATATTTTAATATCTTATTTGGAAATCCAGTTTTGTGTGCCCCCACCATCTGAAGTACAGCGGGTGGCAACACAGGACAGAGTCTTCTCTGCAGTGGTACCAAAGTTCTGGAAGCCCCACCATATGGAAATGTATGTATCTCACATCTTCATTGCTAGATTTCAGCCACCAGGCTAAGGTGATTACCTTCTTTTTGGCTCCTTCAATCTGTTTTTATGAAAATTGATTGCTGTTGACTGGAATTTTGGTTGTGACCACATGGCCCAATTCTCCAAGTGGTGACAGCCCCAGAGGTGTAAGTGTTTTACCCAGGGCTGGGTTTCCTTGGAGCCAGATCACTAGATGCTTATTGCTTTGTTGTGAGATATCATTTATTTACAGATATATACAAGGTGAGCATAAGTGGAGGCTCATGGCTTAACACTCCAAAGTTCACTTCTTATCAGTTTTCTAGGGGGACACAGGCAGCCCCCAGTTGAAAACTTAGCATCTCCCTCTGACCTGGTTCAGACATAATGAGAAGCCACCTTGGTTAAATCCCCTGTGGGGGTTCATGTTGCGGCAGCAGCCACCATTTTGAATATTCAAGCCACAACAGGGGCATGCCGTAGCTTGTCATTACGTGCAAACTAAGTGAGGGTGGGTTGTTGGGGTGGTTGACAAGCCACCCAGAACCCATGGGCTGTTTTAGGGTTGCAAGTGGCTTGCCAACCACCCCAACAACCCACCCTTGCCTTGCTGGGTTCGCCACACCCTGAATATTCAAAATGGCTGCCGCCACAGCAAGGAGAAGCCCCACAAGGAAATTCACCTACTGTGGCTTCTCATTAACGGTGGCAAAGGGGCCTCTGTCTGACCCCAGCTACCACTAACTCAAACTGCTGCCTTTGTCCATGCCCTACACAAGCCAAATTAGCACATTCAGTGGGTGGGGTAAGTCTTCTCCCAGAAGAGCCTGTCCTTTGAGATACATTTCCTTAACGAAAGCTGGATACTTAACCAGTCAGCCAGAGCCATCAAGACATCTCCAGCAGTCCTACATTAACCCACTCCAGACCAAACCCCTACCTTACAACCAAGGAAGACAGGGCTGTAAGGGATCTCTGAAAGGTCATTTAGATTATTGTGTATTGTTTGCACACTTTGTATTGTAAAAAGCTTTGAACTGCCTTGGAGATTTTAAATGGTGGATTATAGATATTTTAATAAACAATACAAAATCAGTTCTATTTTATGTTGTATATAAAATGCATGATTTCAAAGAACTAATAGGTTGCAAAAACTCACGTTGTTTTTTACCCTACAAAAATACAGATGTTGTGGAGTATGTTGTATTGGCCTCTGTGATTGCAGCTGGAAAAACATAATTACCCCCAAAGTGTCATTCTGATGAATAGTATATCCAGTAGTAGCTCTGTTCTGCTGCGCCCAGCATTCTATAAGGACCTGTGAAACAAGGCCATCATAAATTATGTGTATACAGAACTGAGCCTTTGCAGTACCTTGGAAGTATTTATTACTGCTGTCAAAACTGAGCAATGAGCACAGCAAGTTTTTAGAAATTATGATAAGCATTTTTGGCTTCTCCTAGTCTCCTGATATTAACTCTTGGTGCAGTCTTACAAGCAATGGGAATATTGTGCTGAGTTTGGTGGAATTTAGACTTCAGCCTCTGCTCTAAGGTGCAACTTGGCTGGAAGCATTTGTATCTGAGATCAGGAATAAGCCTTTTGATGCATCCCAACTTTACCACTAGCAGCAATACAGCAACCCTTTTCAAAATGTGCAAGAAAATCAAAAGTTTTTGGTAGAGACTAATGCAATCTTGCCTTTTAGGAAGGATGATGTGGAGGCAAGCAACCAGTCAAGCCAGGCAAGGTAATCTGAGAGCAGCTCCATTTGTACCTCAGCAACAAGTTGCTCAGCTTATGAACCAGTCCAGAGTTGGCAGCTTTATAGGACCAGGTGGAACTGTACAGTATTTGTCTCTTGTGACACTTGACCCTTGCTGAACTGGCAACTACAATACCACCCTGTGGCTATTTGCAATGGCCAATGCAAATTTTTATACAAAAGAAAGATACAACTGATTAAGAGTAATTAGATAAAATTACATTGCATTGAAATAAAAAAGAAACTTGCAGCCTTCTCAGTGCTATAGGATGAGTTCAAACAAAACATCACCAGCTCTTCAGAACATAATCCCTAGAGAGTTGGCCACCAAGATATGGAGATGGCCACCAATTTGGACAAGATGTAGTGATGACCACCAATTTGGAGGGCTTTAAAGGGGGATTGTACAAATTCATGGAGGAGAAGGCTATCAATGACTACTAATCTTGATTGGCTATAATATGCTGCCTCCAGTATCAGAGGCAATATGCCTATGTCATCATCATCAAGCGATCACTCGTTACCGAGTAAGATTGTTTTCCAGGATAAAAGGAAGAAATTCTAAAGAAGATTGAAGGAAATTCTAAAGAAGATTGTGTAGACTCTAGCAATGGGTCCGTAAGTGACTGTGGAGGCCAATTCTAGATCCACACAGCTTCCCAAATGAGGACACAGGTTACCAGATGGAAGATGGTCCTGTAAAGGATTCATTTGACGTGCTTTTCGCTTAGCACGTTTCTCCCTTTCACCTTGCACTCGGGCTTCTTCAAAGTCCATGGAACCTTTGTGAAAGGCCAACCTCCATTTAGATCATTCATGGGCCAGAGCTTCCCAGTTTTCGATGTTTATATTGCATTTTTTTAGATTTGCCTTATGAACATCTTTAAACCTCTTATATTGACCACCGATATTCCGCTTTCCATCCTTGAGTTGGGAATAAAGTAACTGCTTTGGGAGACGGCAGTCAGGCATTCGAACAACATGACCGGTCCACTGAAGTTGGCGTTGAAGGATCATTTTTTCAATGCTAGTAGTCTTTGCTTCTTCCAGTACACTGACATTTGTTCGCCTATCTTCCCAAGTAATTCGCAGGATTTTCCGGAGGCAACGTTGATGAAACCTTTCAAGGAGGTGGAAGTGACGTTTATAGATAGTCCATGTTTCACAGGCATACAATAAAGTTGGTAATACAATGGCTTCATAAACCAGTGTTTTGGTCTTCTTACAAATATCCCGATCCTCGAACACTCTGTTTCATTCGAGAAAATGCGGCACTTGCGGAGCTCAGACGATGCTGGATTTCACTGTCGATGTTAGCTGTAACAGAAAGATAGCTGCCAAGATAGAGAAAATGATCGACATTTTCCAGTATTGTCCCGCCAAGCTGGATAGATGGCATCACCAAAGGGTTAGCTTGCACTTGCTGATGAAGCACTTTGGTTTTTTTGATGTTAAGTGAGAGACCAAGTTTTTCGTATGCTTCTGCAAAAGCATTTAGGATAGTTTGGAGATCATCCTCTGAATGTGCGGAGACCACATTATCATCAGCATACTGAAGTTCCACAACGGAGATTGTAATCACCTTACTTTTTGCTTTCAGCCTGCTGAGATTAAAAAGCTTTCCATCTGTTCGATATATAATTCCCACACCAGTGGGAAGTTTCCCCTCCACAAGATGTAAAACCATGGCAATGAAAATAACAAATAATGTTGGGGCGATAACACATCCCTGTTTAACACCTGATCCCACTTTAAATGGAGCACCATGAGAGCCGTTGTTGTCCAAAACCGTTGCCGTCATGTTGTCATGGAGAAGTCGCAAGATATTCACAAATTTATTGGGGCATCCAATTTTCATAAGGATAGTCCAGAGAGCTGTACGGTCTACAGTATCAAAGGCCTTAGCCAAATCGATAAATGCCATATAAAGGGGTTGATTTTGCTCCCGGCATTTTTCTTGGAGCTGACGTGCAGTAAAAATCATGTCTACTGTCCCTCTAGAGGGGCAGAAACCATACTGAGTTTCAGGGAGGATCTCTTCTGAAATAGATAGAAGACAGTTTGCGAGAATCCTAGCAAATATTTTACCTGCAGTAGCTAAGAGAGAAATGCCCCGATAGTTTCCACAGTCTGTTCTATCACTCTTCTTAAAGAGGGTGATAATTATGACATCCCTGAAGTCTTCTGGGATCTCTTCTCTTATCCAGATTTTTTCGATGAGTTTATGAAGATGTTGTACAAGTTCGGGCCCCCCTTCTTTAAAGATTTCAGCAGGAATCCCATCTGGTCCACTAGCTTTGTTGTTCTTCATTTGATTAATGGCTTTTTTTACTTCATCCAAAGTGGGGAGTATTGCAAGTTCCTCTCTAATTTGTTTTTGCGGGATTTGTGCAAAAATCTAATTATCCACCTTAGATTTACGATTTAAAAGGTCATAATAATGCTCTTTCCAACGCAGTACAATAGACTCTTTTGTCTTTTAAGAGTTTGGTGCCATCTTTTGATTGTAAAGGGTTTGTACCATAGGTTTTTGGTCCATAAATGGCCCTTGTGGCCTTAAAAAAGCCCAGTGCATCATGAGATTCTGAAAGTTGTTGAATTTCTTCAGCTTTCTTTTTCCACCAAACTTTCTTAAGTTCTCTTGTTCTCCTTTGGACTTCAGCCTTTGCACTGGCGTAGATTTTTTTCTTGGCAGCGCAGTTGCCATATTTGGAAGGCTTTCCTTTTTTGGTCAATTATATATTTAATCTCATTATCATTTTCATCAAACCAATCCTGATGTTTCTTAGTTTCATATCCAATAGTTTGTTCACAAGCTGCAGTAATGGAGGTTTTCAGCTTAGACCAATGGTCCTCAATGTTGTCAGGAGGTTCTGTAGGTAGATGTTCCTTAAGAAGTGATTGAAGATGAGTTTGCTTAATAGGATCTTGAAGGGTGTGGATGTTCATTTTACGCCTTGGTTTCCTTCCTTGAAGCCTACGTTGGGGAGCAATGTTGATAACCATTGTGGACCAGATTAGTCAGTTGCCTATGTACACCAGTTGTTGTGGAACATGGACGGGACGGTGCTGTTGCACTCATGCCCTGTTTGTGGGATTCCATGGGCAGCTGGTTGGCCACTGTGTGAACAGAATGCAGGACTAGATGGACCCTTGGTCTGATCCAGCATGGCTCTTCTTATGTTCTTATGAGAGTTCTTAATAAGGGGAGAATCAGCTTCTCTCTGCAGTCTCTGTACAGATTACATTACAGGAGTACATGGTCAACAGACTCTATTCCGCACAGACACAGACATTTGTTATTCAAGATCTTATTCAATCAATTGTACACTGAACAGTGCAGGGGACAACATGTTGAGCAATCCTGAATGCTCTCCTGTATTTGGAAACAGTCAGTGTATGCAGATTCAATTTTAAAATAAAATAAAAATCATATTTTCATTCCACCATTCCTCCACAGAGCTCAGGGCAATGATTTCCAGTGTACATGATTTTCCTTCACTTTTTTAAATATCCTCCCAACAACCCTGTGAGCTAGGCTGAGACTGAGAGAGAGAGTGACTGGCCAAAGGTACGGTAACTCAGGGAGCCTCAAGGCTGGGTAGGGGTTTGAACCTGGATCTCCTTGCTCTGAATACAACATTAACCACTCCACCACACTGCCTCTCACTCCACTGCTCTAATTCAGCACAAGCAGTTCTCATGTGGATTTGATCTAATGGGGTGCAATTGGTTACTGTTCGGGGTGGAGCAACATCCAGCAACCTGCCTGTACAGCCACCAGTGTATGGCAGAGGGTGACGGAGTTAAGTATGGAAGAGGTATTATTCCTGATTTTCCATTATGAATATTAGACTGCTGAACAATCTCTATATGGGGGGAAAAAAACCCACCCAAAAAGTGTTTTAAAGGACAATGTATTCTGGATGCGTAAAACTACACAATATTATGTAGGGGGATGGTCCAAAAGTATTTTGTTATATTCTTATTGTGTTACTAAGTATTTATTTATATCCAAATGAGCTTAGATATCTTCCAGAAATTTCCTAATTCATACTAAAATGCAACTGCAGATGTACAGCGTAAGATATAAGAATGGGCACCTGTAAACTATTTATTCACCAGAAAAAGAAAGGTATATAATGTTTCTTCTTCACAAAATTAATTTTACTGCCTTGCTTGGAAAAACTCTCAGAGGCTAATTATTTTTCTATTCAGGTCACTTAGCAGCTGCTTCTTAGCTAATAAAAAAAATAGAAGCTCTTCATCAGAATTGTTTTTTTTTTATGGAAGCAAATCATATAAAAGAAGAATGCACGGTAACTATAATAGAACAAAATCTTATTTGGAACTTTATGCACTTGACAATATCTGTTTAGATATGCAATGCAAGAGAAGTTTAAAGGAAAGCTAAATGGCATGATATTTAATTTGTTTGATGTTTGACTGGGGAAAAACACTCCATCAATCTTTTTTTCAGCAGTTTAAGAGGCTGATTCACAGATATACGTATGTATATTACTTGATATCTCATAACTTGGTTATAAAAACTTCCTCTATATCTGCAGTTTTTAACCTCTTTCAGCCCAAAGGCTGAATTCAATTTCAGAGAAGCTCTTGAGGACTGCATTCCAGTGGTGGGCGGGGCCATAGTCAAAACAGGGCAGGGCCAAAGGGGTGGGGGCAAAAATACCAGCATATCTTAGCCTTAGAGGCATTTCAGCCTGCCTTTTATAATGGGGGGGGGGAGTGGAAAAGACAGGAAACCACCAATCAGCAGTGGTGGCTGATGGGGCAGCGTGGGTTTTAGTCTGAACTTTTAGTCAGTGGTGAAACCTATCCCCAAAATAGGTTCTCTAATGTCTTGTCCTTTAACTAAAACATCTTCAGCTAAAAACATCTTCAGAGGAAAAACAAACCAAAGTCCACACCAACTTCTGACACCATGTAATGTCTCATTCTTTAAGGGTTCCATGAACTAGGCTTGGACATAATCACAACTCTTACATGATAGACTAAGAAAGATTTATCCTTTAATCTACACACAAAGCAAGTACTAGCATACACACTGCAATGGAAAGAAGAGTAGCTAACCCCAAACATTTGGTTAATTAAATACCCTTCAGGTGTGCTAAAAGACCATTCACCTTAAAGAGAGATTACACCACAGGTTCAGTGCCATGGATAGCACCTTTAAAGTCTAGACTGAAACCTAGAGTGGATACAGCACCCCACAGACACTGGAGCCACCAGCTACTGCTGACAATCGGGGAAGGGGGTGGGGCCAGAGGAAGGGGCGTGGCTGTCCGGAGAATCCTGGAGGGATTCATATAAGTAAGACTTACTTCATATAAATTAGACTATGGTCCTACCAGGCACCCTTAATCCGAATGGCAACACTGCTGTAGATATCTTAATACAACATTTAACACTGTGGGGGAGGGTTTATTTGTTTTTTATTATTACATTTATATCCCACCTTTTTTCATCATGCAAGGTGGCTTACATGGGTCCTCCTCCTTTCCATTTTTTCCTCACAACAAGCCTGTGAGGTAGGTTAGTTTGATATCAATGACTGGCCCAAAGTCACCCAATTGAGCTTTGTGGCCAAGTGGAAACTAGAACACGGATCTCCCGAGTCCCAGTCTAACCACTATACCACACTGGTTTTTATGTTGCCTTTTACCTGCTTCTTAGTTCCTACTGTTGCTTGTTAATGTATTTCTTTTATTTTGAATTTTGTTTTTTTATATTTGTCCTGGAAACACTCAATATTGAACAGTGGCATATAAATTGTGAAAATAAATTAAACTAAGAGTAATCGTATGGTCCCTGGGAGAGCATCTCAGGGACTATAGAACTCAGAAAAAACCATCTGAGGTCAGAGATCCAACCCCTCCCCCATCCCCTCACAGCTGGCACAGAAACAACTATGCTGGCTGCCCAAAGCAACCTCAGAGGAAGAGGAAAGGGGGCAGTCTGGTGGGCAGGTAGGGGAGGAGACCAGATAGGCCAGGATCCAAGATATCCTGAGCCGCCTCCTTCCCTCCCACTCCAAACCAGCCTCACTAGACAGGCCCCACCCACCACAGCAGTTGGGCCCCCTGAAAGCTTCTCCAAAATTGAGTTCAGCCCTTAGGCACTAGAGTCATGAAGGGTGCAATCCTATGCAGGTTTAGACAGGGAAAAAGTCCTACAACTCCCTGGGAGTTGTAGGACTTTTTTCCTGTCTAAACCTGCATAGGATTGCACCTGAAGAATTTTTATTACCTGAAATAATAAAAGAAAACATGCCTTTACTGATATTATCTTTCATTCCTGTTTGATTTAGCTATCCTGCTATCTGTCGCCTTTGCTAAGCAGGGTCAAGCCTGGTTGTTACTTGGATGGGAGACCCCTCCTCTACTTTCCTGCATTGAGCAGGGGGTTGGACTCGATAGCCTTGTAGGCTCCTTCCAACTCTATGATCTATGAAATCTATGAAAGAGAGCACTACAATTCGGCATTCTGCAGTGACAGAAACCTATCAGGTTTCTCTCTTTATATGAACCACAAGCACCATGGCTTTCCCTTTGGTAGTTTGCCTGGGTATGTGATGAGAGAGATGCTTCATCCATACCAAGGAGTCCAGAGACATAGTAACTATATAGGTAGGCAACATGCTGAGTTTGTTTAGGTGTGTGTGTGTTACCCTGTTGTTTAAAGTACTTTGTTCTAAGGGAGAAATTTGCACTAAGGAAGTTGCTTGAGGGTTAGGACTGTTCTCTGATTTCTTGTGTGTGTGTGTGTGTATGTATATATATGTGTGTGTATGTGTATTAGCCCTATATTAGCTTCTCTATTCCCCACAAGGCAGCACTGAACACCCTATAGAGATCTCTCTTTAAAACACACACACACACAACCTCAGGGTAGCAGCAGCAGTCATCTGCATCACGTGGAAGGAAAGCAGGCCACATATTACCTTGCTTGCTGAAGGGGAAAATACCTCCAGGTGTTCCAAGCGGTTCTGAGAGTGAAAGAGAGAACTTTCAAGGGTGAGGCTCTATGCTTAGTATGTGGCCGCTGTGTACCTTGCCAGTTTCAGAAGGGTACTGGAGCTTACCGAGGGAACTCCGGCCACACAGATGCACAAGGGAGCAGAGGTGCTGCAAAATGGGAGTTATCCAAAAGGAAGGAAGGGGGGACAATCTGCAGACACCCCAGAAAGACCTGGCTACATTCTGTTGCCCTGCTAACAGCCCCAACAAGAAAGTCAGCAGAATGGCTTCCCTGGATGAATACGGTAAATACTTATTTTTGATATGCTCTGCTCACTTTGCTATCTGTGACCTGGAGAAGCAGGTGGAACTCTTATGCTATCTTACTACTGAAAATCAGTCCTGTGCAGGTGTGGGATTGTTGTGTCTTATTCTGAAGGGGGATTACCGGTAAGTAGTAGCTGTTTTCCATGCTTCAGTAGGAAGAAAGATCATTGTCTCTCACCACTTGTAGGTCACTTCGCTTAATGTCTTTGAAACCTCCTTAGCATGAAGTTCTGTGTGAATAGCTAAGATAGACTCACTTCAGTGGACTGAAGAGGGAGTACTTAATCATAGATTTACATCCTCTGTATTTGGATTTCAAACTGATGCAGTGAGATGCTAGAAGCAATTGTGTGCATTCCATAATGAGAATTGACATTTTAGGCTGCAATTCCAAACCCACTTACCTGAGACTAAGCCCCATTGGATAAAATGGGATTTATTTCTGAGTAAACATGCTTAGGAGTGCTCTGCATGAGTATGTCTGGGGCCCCACATTGTTATCCTTGACTCTCTGCTAGTAAGGTTAAAAGCTAATCTTCAAATATGGAATACATTTCATTTGCACTGTATTTTATTTGCTTTGCTGCTTACAGTGTATGCCACTTGTTCTGTTATTTTGCAAAGTAGGCATGGATTTCTAATAAAAGATGGTTAATCTTTTATGAATGAATATAGGCAAAAGCACACATTCATAACCACAAAGAGCGCTGATGGAGTTCTAATTGTAAATGCTGGCATACTGTACAGTTCAACAATCTTAAATCATTCTTCTGCAAACTGAAGGTTGTATCAAGAATAGAAAGAATCAGATTTAAAAGCTATTTAATTTTGTAAAAAAGGGAATACCCCGTTACCATTTTTAAAAATGCAGTTATTTCAGACAGCAGCTTTTCTAATGGAAAACTCGATATATTGTCAGTCAGCAACCTGAAGCACACAAAAGGTGTGCATGCATATATCAACTTAAGATCTGCAATATTGTTTGTATACCAAAGTTAGATTATATCTTCCCCTACTCTCCTCTTGCTTTTTAAGTTTTGTCCTTTTTACTGACACATAAACATGGGCTTAATTTGATGGATCAAGAGTGATGTATTAACATATTTCTGATCTATAGGATAATAGTTAAGACATGGCTACTACCAGTAACCTGCACATGTTGGAATTTAGATGCCTGCTTAAAGTCCTGTGAGCTTTACCTGTGTGCCTGCTATCTGCTACTTTGCTTTTAGCTTCCAGCACACATAGAGTAAATTCCACCCACAGTCCGACTTGGAGTTCTCCTGCTCTGTTGCAGCAATCAGGAACAGACGCCTTGCTATTCTAATTGTTTTATTATATTCATAAAACAATTACAAACTACATACTAATACAGAGTCGGTTCTGAGAACATAACATAGACATCCAAATTAGAAGAAGAGAGACGAAAAGCACAGCAAACATACACACCCAGCTGTGCCAGAGAGCCAAAGGGAATCAAGACAGGCATATGACAGTGTATAGCAACTGTCATACTATGTGACACCCACTTTCTCCTACTAGATGGCCAAGGACATCTAGATATGGGAACGAGGAACACCTGTTCCAAAGACCTTCAGTATTGCAATGCTGAAGTGCCAACTGCTAAGTTTTACTGAAAGAAAAACCTTTAAGCAAGCTCATGCTTGATTCATAATCCAACAGCACATTGGTATAATAATTATATACTATAATGGCTACTGATTACAGTAGAGGCTGATTATGATTTTTACAGTTTAGAATATTACCTTTTATCTAAGGGGTCTTCTTTACACACATTTTTAGCAGTAGAAATTACTGCAGGAACTGTACTATGCATTGGTGTAAATCGGATCCAACGCAGATAGCAGGTGCAGTGCTCCACAAACTGGATTGGGATCACAGTGGGACACAAACTGTTAAAGTCCCTCTCCCCTACACCCCCAACAGGATCCCAAAACATTCACATAATGCCTAATTGTGTGAATGGTGTTGCATAGTTTGGCCCTTTCCTCACATTTAAATTATGAGTTCCTCCCTTCTGTATTTGGTAAAAGAAAAAGTGTTTTCCGAAGTTGTGACTTTGATCCTGTGTTGCAGAGGGTGAGACATCAAAGATGGTGACAGGTTGGAGGAGACATGGAATACAGGCTAACACAGAAAGCATGTTTGAGCCCCTTGATATCAATGGATTTTAGAATATTTAACTCTAACTTGACCTGAGGCTGGAAAGTATATGCCTGGAGTGATCTTGTCCAAACATGCAGACAGAATTTATTTATTATATTTATACCCCGCCTATTTTCCTGCAAGGAACCCAAGGTGGCTTACGTAATCCTCCTCCTTCTCCTCTCCATTTTATCCTCACAACAACCCTGTGAGGTAGGTTAGTTAGGCTGAGAGACAGTGACTGGCCCAAAGTCATCCAGTGAGTTTCATGGCCGAACGGGGACTAGAACCCGGATCTCCTGAGTCCCAGTCCAACACTCTCACCACTATGCCACAATGGCGTATGGGATGACTTCCATCATGGGGAAAGGTGTGTGTGTGGAGCATGCACATATGTGGAAGGATCAGGGCAGCCACGTGTCCCGCTTCACTGATGACAACCTCTATTTCAGCCTTACCCAACCTGATGCACTCCAGATGATTTGGACTTCACCTTCCATCAGCCTCAGCCAGAGGCGTAGCGTGGGGGGTGCAGGGGGGGCCGGCCGCACCGGGCGCAACATCTGGGGGCGCGCGCTCGCACTCGCAGCTCTCTGCCCCTGCCTGGCTCACTCACTCTCTCTGCAGTGCTCGGCGAGCCTCGTTGCAGCAGCTCGGCACGGCGAGCGCGCAAATACCTCGCGGCGCCCGGTGCATCCCTCCGATCCCGCTGTAGAGCTCCAGCACTCGGACCGGCTCCATGCTCGCTCTCCTCCTTCTCCTCCCTCCTCCTCCTCCCGCAGCAGCCCTAAGCGGGGCCCCGTGGCCGCCCCGCCGACGGCCGCCCGCAGCCAGCCACCATTTGTTCCGGCGCTCTTCGGTTCCCCTGCCGCCTTCCCCAGGAAGGAGCTTTTCAGCGTCTGGGCAGATGGCCGCCGCTTCCTTGGGCGCGTCGAAGCGAAGGGTGGTTTCCTTCAGCCGGGTCGCTTTACACGGCAAGCCACCCCCCACGTCTGAACAGTTCGGAGTCCGCTTCCCCCTCCCTGCTGTAGGCCCTTCCAGTTCCAGGCAAGATTCAAAAACACCTGGGTGTATTGCACGTGACACCTGATTGCATGTCGTTTCGTTTCATTCATTCATTACATTTCGATACCGCCCAATAGCCACAGCTCTCTGGGCGGTTTACAAAGATTAAAAATACAATATTGTATAATATTAAAACCATTTACCTACAAATACAGAGACAGCATGTGCGCACGCGCACACACACAATTTTAACACTAAGAAATCCCAGGACTTGATTAAAAACCATCATATGCTGCCAAATACCTGAGGGTAGAAGAAGGACCTAACCCTGTCCTGGAAAAGATGACAGTGTTGGAGCCAGGCAAGCCTGGCTGGGGAGATCATTCCATAATCAGATCCACTTTTTGTGGCCCAGATGCTGTTGAACTCCCAATTCCTATCTGCCCCAGTCACTATGGCCGATAAGAAGGAATGATGGGGGGTGTAGGCCAGCAACATCTGGGGGGCAAACCCATTTCCCACCAATCTACAGCCAGTCAATCAATAGAGGGGGTGGAAATGGGAAAGTGTCTGTGTCACTATAGCCTGCTTTGCTCCTCCTCTTCCTGTAGGTAGCTGTGTACAGGATTGCACCCTATACACCTGCCTACACTTCTGAGTCGAGGTGCATACGATTGCGCTGCAGTAGACAAAAAAATGTGAAGTATTCTCACCCCTGCAGAGGGATTAAAAAAGGATCAGAAACAGCAAGAACATAGCAATATTTTTTATTTTTACTGCCCTTGTGTCTTTTAAGAGCAGCCCGACACAGGAAATTAAGCAGGCAAAGCTTTTCCTATGGTGGTCAAAGGCAGGAGAAGCTTCACTTCCTGTCAGTGCAATTAAAGGCACAAGAGCAGGGCTGGTAAAAACAGACTTTGGCAAGCTTTGCCCTTATTTGAGGTTCCTAAGGGTGCCATCCTATATATATATATATGTGTGTGTGTGTGTGTGTTTTTAAGGAGTAAACCTTTTTGAACTCAGTGGGAGTTCTGAGTAGATATGTTTAGGTTGGGCTGCACGGCTTTAAGCAGCCTTATTGCAAAATTCTACTGAAATCAATTGGGCTTTCCTCCAAGTAAGGCTGCAGTCCAAAGTGGTAAGCATGGAACTTACATCTGAGTAAATGTAGTTGGGATCAGGCTCTATGTGTGCTTAGGGTCCAAGGGTCAAACTACATCAGGAGTGGGAAACGTGCGGCCCTCCAGATGTTGCAGGACTAGAACTCCCATCATCCCTGACCATTGGTCATGCTGGCTAGGGCAGGAGGGAGCTGTGGTCCTCCAGATGCACTTGGACTGCATGTTCCCCACCAGTGAACTCCACGATACATTAAATACATCCTATGCAGCTAAACATCTCTTTGTTTCTTACAGGTAGGCACATGGGCCCCAATCCAGATCAGGATTACCATGTGTGTGTAAGGGAAGTTTAAACTTTCCCCCACAGCCGCCTGTTCTCTGAAATATTTCCCCCACTCCTCCCCAGTGCTGGGGCCAAAAAACAAAACCCTCCACTGATGGTTAAGAAAGAAAAAACAACAGACTATATTTCCCCCCCTTGGGCTAGATAAAGAGAAATAGTGGGGTGGGTTTACTTGACTTAGGGTGCAATCCTATGCGTGTTTAGACAGAAAAAGGTCCTACAACTCCCAGCATTCCCCAGCCAGCAGAATGCATCTGTAAGGGTTGGTCAAGTTAGAGCAGAGGTTAAATGCATCTTTGCACTTAACATTCCTATTTCAAATGCAAATACAAATAGCAGCTACTGGGGGAGAAGCTGATAATGATCAGAATCACAGCAGGTGCAGAGAGGGAAGTTTACCCTGTCCCTGACCCTCCCCAGCTGGGCTTCTGATGAAAATTGCTCCTTTGAAGCCTACTGTATGTATCAGAAGGAAATCCCCTGTTGGCATCATGTCTACTTTTCACCTAAGAAAGCAAACAAAAGCCCAAAGTGATGTGGTCTGCACATAAGAACAACCCAGAGTATGGGTTGCTGCAGAATCATAGGCTTGCGAATCCTGCGCTATGGTTTAACTATGGGTTGCTAACCACGAACAACCCAGAGTGCACCCAACAACAAACCATGGCAGGCTAGGGAATGCTGGGAGTTGTAGGGGGGGCGGTTCTGTCTAAATGTGCATAGGATTGCACCTTTAGGCAGAACAAATCTTGAGAACCCTTGCAGTGATTCTTGCTGCCAAATCCAATGAATATTTATATATAATATAAATATTATGTACAATATAATGAAGACATTAGCCCCTGGGATGTTTGCTTCCAGGTAAATGGCTATAAACACAACTGAATGATCAGAACACCACTGCCCTTGTGTCTTTTAAGAGCAGCCCAACACAGGAAATCTAGTAGAAGAGACTCGAGTGCTAAAATCCACGGGTTAGGGGGCGCAAATTACTTGCCTTGCCCCGGGTGCTGACAACCCACGCTACGCCACTGGCCTCAGCTAGCATGGCCAAAGGTCAGGCTTGCTGGGAGTGGTCTGAAACATCTGGAGGGCACCAGGACTAGGGAAGGCTGCTCTGTGTGACGGGCTGTCCAGTGCAAGCCTGGTTTAAAGATACAGACCCATGAGAAGGGAGAGCCAGCAGGGGCCTTGAAGTTGCCCATCCACAGTGAGCACCTGGACATGCAGGCTGAGCAGGCCGGCCCACGGGGCACCTGGTCACAGGCTTCCCTACTATGTTCAGATGTATTGTATTTCTAAATTTGCATTTACACGTATAAATTAGCATATGTAAATCTTATACAAATCTGTATTATTTTTTGGTGGTGCATGTCCTCTTTTCTGACAACACGTAAGAGGTCACCCTATGAAGGACATGGGGGATTTGCAGAGGGCTTTAGGTCCAAAGTACATGTGTAGTTCAATGCATGGAAGCATTTAAAAGGCACTTTCTTCCATTAAATATGTGTGGTGTGTGTGAGAGGAGGAGCAGGTCCATGACTAGTGGGTTTTGTTTTTTTTACCCTTTCCCTATGTGCTGTTTCCCCACCAAAAATTGATCACTATGACTGACGTTAGCCCTGGGAGAGAAGCTTCCATTGGCAGCCTCTTAAAATAGTTGTGGGGGAAGGGAGCCCAGGGAATCCAGGTTTTATAATAGTTTTTGAGAAAGGATTTCTGAGAACGCCGGCCTTTACACTTTTTAAAATATATTTTTCATTTTGTATATCTGATTTTTAGATTATGAAACTTCTCATGGCAGCTGCAGTCTTTCTACTGGAACAAGCTACCGCAGTTGCATCAGCCAAATTACAGTTGGTAAGAAATTGCATACAATATAATCTTCACACTTCTACAAAGTTATCCTACGTCCCTTCAACAGCTGTAGATCTCATCCCCTAACCCCAGAGACAGAGCTCTGAAACTTATCATAGAATAGTAGAGTTGGAAGGGGCCTATAAGGCCATCAAGTCCAACCTCCTGCTCAATGCAGGAACCCAAGTCAAAGCATCCCTGACAGACTTGGAGGAGGAGATCCAATCATGAATCTTCCCCCCACCCCCACCTTCACCTCTACCGTGGAAAGCTCCAGGGGGGCTCCCCTCCCGAGTCTGCATCACGACTTTGAGAAGAGGACAGCGAGGAAGGGAAGCGAGCACGCCAGGGAACAGGGAGGGGAGAGGAGAGGACGTGGAGCCACTGGAGCCACTGTCCTCTTGGCCTTGGTCCCAGCCCCTGGCAGAGCAACACAGCTAGGCGGGCTCACAAAGGCCGTCTAGCAAAAATTGCTTCCCGGGGGGGGGGGAGATGGAGGGGCTAAAAAAGCCTCTGCTGCCCCTCCCACCCTGCCGGCGACAGAGATTGGAGGCTCCCATCTAGCCTCCTACGGCAATCCCAGAGGAGGATTCCACGTTTCGTTTGGAGCTAAATATATGGCACCTGGTGCTACTCTTCATTGTGTATTTGCAGCTAAAAGGCTAAAGATATTTCACAAGGGCTTTATGTCACTTTTTTATTTGCATAACATGACTGAATTTTTATGTTATGAAATTATCTTGTATGTTGAGTTTTCAGATCTGCTTTCCTATTAATTCGTTGTGAGTGCTATTATTTAAAAAACAAAACAAAACTGAGGGCGCAATCCTATGGCTGGCAGATGCTGGCTGGCCGGCCGTAGGAAAAGCCAGAGCCCCAGTGCCGACTTCGGAAAAGCGTTCTGAGGTCGGAGCTGGGGCTCCAAATTTGGGGCGCCCTCCATCTGCCCTTGCGGCTGGGGCGGTTCTTTCCATGCCAGCTGCAGGTCTGAAGTTGCAAGTGCAACTTCAGAGCCGGTGCTGGGGTTGTTGTTTTTCCCCCCAGGGGACAGAGAAGGGAGGAGCGAGGCTCCGCTGGGATATGAGGAATCCAAGCGGTGCCTCTGCCCTTCCACCTTGCAAGCAGGGGTGAGACACTGAAGACGGCCAAAATCCAACTAAGAAATTGTATCCACTAAAGGAGATCTAACTTTCTGATGCAGACAAAACTGATAGATGAGTTTTATTAATATTAGCGTGCAAACCTTTGTACATAATATCACTATAATAAGGCATGAAATCAGCCATCTAAGTGTTTTGGAGGGCGAGGGAAGCGCAAAAGCAATTCTTGCCTCCACACTTCTCCCACCTTCCATTGGATGCCCGTAGTCCTCTGAGTTCGGAGGGTTACAGGGAGCCACCTTGGATGTATTTTTAGTGCCTAGGCATAAATATTTTTTTTAAAAAAAACTATGTAATTAATTTAATTTTTTAAATTTTTTTTATTATTATTATTATATTTATACCCCGCCTTTTTTCCTGCAGGGAACCCAAGGTGGCTTACATAATCCTCCTCCTCTCCGTTTTATTCTCACAACAACCCTGTGAAGTAGGTTAGGCTGAGAGTCAGTGACTGGCCCAAAGTCACCCAGTGAGCTTCATGGCCGAGCGGGGACTAGAACCCGGATCTCCTGCCTTATTATTATTTCGTTAGCAGTGATATTATGTACAAAGTTTTCCATGACAGATGTCATAAAACTAATAGATTAGTTTTATCTGCATCAGAAAGTTAGTTCTCCTTTAGTGGATTCGATATCAGAGCTTGGTGGTAGAAAGGCTGATTGCTGGTAGTCAAAACAGATGTTGTTTTAATAGCACATCTATCACAATTTTGAAACTGGCCTGGCATGAATCTGTTCTGTTCTACCATCCAGAGAAGATTTGTTTAGTACAGCCTTCCCCAACCTGTTTCCCTTCAGATGTTTCGGACTACAACTCCCAGAATCCTTGACCTTTGCCCATGCTGGCAGCGACTGATGGGAGCTGAAGTCCAAAACATCTGGCGGGCACAAGGTTGGGGGAGGATGGTTTAGTACAATTGACTGTAGCAATTCCAGATTTGCATATATTTTGAATGAAATAATATATGTGCCTGCTGCAGCATTTTGGGGCATGCCGGGAATTGTAGGCCCTTTTTCTGTCTAAATTTGCATAGGATTGCGCCTTTAGCCATGTTAGGTAGGTCGAACCTCCATGTGGGAAACAGTGTGCCTCTAAATAACACATGCTGGGATGAACTTCAGTGGGTCAGTTGCCTTCATGTGCTTCCCATAGGCTTCCCTGGGGCATCTGGGTAGCCACTGTTGGAAAGAGGATGCTGGCCTAGATGAACTTCTGGTTTGCTTTTCTTATGTCCTTTGGTTTATTACAAATACATACAGTGTTTGTTTTCAGGTTATGATGCTTCTGGTCAGTTTGAAATTGGACTCTCTCACTGGAAGACTCCCTACTCTCAAGTTGGTCACCATCTCCCTCTCTGTTTCTATGAAGATCCTGGCACATGTCGATATTTTGTGCCACAGATCGAGATATCTGCTCCATTGTCCTGTCCAGCTTCACTGTCTATCACCCCAGTGCTTTCTTGCAGCAGCAGCAGCCAGCATACACTTAGTCAAGACTCTACAGGTAAGGAATTTTTTGACACACCCATTTTTTTAAAGATATCTTGAGACAATGGTTTGGAATATGTACAAAGTCAGAGCCACTTCCTGAATGGCACCCTACATGTAAATTGCCTCAGACATATGTGGGTCGGTCATTTCTGAACATGTATGAGTTTTCCAGAGTTAGAACAATGTTAACATAGCCACTCATATGTGCACACTGGATCAGGGAGAGAAGGGGCAAGAAGATGTTGAGCTGCAATGACCTCTTGTCAATAGCATTTTTATCTCACATCTCTAAGATTGTCTTATCTTACAGAATATTCTGGAATAGTTTCTTGAGCACTAGGCTTTGTATCAAATTGCTTTTATGATGGATATTTTGGATGCGATTTGAAAGTTGTATGCATCAGCACTGTATATTCCAGGGATATGTGTCTTGCAGTATAAGTTTTTGTCTGGGTTCCTGAAATATGGAAATAACATTGGAAGCTAATGTTGGCAGTCTAGACAGTACTCAAACCATCACCCATTCTAGTTGAAGAACAACTCATATGCCTTGAGCACCATTTATGTGTTGGAAGGTGGGATATAAATCAAATAAATAAATAATAAATTCTGTACAGAAACCTTACTCATACAAACATTTTTTTTAATTTGTGGATCTCTCACGTCACAATAGTCACTATAGGCTACCAAAACCTCAACCAAATCATCTGGGGACCAAGATGGAGAAGGTCTCTTGCTACTTAGAAGAGCTCCACTGGGTGGCACTGTGCAGTCATGATTATGGCAGAGAAGTGTTTTACCAAGTACCAACATCCCTATCAGGCCTTCAAATGAGTTTTAGAAAGTGTTCAGTCAGAACTATTCCAAGTTTTTCTCCACCTACATTGTTGTCAATGACAAAGGTGTTGTTGATATTTCCTTCTCTCCACAACCATTATCATTCTGGCCAGACCAAAACAGCAATAGCAACAACAACAACAAATCATGCAAAGAGTCTTGTGGCACTTTAAAGATACTGTCCATTTCATCAGTATTAACCTCAAACTGGCAGATTTCTGTACACATGCTGGGGCTGTGTAGATGTAAGCTGCACTGTTAGGGGAAATTGAAATGCACATGGTAGAGACCGTGTTGACAGTTGCCATTCACAAAATGTTGTTGGGTGACAACACCAGCATTGTGAGCCAATTAACATATGTAGTGTGTGATTTAAAAAAAACACCTTTGTCCTTATTCAAACCACAGGAAGCAGGGTTAATTATCTTGATGGATTGTACTTCAGTGATTTCGCATTGATATCTCTTTGAAATTCCTTTATTCAAGAATGGCCACCTTAAGGCCATTGACATAGACCTGGTTCTCACAAAATGACATCCCACCATGGGTAACCAGCCATGGTGAGTTATTGTGTTGTCCGAACCCAGTGTGCTTTTTGCAGGGTGGCTTATTTTTCATGAACAAACCACCCTGAGAAGCCATGACTTGTTCTAAGGGTTGTTCGACCCTTGTTGTGTTGTCCAAACCTGGAAGAGCAATTTTACTGTGGGTTGTTGGGAACGGCTACAGAGCCACAAGGCAAGAGCAGGAAAAACCTCTGCTGCTCACTTTCATGATCTTGCCAGTGAGTGCCCTTCCACCGATGCTAAAACAGCACTTTGCAAGGACCATCACTCATTCCTTGGCTTTTTAAAATCTATTTTTGGAGCCTAAAAAAGGGCACTTGTTTTTTTCAGCTCTTGAAAATTGCACATTTTTTATTTTTTATTTTTTGTGTCGGTCCTTCGCAGGTGCGCACCTGTGCACTTATGGCTATGCAATACCAGGCAAGACTGCATATAGACTAATTTGCATACATTTTCCAGGGATAAAGTACCTAGCTGTCAATGGAAAAGGACCAGTAAAGGGCAAAATAGTGGAGAAAGAAGGTGCACCAAAGGGGGTAGGGGCATTATCACACACACACCCTTGACAATGTAATCCCCTCAATTTTAAGGGTTGAACTGAGAGTTCTCCATGCCCTCCACCTTCACTTTCCCAAGTCTGCAGCTACTCCAGAAAGGGGAGAGATTATCCCCCCCCACTTTTTGGAGCAGTTCCTGCAGGTGTGCAAATTTCCCCTCCAGCTCCATTTACTTCCCAGCCATTAAATTTGCATATATTTCTGTGGGCTTTTTTTAGAACTGTCAGGGAACTGCAGTAACTACACCAGTAAGTGCTCCAAAAAGGAGCCACATAAAGCATGGGGACATCTCCCCTTTCTTGAGTAGCTGGAGACTCGGGAAGTGTTGAAAAGGCGGAGGGCACTGAGAACGTTCAGTTCAACAATTAAAATCAAGAGGATTCACATTGCTAAGTGAGTGATATTGCCACCACCCCCTTTGGGTGCACCTACTCTCCCTGCTTTCCCCCCATTTACTGGCGCTTTTCAATTAACAGCTAAGCAAATGACAGCTGGCAACTGTACGCAAATTAGCCTATGTACAGTCTCGCCTTGTCCTCCCTTTGACAGCTGAAACAGACAAGGGAATTGACTAGGCAAGGCTATACATATTGGATCACCATAAGTGTGCACTTGCAAAGGACTGACCAAAAAAAGTGCAATTTTCACGGGCCTAAAATAAAATAAAAATAAAAATACAACCCCAATGACACTTTTTTGAGGCTCATGAAAAAAAAAAAAAAGACGGCAAATGTAAAAGGGTAGCGATCAGAGCGGGGAGGGGGAGACAAGCCGCGAAGGACACTGAGATATGTGCCAGAGCCAGCTGGAGGACTGAGTGGGAAGGAATGGGAGAACAACCCATGGTGGGTCTGATTGTCTGTTGGGTGCACCGTGGGTTGTCCAGTGAACAAGCAACACTGCTGTGGCTTATTCGCAGGGTGGCTTAGCATGATGTGCAAACCCACCCAGAGTTTCCTGGGAGACTGAAATGCTCTCCCACTGGTTTCTGAACATTCCTGATGTCAGATTTGTGTCCATTTATTCTTTTGCATAGAAACTGGCTTGTCTGCCCTATGTTGTCCCATCACATGCTTGTATGAGCCTTGGGTTCCTTGAGGAAAGGATTTCCACTAGCTTTCAGACAGATACATTCAAATTAAAGACTGTTGTTGGATTTACTAGCAATTAAGCACAATCCTATGCATATCTATTCAAAATTGTACAGGCCTGTGGCTTACGCTGGCTCAGCTTGTCTGAGCGTGGAAAGCTAAGCAGGGTCAAGCCTGGTTATTACTTGGATGGGAGACCCCTCCTCTAGTTTCTTGCATTGAGCAGGGGGTTGGACTCGATAGCCTTGTAGGCTCCTTCCAACTCTATGATCTATGAAATGTATAAGTAACTCCCATGGTAAGTGTGTACAGCAGAGGTGGGCAACACACACCCCTGGTGCAGTCCCCACAACCCAACACCACTGCCCTGCTGAAATTCACGACAACCTGCAGCAAACCACTACAGAATGCTACAATGGCCAAATTTATCTTGTTTTGCATTGTAGGATTCCGTAGTGGTTTGCCACAGAAAATCAGTGGCAAATCAGTGTCTTCTTTTTGGTGGGGGGATATCACTGTTGGTACACCATGGAATTCTGTGGGGCATTGGTGGCAGGATTGCAGCCCATGGGGAGAAGGTCCAAGGCAGGGGAGGGGGCAAATGTTTCCTGAACCTCCCAAAGCTGCCCACCTCTGGTGTATAGGATTACAATCTCAGGCTATAAATGAGATTTCAGCACAAGGAATGACATTGAAACATGATATAACTGCAGCTTCTAGTAATGAAATCACAAATCAGTTACGTAGATGAATGCCTGGTAACGTTTCTGTCTAAAATGTTTTCATCTAATTTTAGAATTTATATTGCATTTAATTGTTCTTCGATAAAGGCAGGTCGTTTTCTCAGGAGGCACTAAATTCCTGCTTCTGTTCAGGCAAGTTAAAACCTATTAGAACTAGTGGAGGGCCTATTTTGAAAGGACATAATTGCTCTGCCCTGCCTCCCACTAGCCTTTTAGGCAAGGAGAAATAGCACTCCATACGTTACAAAATCAGGACAACATGGAGTTCCCAGGCAGGAATAATTGAATGAGTAAATAAAGAGATAATAAGTAAAATGACTACTTCAAAATCTGAGAATTTTAAATAGAAATACCACAGGGATAATAATGATAATGACTGGGTCATCTGTAAATGTCTATGTTTGCTCTAGAAAAATATTGGTGTACGAGTCCAACAATCTGCTTTTGGTATGGACATTCTGAAGAGCACACGGAGGTTTCCTGTTTATAGTAGCTTCCCGGTTCATTGACTTAGAAGAAGTAGGACTAAGTGCACATTCATTTATGCATCTGGATTTATTCCCTACATTGGAATAAAATCCATCTTGAGTGACCATGAATCTCTGAATTCAGGTACAGAGAGCAATGAACCATCCACCACTATTCAGTCGCTACCCTGCTCCTTTTTATTTTTAAAAAAATTGGTTAGAATTGGCCCCAGGGCTGGCATAAAGGATTGGCATTGTTGGGCACCTGCTGAGACCCCACACCTCAGTAGGGGGGCAGGGCTCTCTGAGAAGAGCCCTCTTGACTTGCTCCCCTTCTTCACCATTGCAATCTGCTTGTTCACCTGCCTCTCACTCTGACCAGGACCGGTGCAAGGCAGTTTGGTGCCCTAGGCAAGATCAGATATTTAGCGCCCCCCCTTCCCACTTGAGAGCGCATTTCTGGCGCCCCCTTTAGCCCTGCGCCCTAGGCAGCTGCCTAGTTGGCCTAATGGTAGCACCGGCCCCGACTCTGGTCCAGACAACGCCAGTGGTGAGAAGGAGGAGCAGTAGATGCCACTGCTCTCAAGCAAACCAGTGGTAGCAATGATGAGAAAGAGGTGGAGGAGCAATAGCAGCTGGTGACAATAGAGGTGAGAAGGTAGAATTACCGATGAAAGGGGGCCTATTGAAGGTATCACCTTCAGAAACCTGGAACTGGCACTGACTGGTCCCAACAGTAGGGGTGCCAGCTGATATTTTACTGACCCATCTAGTTTGACTCCTTCTGCCCTTTTGGAAGAACAGTTATCTGGAAAGCTTCAATGTTAATTTAGAGATACAAGCAAAAATGTGCTCAATAAGGAGTAGACCTGCTGCTGCCATTTTCCAGTGTTGTGGCCAAAGACTGCAAAGGCACTGCTATCTATATGATAGATTAGTAAGGAAAGGCAGTGTAGGGATTGGGCCCACTGTTCCTACAGAGGAGGATCTGGGAACAGATTCTGAGTCTGGCGCGGAGATGGAGGGGAGGAGGGAACCTGCTGCAGCTGGTTCCCCAAGGCCAGCAGACTTAGAGATAAGCCAAACAGTCAGTGAAGATCAATCAGTGTCAAATTCCATGGGAAAGCAATCTGAGCTCTTTGATCGGGAGGAGGGCGAATCAAGTGTCACTAACCCCAGGGTCAGACATCAGCTAAGGAGGATGGACCAGCTGAGAAGTATCAGGCGCTCCAAGGAATTGGCGTAGTGGTGAGAGTGTTGGACTGGGACTCAGGAGATCTGGGTTCTAGTCCCTGCTCGGCCATGAAACTCACTGGGTGACTTTGGGCCAGTCACTGACTCTCAGCCTCACCTACCTCACAGGGTTGTTGTGAGGATAAAATGGAGAGGAGGAGGAGGATTATGTAAGCCGCCTTGAGTTCCTTGCAGGAAAAAAGGTGGGGTATAAATGTAATAAATAAATAAATAAATAAGAACAAGGAACTGCCTTGGGGGTGTGTGTGGGGGGGGGCAATTTGAGTCTGGAAGGGAAGAGGGGTTCCCAGTTTGGAATCAACTTTTCAACAATAGGTCATTCTTCCTTAATGGCTAGAATTCTAACTAAGCTTGTTTCTTTTGTGACTGATTTCTGCAATCCACTTCATTTGTACTTTTAAGTCAGTTTGCTAGGCTTGCATTTTCTAATAAAGCTTTTTAGTTAAAAGCTTTTGTTTAGATCTTCTTGGAAGGAGGAGGAGAAGTACGGCCTCCGCAAGCAGTGACATATTACATTCTTCCTTCCATTTTTTTCATGTATTGGCTGATGGAGTACAAGACTTGTACACTTCTGTCTCCTGTCAATTACATCTGTGGGTTTTTAAAATCTCTTATGAGAATGGGTGGAGGAGAGAGGGATTCAAGGTGTCAGCAGTAAACAGAGGAGTCTGGTGGCTCCCATGTCAGTCGGGCGGTTTACCCACTCTGGATTTTAGGCTGAACTTTAATGGAGCTATCCATGGTGCTGAACCATGTCCCCAAAATAGGTTCAATGCCATGGATTGCTCTTAAAAGTTCAGACTACAACCAGGAGTGGATAAACCACCCCACTGACATTGGAGCTACCAGCCTCCACTAGCAGTACACGAGAGGCACTGAGCTTCTGAAGTGTTGCAACATTGCCGGTCCAAGTTCAATACAGCAACAGAATAGGTTAGGTAAATGATTCTAGGCTAAGTTAAAATTACACATGCAGAACCAAGCAAGGGAGGAAAGGGTGCTTTCTCTCAAGTGGGAGGCTGTGGGAGGAGGAAGGTGGTGGCAAAACAGTCCAGGTGACAGTGATTTATATATTTCAAAATTCCTTTGGTATTCATTTTCAAAACCTGCCTAAAACAGGAGGAGCCTGAGACTTTCTCAGGGACAGACTTTTATGACTGGGGTGCCACCAGTGGAAAAGACCCCGTCACCAATAAAAATTAGTGATAGTCTATCACTGATTGGGAAGTACCCTAACAATTTCAATACCATGCCATGAGTGAGTGAGTGAGAGTGAATTAAATATGTCCAAGCATCTTCACAGATATCTGTATATCAATTATTCATACTCAGTCCTGTGACTACTTTTATAATAAATTACTCAGAAAGGCAATGTATTTCTAGAGCATTAAAAAATATTTTTGGTAAAGATTGGTAAAGGGCTCCTCCTCTTCCCATTGTCCTAATGAATAATTCTTACAGAAATCAATCTATTCTTCATAGTGCAAGTACTGTGTGTAGAACATAAGGAAAATATGAATATATCTGTAAATTGTATATTTGTTCAGATGCTTCACTTACAATAGTTGTGGCTGGTGATGTCTTTGATTAGAGAAATGTATCAACTGCAGTATTTTATAATCATGCCTATTGTGTAGGAGATATTCCTTTAATTCTTTCTCCCATCTTTGAATTAAGGTAATGATGCCATATGCAGAAATACTCGGCATTATGTTGGAGAGGATGTCAGGAAACTGGCACTTATGTTCATATGTGGTGGAGTTGTAAACATGTACAGAATTTTTGGCAAATTGTATTCAGAGAGATAAATGAAATAACTATGGTAAACTTAGAGGTACAGTTAAACCTTGGATTGCAAGTAACTTGGTCTGCAAGTGTTTTGCAAGACAAGCAAATTTTTAAAATAAATTTTAACTTGATAAACAAGCGATGTCTTGCAATACAAGTACTGTAGTACGGTCAAGAAAAATGAAGACTTTACACTATCATTCTTTATTGCAGCTTAAATTAAAAATATGTGTACAAATTTCTTATGGGGAATTTCGCTTTGATATACAAGTACTTTGGATTACAAGCACATTTCCGGAACGAAATATGCTTGCAATCCAAGGTATTACTGTATGTCCTAGCGTAGCATTACTATCAATTTATGGTAAGGTTTATTGTACTCAAGATACTAAAGATTTAATTACAAACTTATTGACAGCAGCAAGGTTAATGATACCTAGAAAATTGAAAATGCAATGTGATTATCAAATAGAGGAATGGTATAAGAGGTATGGGATATTGCTATTAATGATAAATTAACGGGTAGTATTAAAGTTAAAAGGGGATTATCAGATCGAAATAATTTTAAAGATATATGGAGAGCATTTGTAGATTTTGTTTTATTAAGTGGGAAAGGGCATACACCTTCACAAGAGTCATTACAATTTTGGAAAGCTGAATAGTTATGTAGTTAGTTGGTCCTGGTGGAGTGTGTGCACTTATTATTATTGTTTTGTGTTTTTTTATATGTTAAAAATAAAATAATAATAATTTTTAAAAAATTAAAAATGGTGCCATATGCAGACCTCTTAGTACCTTCTATAAATAGTACAGTGCCATAAGTCCTTTTGCTAGATAGGAAATGCAGGCAGTGCATTATTATTATTTTTTAAAAACCCTCAACAGATTTGTATCTAGAGCCAGATAACCTTGTCTGATATGGCTAGAATCCTAATCAATGTGATGAATTATGATCTTTAAAGGAACATTGACTATTTTGAACTCATAACTTTTCTGCTGATTCTCAGGATGCAGAGATTACTGTTAAGTCACAATTTCAAGACACTAGAGTCCAAATGAGGACAACGTGTGTGTGTGTGTGTGTGTGTGTATAGTTAGGTTACTTCATCAAAATGTAAGCATGTAATGAGAGAAGTTTCACATCTAATATGAATAACTTTTTAGCTTGTTAATATGCATTTTTAAAAATCAATATGTGTTTGATTCTGTAAGATAATAAACATTCTAAGCTTATTTCTGCTGAATATTTAATCTGAGGGCTGGAATCTAGAGGGCCACAAATGAAAGACAAAATACTGTTTATGCAGTTCCATGATCAGATTCTCAAGTTATGACTGGGTTTGAACCACTGGGTTGCTACCCATGATGGGTTGTCGTGTCATGCGAACCTGAACCAATCCCTGCAGGGTGGCTTGTTTGAGGGCAAAAAGCTATCCTGACAACCCATGGGTTGTTCTAGGGCTGGTTGTACCAGGATGGGTGGGTTGTCTTTGTTGTGACATGTAACAAAACAACAGCTGTGGCACAATTGTTTTCATTTGGAAAGGTACAGAATGGCTGGAAAAACAAGTCGTGTTGTGTCTGCCACTTCCTATCCTGTTCTCATGGGAAAAGTAGGTGTGAAAGAAATACGAGCTGATCACATGGTTTGTACTTTCTGATGACGTTGTATGATTTGTTAGGTTTCGTTTCTGTAGCCATTTTCGTAGAGAGATGGATTGCTTCTTTGGTTCTTCTCTCTGATGCTCTGATTAATTGCTTGCTGGACTTGCAAACATGTAACGTCTGTGCTGGGGTGGACTTGATCCACTGGACTAGTGCGTGCTATGCATTATAATCTGCAATATGGACTGTAATGTAGGAGATTGTATTTACTCTGATGTAGAAGTAAACAGGTAGCAAGAAACCTGTTTTAGTCTACGGAGTTATTTCCTCATTACTGAAGCTGCAGGAAGAGGCTGCGAGCTGGCTGTAATCCGAGACGCTTGGAATGCTGCGAGGGGGGAGAGACAGGTCTGGAGCTCTGTGTGTACTTCATGGGCCAGTTACACACACGAAACAGGATCTAAAATCTTCCATCTCACGCTCTGCTTTTCCACAAGGCCGGCAGGCCTACAGGGTGGATTGGTTGTAAGCCTTCAGGGCTGTGTCATTGCCCTTTCAGGGTTATGGGCCCAGAAAATCGGATTACGCAAGGCCTGTTGGACCGGAGCCGGGAACCGAGCGGAGACAAGTTCGGGGCAAGGTCGTAGGTCTGTGCCAGCGGCGGCACTGGGAGCTGTTTTTCCAGCTGCTGTGTGTCAACGCTTCGCCGACTTGGAGAAGCAGTGATTTATGGCAGAGAAGGACATCAAGGCGGAAGAGACATCTCCTGGGCCTTCTTCGTCCGGTAAGGAAAGGGAAGAAGAGGGAGGTGTGTCTGCTGAGGGCTCTGACAGCGAAAGCCGGGAGTTCTGAGGGGGAAGAGGCGGCAGCTCTCCCTGTTGCCAGAATGGCGGCTGCACCGGCCCTGAATCCACAGATAGTTGAAAAAATTTCTGGATCGAATTATGTACTCTGGAGCTTCCAGATGCAGCATTATTTAACTCATGCGGGGCTCTGGAATGTTGTAACACAGGATGCTGTGGCCGTGGGTGCCCAAAATTATGATGAATGGAAGGAACGGGACGAGAAAGCGAAGGCAATTCTCTGCTTATCTGTTGGAAGTTCCCAGGTGCCATTCATTCAGTTTTTGGAAACGGCGAAGCAAATTTGGGAGACCCTACAAGGGACTTACCAGATGCAAACAGCAGGAAGTAGGATTATACTTGCGCGTAAGCTGTACAGGCTGAGCTTACAACCAGGTGGTTCTATGCCTGAGCATCTGAGTACTATTCGGGACATGTTTAACAGGCTTAGAGCACAAGGGATGCAAATTGAGCACTTGCATCAAGTTTCTATTCTGTTATCCAGTCTGGACTCTTCATATGACACAATTGTGACATTAATGGAGGGGCAACCAGATCAAAATCTGACAATGGAATATGTGTCAGGCAAGCTTCTCTCTGAATGGGAGAAACGGCAAAGCAAACAACATGCTGGACGTAAATCAGCAAACAGCGCAGCTGACTCAAGCAACAGCAATGCTGGGGGGAATGGTGGCAAGCTGGTGGGAGTTACCCAAGCGGCAGCTTTAAAAGTGAGAAAATGCTTTGGTTGCGGTTCAACAACACATCTTAAAAAAGACTGTACTTTTAAGGGCAAGAAGAAGGAAAAAAAGGAAGTTACCAGTACACCTGAGGAGACAATTAAAATGGGCAAAAGTTTGATTGCTCAGGTGGGTTTTTCCAACAAAGACATGTGGGTACTTGACAGCGGAGCTTCTCACCACATGGCAAATTCCAGAGACATGTTTCAATCTCTGGATGATGGATTTACAAATCAATTTGTGGAACTGGCTGATGGAAAACGAATCCAGGTGACAGCTGCAGGAACAATTGACTTTGCTACTTTGGGTCAACAAAGGGCACTGCTTGTTCAAGAACTGGACACAAACTTGATAAGTATATCACAATTGGCTAATGATGGATATGAAATAAGTTTTTCTAACAGCAACTGTGTAATTTCACATGAAGGGGTGATCTGTGCAAAAGGTGATTTGCAGAATTCTCTGTATGTTATAAATCCATTTGTAACACATGATGAGAAGGCAAAGTATGCAAATTGTAAACCACACGAAAATTGTTTACATATTTTCCACAAGAGGTTTGCACATGCCAACTACAGAAGCATAGAAAAAATGCTGGGTCTGTGTGAGGGTATGAAAATGAAACCTTGTTCTAAGTATGTGGAATGTGAAGTATGTAGTACAGCAAAGTCACACAGGTCTAACATTCAGAAACACAGTGATAGAGTTAGCACAAGAATCTTTGAGCTAGTACACTCTGATGTTGCTGGTCCATTTGAAAGTAGCTATGGGGGGAACAGGTACTATATGACTCTGATTGATGATTTTTCTCAATTTGGAATTGTTTATCTTCTGCAGCATAAATCTCAGGTTCAAGAGAGATTTGAATCATTTGTTAAATGGGCTGGGAACAGATATAAACAATATCCAATAGGAGAATTACTCACAGATGGTGGGGGAGAGTACATGAGTACAAAGTTCAAGAAATTTTTGGAAAGTGAGGGTATAGGGCACAAAGTCACTGCCCCATACTCCCCATTTCAAAATGGTGTTGCTGAAAGAAGAAACAGGACACTCCAGGACATGATGAGGGCCCAATTGACTGAGTCAAAGGTGGGAAACCGTTTCTGGGGGGATGCATTGTCAAATGCCAATTACTTGCTGAACAGGTTACCAAATTGCACAATTGGGAAGACTCCATATGAAATGTTTCATGGGAGGAAACCAAAGGTAGCACACGTGCGCATTTTTGGGTTACATAAATGTTTTGTTCAAATACAGGCAAGAAGCTTTGAATGTTTTCTGCTGGGGTGTGATGCACAAACAAAAGGGTACAGGTTGTGGTCACCACACCACAACAAGGTAATTCTGAGCAGGGATGTGATTTTTCACGAGCAAACAGATGACCAGAAACAGCTGGTGGAATTGCCAATGCATGCAATGTCTGAAACACAGCAGGATGCTTCTGGGACAGAACAGGCCACTGGGCAGATATCTGGGGAACAGGAGGGAGGTGAACAATCTCTGAGGCGTTCAACCCGAGAACGCAAAACACCTGTTAGATATCAGGATGAATTCCAAAGTGGGAAAACTGTTGTACATAAAGCTCTCAAAATAGCTTTAGAACCACAAAGTTTTGAGGAAATTCAAAGCATGGAACCAAAAATGAAGAATGATTGGTTTGAGGCCATGCAGGATGAAATCAATGCAATGCATGAAAACAACACATGGAGTCTAGTATCTTTGCCTGTGGGGCGCAAAGCCATCACCTGTAAATGGGTGTATAAGGTGAAGACAAATCACCAGGGGCAGGTGGAGAGATACAGAGCAAGGCTCGTTGAAGGGGGTTTGCACAAAAACATAGGGTAGATTTTGATTCCGTGTTTGCACCAACAACAAGGTATGCAACTGTCAGATTGTTGTTGAAATTGGCAGCACAAAGAAAAATGATGGCATTTCATTTTGATGTAAAAACTGCTTTTTTATATGGGGAATTACAGAGGAACTCTACATGCAACAACCACAAGGTTTTGTAGAAGACCCCAGTCTTGTATGTCGTCTGAACAAGTCCATATATGGGTTGAAGCAGGCAGCTCGATGCTGGAACCAAAAGCTAGAACGAGTTTTGATTAGTTTGGGATTCAAACAAAGCAAGGCTGATCACTGTCTGTATACAAATCACACAGAACAGGGAAACTGGGTGTATTTGTTGGTCTTTGTTGATGATATCTTACTGGTAACACAATCAGTAAGTCAAAAAGACAAAATTGCACAAGAATTGCAAGCACACTTTGAACTGAAAGATCTGGGTTTGGTACAACACTATCTTGGAATGCAATTATCTCAAGATGAGGAAGGTTCTTTCATGATTGAACAAAGTGGGAAAATTCAGAAATTGCTGGAAATTCATGGGTTGGAGAATTGTAACCCAGTTACTACTCCAATGACTCTTGAATATCAGAAACATACAGATAACACTGGATTTGATGATATTGGCAAATATCAGAGTGTTATTGGAAGCCTGCTATATTTGGCAAATGTGAGTAGGCCAGACATCAGCAATGCTGTAAACATACTTAGCAGGAAAACACAAAATCCTTCTAACTATGATTGGCTAGCTGTGAAACGAGTGTTAAGATATTTAAAAGGTACCATGAATTGCAAACTGAAATTGTCATCACACACAGAGGGAGGTTTTTGTGTGTACACTGATGCTGATTGGGGATCTGCAACAGATAGAAAGTCCACAAGTGGGACAGTTTTAATGTATGAAAACAGTCTAATTGACTGGTACACACGTAAACAATCTTGTGTGGCGGTTTCTAGCGCAGAATCTGAATTCATCAGTTTATCTCAAGCATGTAATGAGATTGAGTGGTTCAAACAATTGTTTGCTGATATGCACATACCAGTAGACAAGGCTGTTACAATTTTTGAGGACAACCAAGCTTGCATTAGCATGGCTCAAAATGAAAAAAGTAGGCCAAGAACCAAACACATTGATGTTCGTTACTCTCATGTAAAGGACTGTGTGCAAAAGGGGTGGGTAACACTCAAGTACTGTGCAACAGGGGATATGGTGGCAGATCTTTTCACAAAACCATTGCCTATAGTAAGACACAGGAAACTAATGACGGCACTAGGCCTCATTGAGTAAATGTAAACAAGATGTATCACAGGCTGTGGGGGGATGTTGTGACATGTAACAAAACAACAGCTGTGGCACAATTGTTTTCATTTGGAAAGGTACAGAATGGCTGGAAAAACAAGTCGTGTTGTGTCTGCCATTTCCTGTCCTGCTCTCATGGGAAAAGTAGATGTGAAAGAAATACGAGCTGATCACATGGTTTGTACTTTCTGATGACGTTGTATGATTTGTTAGGTTTCGTTTCTGTAGCCATTTTCATAGAGAGATGGATTGCTTCTTTGGTTCTTCTCTCTGATGCTCTGATTAATTGCTTGCTGGACTTGCAAGCATGTAACGTCTGTGCTGGGGTGGACTTGATCCACTGGACTAGTGCGTGCTATGCATTATAATCTGCAATATGGACTGTAATGTAGGAGATTGTATTTACTCTGATGTAGAAGTAAACAGGTAGCAAGAAACCTGTTGTAGTCTACGGAGTTATTTCCTCATTACTGAAGCTGCAGGAAGAGGCTGCGAGCTGGCTGTAATCCGAGACGCTTGGAATGCTGCGAGGGGGGAGAGACAGGTCTGGAGCTCTGTGTGTACTTCATGGGCCAGTTACACACACGAAACAGGATCTAAAATCTTCCATCTCACGCTCTGCTTTTCCACAAGGCCGGCAGGCCTACAGGGTGGATTGGTTGTAAGCCTTCAGGGCTGTGTCATTGCCCTTTCAGTCTTGTCATCCGAACCCAGGCAACTGACCCCATTGTGGGTACCAGGGATCAGCTACCAACTCGCTTGGCAAGAGTGACAAAAAACCCTTGCCACTCTTGCCAAGCGTGCCCAGGCATCTGCCAGTGCCAGCTGCCCCAAAAGTACTCAAGCAGCACTTGGGGGAAGCTGGCTGTAGATTCCTCCCCTCCCTGCCACAAACATAACTGTTTCAGGCTCGCCACAGCTTCTTTCCCTTTAAACCTTTTCCCCCCTTCAGATTACGAAAGCCAGTTCTCACGCTGCCTTTCATGATCCCTGCTTTGACAGCTGCAGACAGTCTCTTCAAAGTGCCCTAGTGGCACCTTGGAGGGGCTGCTTGTGGTCGCCAAGCATTTTTTTAAATTGTCCCTCTTAATTTTTGCTAATATTTGCAGAGGGGATAAACTTTTTTTTACCCACACATGTGCAACTGGGGGTGTTCGCAGTTGCACAGGTGTGGGAATGGGGAGCCTTACGTGGGCAATGTGCAGGGGGGTGTCTGCTGGCAAAGTCCACAAGGTACCGACCCTGGGCATTGCTCCACAGAGGCTGCAGGTAAGTTTATTTTCCCCTTTGGTTGCATATGACAACTGTCAAAATGTGAGCTGTCAATATCAACAAAAATGGTCAATATCATTGCCTAAAGTGACTGAAATATCTTCAGCATTGGTTAAGCTGATATTGGTGCACTAGGTTGTATCACCTTACAAAATTAGAGCATCTCAATTGTAGAAGCTCTCATTTGTCACTCAGAGGCTGACAGCATTTTCTACTGAGTGAAAAGGCTGACATTCACTTTTAATTAATATTTGATGCAACCCATAATGAACACATTGAGTTTTCAAAGAAACAGGATCCATTTTATAAAACATTTTACTGGAAATGCTGACTCTCTCAGCTCAGTCAGGGCTTTTGTATTTGCATTAGTTGTGTTGAAACAGAAACAGCTTTCATTTGCAGTTGCTCTTGGCTCAGTCAGTATTTTGGCATATGTTCTATTTGTAAAACTATCAGCTTTCGCTTGATTTTAGAGATTCCATAATGTGAATGAAAAAGGGGGGACTACTAACACCTTATTTGATTTTCCTAGTTAATTCTCTTTTAATACTGATTATACTGGCTTATATCCTAAGAAGCTCATGGAAGGTGCCTGGGTGATTCCTCCCTCCGCCTCCTGTGGCATCCCATTCAGGAGGGTCTCCTGACCCACAGAAGAGGCTTGGGGGGCCTGCAGGGAGAAGAGGGGTATAAAACTCCCCTTCCAGCAGCCCCTGTCCACGAGACCTTCTCAGGATCCAAAGCATTATATTATGAGTAACAATACAAAGCTAAGACATAACTATTTTGTATTCTGTTTCACTTGGTATATCTGCTTCTGCACCAATTCATTTTTATTCAATCTGTCTCTGAAAATAGCATGAAGAGCTGCTGGTGTGGTCTGTACTTCACTCCATCTCTTGTCACAGATGGACACTGTCACATTCCCAGGGTCAGAGGCTCAGCAGCACTCTGAGGAGGACTCAGAGTCCAGAGCTCTGGCCACCCCATTTCAGAGAGAACCCTCAGCCCTATTCATATGCCTTCAAAACCTGAGGATGTAGCCCTTCTGTCGACTTTAGACTCTAAGGATGACTCCCCCTCAGCTCCTTCTGTCTCTCAGCCACCCGGGAGCACGAGTCTAGAGAAATAACTGTAGACCCTTTAAAGGCTACAGCAAGCATCCAGCAGAGGTGGAGTTTATGAAAGCTCTAGGCCTGCCAGGCTTCTTAAGGCCTCAGTTGCCTGCAGTCCCTTGGTCTGATCCAGCATGGCTCTTCTCATGTTCTTAGTCCCTTGCTGGGACAACAGCTATCCCTGTAAGGAAATACTCCAGTCAATACCCTCTGTACTATGCTGTCCAGGGTCCTGACAACTCCTTACCTTGCTGTGACCCTGCTTTACCAGATACAATCCCCTCCTACTGGACACTGAACCATCTATGAGTGCACATGCTATATACGCTCCTTTCCCTATGTGCCAAGCCAAGCCAGGACGGAAATGAAACAGTGGCGGCTCTCCCATTGGAACAATCAGGGCAGCGACCTGCCACTCGTCCCTTCCCTCCCGTTCCCTGTCTCCATCTCTCTCTCCTCTCACCCAGTCCCCCTGACTGTTCCCTCCTCCTCCTGTGCTTGCCTGGGGCTGCTGCTGCACTACCTGGACTAGGACTCCTGTCTGGCAACAGTAGCATCATTTTGTCAACTGTGCACACGCACACACATGCAGCCTCATGCAATGGGCTAACAAAAAAGAAAAAGGACATGCTTTGTTTGAGGGAGCACTGCTGGGCAGCCAATCAAATGCAACCCTGCTCCTTCCAAAACAGAGGGGATCAGAAGGGCTATGGGTAAGGAGCACCTCTGGGCAACAAAAGAGTTAATGTGGTGGGCTGGGCTGGACTGGCTCAATTAACCTTTGCCTACCTGGCCAGTCTGGTGGCTCAGTCTGAGCAGGTGCTGTGTGAACAAGCCAGCTGCAGTGTGTGCTAACTGACTCCCATTGCAAGGATGGAGCAGCTGAACTCCCTTGTGTATGTGGGGTGGGGGTGAGAGAGACAGTTTCCAAGGATGTCATCGTCATCATCCCGGTATGATCTTACTGCTTTTTCTTTTTTTGCTTTTTTCTAGCTGTTTCTTGCTGGTGGTGGTTGCTGATCTCCTTCGGTCATGTCTGGGTGGGTCAGGGGGGGTCATTTCCCTCAGCACAAATAATTTTTTAAAAATCCATTCCCACCAAAGTCCAATTAATTCATTTAAAAATCTTTCCATGGGGTTGTGACTGAAGAAATAGCCATATTGTGTAAAAATGTATTTGCGCTTCATGTCTGTGTGTGTGTGTGGTTTGCAAATTGATGAATTTGTGTGTGTGTGTGTGTGTGTGTGTGTGTGTGTAGTGCTTGGTGTGGGTGGGTTCTAATACAAATCCTTTTCAATTTGCGATGCTGCGGTAACTTAAGATGACACATTATTATTGTTATTGTGATAGAATACACGTTGGCATTGATTATTTGCTTCTGTGTGCCAAGTATCCAGGCCTGTGGCTCACGCTGGTTCAGCTTATCTGAGTGTGGAAAGCTAAGCAGGGTCAGGCCTGGTTATTACTTGGATGGGAGACCCCTCCTCTAGTTTCCTGCATTGAGCAGGGGGTTGGACTCCATAGGCCTTGTAGGCTCCTTCCAACTCTATGATCTATGAAATCTAAGTGTTCCATGTGCTTTTAAATTATGGGATATAAAGAGCAATCCTTTGTAGGTCTACTCAGAAGTAAGTCTCACTGAAGTAAATGGGACCTACTCCTATATAAGCATACAAATGTGTGTGAGAAATGGGTTTCCCCCCTCCCCTCCGCTTTCAATGTTGGAGAAGCAAGCTCTGCTAGAAATTGCTTTCTCTGTGTTGTTACTCTGAATATATTTGCCATTGAGGAGGGGTTGGTGGGTTGAACTGTTCGTAAATTTGGACCTGTTTTTAGCCTCCGTTTTCCTTGCCTTAACGAATGAATCTCATTGAGGACCATGCATATACATTTTGTTTTGCTATATAATGCATGTATAATGCCATCTCAATCACATTGGGAACATGTGGCTTTAAAAGTCCTTTCCTTCCTTTTGGTGGTGCAAATTAATGCCTTAGAATACATATTCCTGGCTAAATTCCTCCTGTTTAATGTTTGCTGGGCCACACTTTTTAAAACCCCTGTGATTATGTAACCCAAATTCTCTCTCTTGTACTAGCTATGCTGTTTTCCCAGTTGAATCCTGCCCACCCCAATTAGCTGCTATCAGCTCCACTCTGGCAGCTATTAGCAGCTTCAGGAAGGGGATATTTTTACTGCGAAAACAGCACGGAGGGAATGGTTAAATATCCCCTTCTTTTGTGCTGCTGCCCTTAGCCAATTCTCTCTCTCTCTCTCTCTCTCTCTCTCTCTCACACACACACACACACACACACACACACACGGTAGCTGGTTTGTTTGTTTGTTTGTTTGTTTGTTTTAAAAAGGGACCATGAGATCCAACCATATCTTGTTTGGTCTTAAGGCTTAGATAAAATTACTACTTAACAGAAATTGCTCCCATTCACAAGTGCCAAACCTAACCTTGACTTCAGACCCACATTATGCATGGCAGAGTATTTTAGGGTTGGCTGTCTCTTAGAATTAACTTGGGGGCAGATCCTCAAAATGCCCAGCTTCTTACTTTCTGCCTTACTATCTTTTTTCTTTCTTTCTTTTTTGGATATTTTATTTTAAAAATTGGGGGGGGGATTAGTTTATGACTTCCAGGTCTGTTTCAGGTCACACTAGTTCTATGATCTATGATCAAGGCTGATATGAAGACTGGCAAAACACAGTGGGACAGATATTACTTGGGATAAAAAAAAATATTGTCCTGTTTTTGCAAGTATGTTCTACAAATTTCAAAACTTTTCACAAGTATAGATGGTTTGTGGGGATTTGCAACTGACACATTATGTGGAAAATGGCTGACAGCCATGTTTATTGCTAGTTTGTATCATATTTATGAAACTTATCTTGTCACTGCAGCAATAGTAACATTGCTGAGTGGATTTTTTATTTTTGACACATACCTTCTCTTTTATGGTATTATGCAGACCTTAAATTATCATGACTAGTAAACTGTTTTTCTAAAAACCTTGGATGCTAGCTTTCCTTTCAGCAAAAATCTATGTGATCTATTTCATTCCTAACGGCTTGCTTCATGCAAACTTTCAAATGTAGCGAACCAGAAAGCCTTAAATGGCATGTGAATCACAATCTGCTGTAAAGAATAATAATCAATAGATAGATTAAAACCATGAATAAAATCCAGTGCATGATTAGGTGCACACAGGTTGGTCTACACGTGACCTTATCCAGCTAGAAGGCTGTGTCCATGCTTTGTTGTGAAGATTAGTACAGTTTGCCACATGGATTCCATGCCCGTCACAGAATCTCTGGGACCATCCAGTGCTGGTACGGAAACTTTATGTGCAATCCAATCAGTGGATCTATGTAACAAGACATGCCCGAGGTGAATAAAATATATTTCTTTGTAAAAGACATGCTAGATATTACAGCTGGGGTACAGAGTTGCCACATGGAAGCACATGCAGATAATCTGCTCAAATGAATGCAGTAACACCAACTGAAGAATACTGTAGTAGCAATGAGTGGATCATCTCATTTCCAGCCTGTGTCAGTTTTGCATGTGTTCTCTCATAAGTCCATCTCATCCCATGTCCACATGCAATTCTTTAACCATGTGCTGCAGTAGCAACTACTCAGCAACATGAATAGATCTAGGAACAATAAAGGCATAATCCTATAGCAGGTTTAGACAGAAAAACAGGGCTACAGCTCCCAACATGCCCCAGCCAGATGGCTGGGACATGTTGGGAGCTGTAGGCCTTTTTTCCTGTCTAAACTTCTATAGGATTGAGCCCTAAATGGCTTACCGTATATGATCTGGCTCTTTGGCTCCTGTGGGACTAAATAGCCTCAATCCAAATTTCCTTGGTTTCTCCTTGTTTGACATAGATTTCATAGATCATAGAGTTGGAAGGAGCCTACAACTACAAGGCTATCGAGTCCAACCCCCTGCTCAAGGCAGGAAACTAGAGGAGGGGTCTCCCATCCAAGTAATAGCCAGGCTTGACCCTGCTTAGTTTTCCACACTCAGACAAGCTGAGACAGCATAAGCTACAGGTCCCAGGATGGGGATTCACATGTTTTTTGTTGGAATTTTTTGGAAAGGAAAGGTTGGGCTAGGAAGATACTCACCCATAAAATATGTACACATACATCCCACACTGTTTCTTCACCTAATACTTTAATAATCCTGCATCTTGTGGCACACCTTGTTGTTTTTGCTGTAGTAGACTAACATGGTTACCCCTTTGGAAATTTAATAGTCCTATATCTGAGACACCTAGAACTGGATCTCAATTGTATATGAAATTGGTCTTTCCTCCTTAAAATAATAGGATGTTAAAAAGATGTTCTTGGGGAAAAATGGATTCGTTCTACATACTGTTTTAACAGAATAATAAACACTAATTAGGTCTAATACACAACACACTGGTTATTCTTTAAAGGAGTCCCTATTGGCTAAGGTCAGCTTCAGAACATTATCACCTCCAGAACTATGGTCTTTGGTACCGGTATATGCATTGTTCACAGCCCTGCATCACTGGTGCATCATCTTCCAGTGTACTGCTAGAAATTTCCTTTTAGAAATTACTTGCACATGCAGTGCTGAGCTCCACACATACCAAAATCTACAGCCGTATTGGTGGTAAATATATTTTCCGAGATATCCTAACACAGCTTTGGGGGAATGTATGAATGAGATCACTCTACTCAAACAAAACAAATCCACTAGAGGTCACCCTCAAGCATTTCATAGATTTCATAGATAGAGCTGGAAGGAGCCTACACAAGGCTATCAAGTCCAACCCCCTGCTCAATGCAGGAAACTAGAGGAGGGGTCTCCCATCCAAGTAATAACCAGGCTTGACCCTGCTTAGCTTTCCACGCTCAGACAAGCTGAGCCAGCGTAAGCCACAGGCCTGTAATGACCCATGATAACAAAAAACAAAAAACAAAACAACAACCTAGAATTCTGAGTCATGGTTTCTAAAATTACCAATTAATAGTTCAGTTTGAAAAGTAGTGGAAAAATATCTTCTGATGTGTCCTCAATGTGAATGGCTCCCCTCGCCATATGGAGCTTCATCCATGATGATCTCCCATCAAAAGAAGCTTTACACATCTGCAAGGCTTTCCAGCAAAGCAGAGGGAGCTGGAAAGCTTGTGCTTATGCAGTGCAATGCAATGATTAGTAGAAGCCAGCCTGGACTTGTCAAGAAATCATCATGTTTATTTACAGCTGACCGGAAAATGGCATTCAAAGAATGGGTTCTTCATCAACTCGAGGAAGGTTTTGAACAGGGTGTCATGGGTCTCTGTCCTGGGGCTTCAACATTTTTATCAGTGACTTTGTTTATTTCTGGGTGCCAGTGCCACACTTTAGAAAACAAATCCTATGAGGAGAGGTTGAAGGAACTGGGTGTGTTTAGGTCCACCAGCGAGAGCTGGTGGATTATGTTGGGTCCATAGGTAGGGGAAATTATCAGCTGACGGATGATGGGGGTGTTGCTGGTGGATGATGGGATGCCACCAGCAACATCCCCCCGCCAAGCAGTAGCATCCCGTCATCAGCACCATCCAGCAGTAGCACCCTCATCATCCACCAGAAACACCCTCCATGTGGTAATAGCACCCCTCATCATCCATCAGCAGGATTTGCTGGTGGATGATGGGGGTGCTACTGCTGGGGGGAGGGTGTTGCTGGTGGATGATGAGGGTGCTACTCAGGCCTGTCTTTAATGTGGGGCAAAAGGGGCAGCTGCAACAGCTGGAGGCACCCTGATTGGGAAACAGAGCACTTCCCCCTACCCTGGGGCTCTTTAGCTGTTGCACAACTACAACTCCCAGCATGCCTGGATAGCCAAAGGCCTACCTGCCTCCTCGCCTGCTTGTGCTCTCCGCGGCGAGCCGGACGCGCTGGTCCCTCGACACGCTGGACCCCGCGCTGTTTTTGGCGGGGGGGGAACTTTGGCACGTGCAGGAGCCCTCCTCTCTTCTGCCGCTCACCCGCTCGCGTCCCTGCTGCCCGGGGGGGGGTGCTGCCACCGCGCCAAAGTTCCCCCGCCCCGCCAAAGTTCCCCCGCCAAAATCATAGCGCGGGGGTCCAGCGCGCCAAAGCAGCTGGATGTGACGCGGCGGCAGCTTCAGCGGCTCCGGCATTGACTCCAGCGGCGGCGGCGGCAGCTAGAGCGGCACGGAGAATGCTCCGCGCCGCTCAGAAGAGCGAAATCGGGCTGCCCCCGCCAACAGAATCAGGCCATATGTGAGGCGGCGGCAAAGTTTTTTGCGGAGCAGGCAGCCTTGTCCTGCTCTCCTCTCTTCCGCTGCCTGCCTGCTCGTGTCCCTGCTGCCGGGGGGGGGGTGTCGCCGCCGCCGCCGCCGCGCAAACATTTTTGCGAGCGTGCAGGAGCCCTCCTCTCTTCTGCCGCTCACCCGCTCGCGTCCCTGCTGCCCGGGGGGGGGGTGCTGCTGCCGCCGCGCCAAAGTTTTTGGGAGCATGCAGGAGCCCTCCTCTCTTCCACCGCCCGCCCGCTCGAGTCCCTGCTTCCGGGGGGGGGGGGTGCCGCTGCCAAGTTTTTTTCCCTGCAGGAGCCCTCCTCCTGTCTTCCACTGGACCGGTTGGAGGCACGCAGAGGAAGGTAGGGGGAAAAATATTTGGTTTTTTCCCCCAGCATTCACTCAATAAGACGCACAGACATTTCCCCCTCCTTTTTGGGGGGAGAAAAGTGCGTCTTATGGTGCGAAAAATACGGTAAGTGACAGGCGCCCAGGCCAGGTGGCCAGCGGAGTCTCAGACCGGAGCGGAGCCGCGGCAAAGGTTTGAAAGAGCCGCATGCGGCTCCGGAGCCGCGGGTTGCAGACCCCTGGTCTAGAGAGAGAAGAGAAAAGAGAAGAGAAGACTGGGGAAAGGCATGATGCGGATGCCCTCTTCTAATACTGAAGGGCTCTCGCATAGAAGAGGATAAAGACTTGCTCTCGGCTGCCCCAGAGGCACTCAAGTTCTAATGGGCTTAAATTAAAAGACAGTAGATTTCAGGTGAACATTAGGAGAAACTTCTTAACTGTAAGAGCAGTTTGACAGCAGAGGCTGGACAGCTCTAGCTCTACATTACTGGAAGGGGGTTGAAGTAGGTGGCCTAGACGCCCCCTTCCAACTCTATGATTTTATAAACCTTTTTATGCATATACTATTTTCTGGGGTTGCATCTGTTTTTGGAATGTGGAATTTAAACACAGTGTGTAGCACATAGTATCCTCAAAAAGCCACCAGTAACACAAAGGCTGAAATGGCTTGCCCACAGCCATACAATGGAGTCTATGTGAAACCAGAGATCCAAGGTTCAGGTGCCATTTTATCAACTGGCCCATAGCAGCTCTGTCAAAAATCATGCTCCATAATGTCTTTAACTGATGAGCAGGTCTCTAGCTGTTATATCACTGTATAATAATCCAAAAGGCAGATGTTTAGTTTTCAAGCATTCACCCTGACCCAAGATTTAACTGGTACATCTCATAGTTTTTAGCTTTCCTGGATTGAGTCTGAATTGTTGCAGTTCATGTGAGATCATTGTGTCTTGTTTTACTTAATTTGCACTACAGTATTGGCAACAAATTTTAATAGTTTTATAGCCCTCTTTGGTGGTTTCACTGTGTAGCAGTATTTGATGTACCAGTCTGGGTTGTTTTTGCTTCTGTGTATGCTTCCATTGCTTGCTTGCTTGCTTGCTTGGGCTTTGATGGTACAGCTTGACTAGCAATAGCAGCACAGGGTGGAGAACAGAAGAAATGCAGGACAAGGTGCTCATCCAGGGCTTAATTGGCTCCACAAATACATTCCATGCTTATTGTAATCTACACACCAAGTAATTTTCTGTCTTGGCTAAATATAGAATAATAGGAATAGATTTTCCTTTTCCTCAACCAAAAAAAAAGAAAAAGAAAGAAAGAATGACTGTGGGTTATAAATACAATTTTCTTTCCTTCTGAAGGTGCCTATTTAGTTCTATGTAGAGATACAACTGCATACACAATAATATATCAGTTAGTACCTTGCAGTGCAGTCCTAAGTGGGGTTGCATGTATGTGAAGGAGGGTGCAAAGTGGCATATCATCCACCACTTCCAAAGACCTGCCAGCATGTGCCAGCCAAGGGGGAGGTGTGGGAGGGTGGGCTTACTTCCCCCCCTCATGCTGCACGGTTTTACTTGGTTTTTATTTCCTCCCCATTGGTTCCAATGAGGGTATGGAATCAGGTACACTGTGTGGATGTGTGGGGGAGGACTGATCCTGGGATCTCCCTAGTGGGTGAAGAGCCTTTTGGATCCAATGGCTCCAAGAGTGCCTCCATTCCGCCCTTGCCCCCAGAATGCCCCGTTTTGGGGCCTACTGCTGCCTATACCACCAGCCATACATGTATGCCTGTAGAGATTCCGGACCAGTTAATTCAGTGCTCCAGAACAGATTCCTCCCCACTGCTGGTGGAGCTCCTTTCTGCCAGCAGGGGAGGAAGTCCAGCACATTCTAGCCCCCCTTGCATTGCCATCTTGAGGGTTACGGTTGCTCTGTTTGATAAGGTAAATTAAGTTATTTTCATAACTTAACTAGAAAGCTGAAACCTCACAATCGTATACTTCACAGAGTTCCTTACAAATGGGCTTACCACATAATGGAGACTAACAGTCCAATACAGAGCAGCCAAGTTGATTTCCAACAACATCCAGGAATATTTATCTATGCTTGCAGAATGCAAACTAAATTTATTTGAGTGTGTATATGTATGCATTATGTATTATTCATGTTCACCTTTCCTCTCTTTTTCTAGTGTTCATTCATTTAGAGCATCAATATATATTGTGATCACCTTTGTATGTGACAATGGTTTTAGCTTTTTACTGATTATATATATATATATATATATATATATATATATATAATTGTAAATTATGGAGCACTGATTGCAAATTCATCATGAATCCACCATTTTAGGAACTGCACCTGCAGCAATAGGCTTCACGTGACAAAATACTATCTATTTTAGTCTTATGTCTCAGCTATTTTTGTCAGCATTTATTTTTAAGGCTATGACTTTAAAAAGATAGAGATGTAAAATGTAACCTAATACTATAGTATAAAAGGACATTGTATATTCTGAGACTCTCATCTTTCACCTGAAAGTTAAGAAGCAAGATTTTAGGCATGGTTGTAGAGAGAAGTTAAAAAATGTGTAGGGAAAGTGTCAGTGTAGCATTCCTTCATGGTCCAGAAGAATATTTGCACTTTTCTTATCCCTCCATGCAGAGGAGGTGTTAGGGGATGGCCCACTAGAGCTGGAGCCCTGAATCTTTGGGAAGCCATCTCATCTGCCTCACCACACCCTGCTGTCCATGGGCACTTGCTGAAATAAAGGTACAGGGGCCCTGATGATCTATGTATGTTGCATCTGATCCCCCAGGATTAGTTGGCCTTTTGCCCACATGTGCTTCACCTCCTTCTGCCCCCCTGCCTTGAATCTTTCTGCCTGAAGTTTTTTTTCCCCTGAAATCAAATGCCCTCTTCTCCCCTGTCCATACATCCCTTTTTACAAATAGGGGGGTCCTTAGGAGACAGCGTCTTTTAAATATGCACACAGAGAGAGACTTTTAGAACATATGTAAATTAGAATATGCAAATTTGTGCATTTTTTTGGTCCTATGGGCCTGAGCCCCGGATCTTTTTGGTACCTAGCACCACCCCTGCCTCCATGTAGACCAATTCTATTTCCTTTCCCCCATGCAAACATATCATCCCTAGTCTTATTTTAATCCCCATATTTCATAGAATAAAGTTTAAACTAAATCCCAACTTTCTAAGGGTGGAACCCTATGACCCCCTAGACATTGTCTGAGGAGCCATCGATACTGGGGATTTTAACCTCCAGGGCCACAGACAGAGGTACAACCTTGGCAGTGAACATCCACACTCGGATCTTCACCCTGACCCCCTCAATGTCACAACATCAGACAGGGAGAGGGGAAAAGGTGTGTTCCAGTGGGCAGGATTGGGGGCAGAGGAGAGACCTTAGGATTCCGGGCCCAGCCCTGCCGCTGTGACTCCACTAGGCAGGCTCAGAGGCCTATCTAGTGAGAAAAATTTAAAAGAATGGAGAGGTGACCTCCTGCCCAGCTGATATCCCCCTTTTTCCTCTCCCCATCCGAGGTCATGACATTGAAGGGGGGGGTTTGAAGATCCGAGCAGGGATTTTCACCACCAGGGTTGTAGCTCTGTTGACAGCCTTGGAGGTGAACATCCCCAGTATCCGATGGCTCAGATAATGTCTGTGGCCATAGGAATGCACCCATAGAAAGGGCATAGTAATGTTAGAAGCCTCCGAAATTGGAGGCTTCCATCTAGTGGGTAGCAACCTGACAGGGTTGCACCCTAAGTGGATTAAATTGGGAAGTCATAAATATGTCCGTTTGTATTATTGTTGAGGGACACATGGTTCATTCCAATGATAGATTTGTGGGATGGGTGTGGTTGACTGCAGAACTTTGAATTTCCATTGCAGAAATCTAGCCGCCTCCATAATGCCATGCTGTGATAACTGCATTCATTTTCTGTATAGTTAATTAACAGTGACAGTTTCCATCCTGTAGTATGTTGCCCCCTCCATGGCTTTAAAAAAAACACCCTGATGTTTTAAATTATGCATAATAGATGGAATTATAACTGTGCATAAACCACAGAAGAACATGAAGTTTCACCTGATGCTGGAAGGCAGGCAGAGCCACTTACCGGTAATCTCTAGCACATATATATGATCATGCTTTGGTATGACTGCAGAGGTGGAGGAGATGTCGTGGTGGATCTGAGTAACAAAACATTAGGACCTAATTTGGGGGTATTGGTATGAAAGCTCCATTCCTTGTACAGCAACTACAGTGCATGCGGACAGCTCATTTGTCTGCAAGGGACATGAAAGCCTCCAGGATCAAGAGAAACAGATTGCCAGAGGAGTGTTCTTTTCTAGGCAGGGGGAAATGTGTTGCTTGCTTTGGTACTGTGCTGTCTCTGTCAGGGCTCTGGTTAACTGTCATGCTGGCACCTCTCAGGCCCCACCTGATTGGCTGTTGGCACTGGCTGACTAAGAATACTGATGCTGGCTCCGCTGCTCTGCACTCAGTTCTTTTCCCACTCCCCCCCCCCACACACATAATATCTCTACAAGGCAAATAATTGTGAGAATATGAAGACACTGTAGGGGTGGGAGGAATCCACACCGCGTAGCCTGAGTGTGTGTGTGTGTGAGAGAGAGAGAGAGAGACTGAGGAAAAACAACAGTCTGATTTCGCTGCAGTGCTAGCTACAGAGCAGTCCGACTTCTTCCTGTCCCAGGTTTTTTTGCCAGCACAAAATGCTTACAGGTTTGGTAGCCTGTGAAAAGACTTGCCCATTTGCATGTGTGCGTGTGCGCATCTGAGTATTGGTCATTTCATTCTTCGCCTTGCCTTTCCCTGGATGATGGTTTTTCAGAGCTTCATTTGGATCTCTTACTGTTTAAGAAGAGATTTCCAAAGGACCTCCTAAGCTGGTTTTCTTCAGATCTTTCTGTTTTTGTGGTAAGTACTGGCGTGTGCGGTGTTTGCTGCAGTGCTCTGTAGCTCGCTTCCTTCCTCTGCTTCTTTCTCCCTCGCTCCCCCTCTGGATCCCAGCTAAGCATCATGACCTTCATCTACCGTCTTATTTTCCATCTGCCCTCCTCATGCACTGACGTGTGTTTTAATGAACTAAATGCAAGTTTCTATTTTGTTTTGTTTTTTCCACCCCAAGGCCCCTAGCTTGAAATCCCCTTTGTCCTTGAAAGAGGAGGCATGGAAGTGTGCTGGTCAAGCGGTGATTGCCATGCTACAGCAATGTACAGGAATCCTGTAGAAGTGAAATAGTGCATTTGGAAAAGGTGTTTATCTCATGCATGACAAAAATGTGTTTCACAAAAATAGCCACATGCTTTAAAGAAGAAGGGGAGAAAAGCCACCAGTGTAATTCTCATTTAAAGAAGGGGGAATACATGTGTGATTACACCAGCATTTTGTTCACGAGGGTCCCTTGAGACATCCGCATTTTAAGTGTAAACATCTGAGAAGATAAATTGGGCATTAGATAATTCTCTCCTTTGTGTCAAGGAAGGCAACCTGTACTGCTTAGAGGAGAAAAGGGAAGGGACAACACAACCTGGTAGGTCTTGTACACCTCTAATCTGTTTCGAAAATCCTAAAACTTAAGTGTTTTACAACTCTTTAGGGAGATGGGAAAGTACACACATTTCCTAATAGAAAATATAATTGCTTTGGCCCTACTTTGTCCTGAGTTAGTGCAACTTTGATTTGACCACACAGGCTGCTATGTGATAAAAAGTAGAATATAGTAGATAAATAGCTATATGGTAGAATATAGCAATCCCCTAGTTAGTAAGCCCTTCCACCTCCTCTCCCGTTTGCCCTTTTAAAGGAAAGAACATTTCTCTGCTGCACATTCATTACTATGAGCTCATACTGCACAATATGTTTTAGTACAAACTAAGATATGAATCTAGAAGATGCCTAGCTTTCGTATTCCATTAGCTCATTATATTATATCACCATGAACAATGATACATCCTCATAGGTCCACAAAATAAGACTCGGGTCTGAATTTCAAATATTATACAACTGTAACCACCACAAATGAGGTGATCTATACATGGACAGGAGCCCATGTGCTTCCAGTATAAAGACATTTGCTTTAGAATATATAGGGCCAGGTTTCTTCACGTGGACCAGTTCTAGCACCAGCATAGATGACTGCTGGGGGGGGGGGGCAACGCAGGGTCATGTTGGGCAATGAACTGCCTAACAGGAGATCACCGTTGCCAGCTCTGACAGCCCTGTTCACATCTTGGGAAAAGGAAGTGTCCGCAAGCACAGCAGTAGGTGCCTAACCTTCTGCTCTTTCTTGATGATCCCTAGCTGATCCTTGGAGCAGGGCCAGAGAGTTTCTTTTACCAGCCTTTAAAAACATAAGAGCATAAGAACAGCCATGCTGGATCAGACCATCTAGTCCAGCATTCTGTTCACACAGTGGCTAACCAGATGATCACAGGATCCCACAAGCAGCACATGAGTGCAACAGCACACTCCCGCCCATGTTCCCCAGCAACTGGTGCACATAGACCTACTGTCTCTGATACCAGAGGTAGCATATCAGGAGCCTCATCCTCCATTAATTTGTCTAATCCCCTTTTAAATCCACCCAAATTAGTGGCCATCACTACATCTTGTGTAGTGATGGCCACTACATTTCCATATTTTAACTATACACTGTTTCCTTTTTCTGGATGTTTGCAGACCAGAAATTTACTGTCATTTAAGTCGTGTGTTTTTAACCATGTAGCGTGATTTGGGGGCACGCACTGCCCCTTAGACTCAAGCAATTTAGGCTGCAATCCCATATGCACTTGCCTGGAAGTAAGCCCCTTGAACTTAATGGGACTTAGTAGACATGCATAGGATTATGCTGTCACTCCCTTAGAAATCAATGGGGGGAAGGAACTTCAGCCTGGACTCCTAGGTTTAATTGGTGTGCAAGTTGAACTACTAATAAGAAAATCTGGAATTAGTGAGTTGACCTATGGCATGGGTAATACAGTTTATAGAATGGTGTTATTCTTCTGAGAATTATGGGCATGTCTGCTTTTATTAGGAAGGTTATAAATCCCAAGCTTAAGGTTCCCACTAGTGAAATCTTGTTGTTCCCTAAGTAATGAAGTAATAAATAGACTGTAAATCTTTCTTTAACATTGAAAGTTCCTCACAGTTAGCTGTGACAGTAAATCTACTGCATAGACTTTATGCAACTGTAATCTATGGATACATATGTGTAATTGGAATAGACTTCTGTTGGATAAGTCCTGGAGGACCTGAGCTACAACGGTAATAGTAACACATCTGGGCAGGCAGAATGTGCAGTGAGGTATGATGCATAATGCTTCTACAAAACAAAAGTGGGAACTTCTTCGTACCAAAGCACTGTGGAGCCAAGTATTTTGTCAGACAGGAGACTATGCTGGCTAGTTGAACATATGTTCACTTCCTGTTCCCAGCACCAAGTGTTTCAGTGTGAACGTGTCCAGTGATACAGCATCATAAAGCTAAAAGGGGCAAAAAGCCAACAATTCCATCCCGTCCATATGTGTGTACACACACACACACACACACACACGAGAGAGAGAGAGAGAGAGAGAGAGAGAGAGAACAGATGCATTGCAGAAAGATTACTGCAGAGCAAATTGTTCCAAATGGCTGAGCAAGTGAGCCAGTTCACATGCTTTAGGAGGAAACTGCTGAGATCCAAGTCTAACCTTTAGGGAATCTAAACCTCTCTAGTCTGCGGATATAAGAACATTTGGAATTTGCTGCATAGGGCTAGTAGAATCCTAGCTAGCACCCTCCAGCACTGCTGGTCTATTTTCTAGGCATAGTGTGGAGATGCTATCTATGACATATTTCTTTATTAGAGTACTTGCGCAGTAGAGAGTTCTTTTTGCACTTTAAGTATGTTGTGTGTTGCAAAAGCCCTCCTTAGTCACTGCTACTGAAGTAAATATGTGATGCTTCTAAAATGCATGAGATTTGTTTCTATCTGATTGATGGTTTGCTCACAGCATTGATGCAACTGCATTGTATCGCTAAACTTTATATTGTACTGAAACCCAGATGGATCTCAATGCACCCAATCAAAATGACATCTCAAAATTCTAGCAGGAGATGACGATGCTTTTTCAGACCCAGTTCACACCTCTGCTCATGTGCAGCACATGCTGAATGAAATTTGTTGGCAGCTCTGTATATTAAAACTACATCTATTCAGCCTATTTCCCCTATAAACTTGTTTAAAAGTTGTTATGAGCAAAGAAAATGCTTGTAATTAGTGCATGCAAACTAAACATCCAGGCATATCAGGACAAAAATGCTCTATCATTTAATCACTTGATGAGAGACAGAAAAATATAGTTATTTTGATGTGTCCTCTCCTTGTTACATCAAAAAGGTTTTTGGGGGGGGGAGCGAAGACTAGATACCCCTAATCGGTAGCACATACTGTCAGTGTAGAATAGGGTTGGGCAAATAGGCAATGAAGGGCCCCACTACAACAGTAAAGTTGCTCTTGTCTGTCTGTATCCCATAAGCAGGGAAGGTAGTTTGTGGGTTAAAACATGGAACCTAGTTTTAGCTTTATAAGATCATAAACACCTAGTTCCTGGGAGTGAGCCCTGTCCCCACATACGGGTATGGGACCAGAGCTGTAAGTGAGTCCACTAGGCCAGGGTAAGGTTACAGTGAAAGGGTTGGGCAATATACGATAGCGGGTGTAGTAGCAATGGAATGAGAGAGCCCCACTTATTGTTCTATGGAACAGAAGTATCCAAATAAAGTCAGCCCTGAGCTCTCTGCTCTTGGGGGGACACAGCTGAGAAGGCAAATCTTGCCCGTCATCCCAACAAAAAAAGGGTACAGCACAGGTTGTCTGCTTAACATTATAGCAGTGGACTCCCTGCCAGTTCGCGGGCTTAGGCAAGTGCCCAACCATGCCGGGCTGCTGAGCTTACTGAGAGATCAGTCTGCATTAAATATGAAAGCAAATGCAAATGCAAAAACCAAACAAACAGAACCCAACCCAAAGCAAAACCCTGTGGGTGTTGCTTTAATAGCACTGTTTAAATATTCATGTGTATCAGTGCTTTTAATTGACATAACTTCAGAAAGGCCACTGTAAGTTTTAGCTCTGGCAGCAGGTAGGGTACCTCTTTGGTTCGCAGCATGGTGTCATGTTAAATCCTTTGCAGGGTGTCTGGCCACTCCATAGAAAGACCCTGCAATATACATGTATGTATATATTCATATAGTTGGATGGCCACAGAACTGCTTTATTTAAAAGGCCACAGTTGGCATTCATCAGTATAGTGTTTTGTTTTTTGTCCTATTGGCAGCAGGTACACATAGCACACCCAGTGTTCATGTTACTTTTCCTATTTTTTTAGATTAAAGCCTAAACACACTTACGAGGGAGTAAGCCCAATTGATCTCAGTGGGACTCATTTTTGAGTAAACATGCTTAGGATTGCACTATAAGGGTGCATATTACAAATGTTCAGTCTTTAGGGATTTAAAGCACATATCACTCAGGAAAACATCAGCACAAATCTCAGTTTTATTATATGCACTGATACAGAGGGTTCAGTGATGCATTCTGATCCTCATCAGACAGGTGGATTTGAACCAGAGCAAACACAAACTGTATAGGAACGTTTCCTCCAGAGCTGACTATGTCAGAGGAATATAGATGTATCTTAAAATAACGCCTATGAACTCACTTGCCACACCAGAAAATGTTTTTGTAATAACATAACAGAAAGGGATGGAACAAAGGATTTCTGGGTTCCCAGCTGGCCACCATGGCTGTGACTCAGTCTTGTGATGTGTCTGGTCTTTATTCTCTGCTACGTATGATGGTCAATTCTGATCAGGCCTATTAAATGCCACTTAGCTTCTGGATCACACGTGTGTCATCAGGCAAAGAATGGGCACCATGATTTTAGGCTATATTATCTCTGACCATTTTACTAGGGTGTCCTATTTATTCTGTTGCATGAAGGATATGCAACAGAAGCACTTACGCTGTGCCCTGTGTCTGCACATTACTCGTGGCCTTTCCCAGCCTGGTGCCCTCCAATGTGCTGCTGGGCTGCAGCTCCTAGCATCCCCCAGTCAGCATGGGAATTGTAGTCCAGCACATCTGGAGGGCACCAGGCTGGGGAAGGCTGATGCATGGCTTGCATCCCCCCCCCACCGTTGCCCTCAGCCTCTTGCCTTCCGTCAGTCCTTTGCCTACTTCACCAAACTTCACTAGCCCATCTCCTTTGCTTGCATATCCAGGAAATGCACCCCCGTCATAGCAGCTCAAGTCAGTGGAGAAAGTGGAGTTTGCAGACTAATTTGTATAATGACAACTTAATGTCCAAAACAAATGACAAAATGCTACTTAGGATTGACAGTGCAGCTCCACTTTTGCATTTGCAGACTCCCTGAAGGTTTTGCCAGGAGTATAATCTTCATTTTTCTTTTTGTTCCTACTGGGGACAAGCAACATCAGAGTACTTGTGAATGCAGATACTAGTATCCATGCTATGGTGGCATTCTTCTTGTTGTTGTTCCTTTCCTACTGGAGGTTGGACATCATCATGGCTAAACAGTCTTTAGATATGGCTGCTCTAAACAATGATATTGTGTTATTCCCAAACCATTCTTTAAGGTTTTTCAGCCAAGATGTTCTTCCTACACTTCTTTTCCCATTTATTTTCCTTTGTATAATCAGCTGCAACAGTCCATATTTTTCATTTCTCATTATATGACCAAAATATTCTAGTTTTCTGGCATTGTTAAAAAAAAAAAACCCAACACAAATTTGCATATGCTTATATGTATAGACACTATACATATTTGCATATGCTTATATGTATAGACCAGTGTTCTCCAACCTTGGGTCCCCAGATGCTTTTGGCCTACAGCTCCCAGCATGCCCCAGCCAGCTACGCTGGCTGGGGCATGCTGGGAGTTGTAGGCCAAAAACATCTGGGGACCCAAGGTTAGAGAACACTGGTATAGACACTAATTTAGAAAGAATTACTAGAATCTAAACAAAAATGCAATAGTGGGGAAGACTGGCTCCTCAGTCTGCTGTTCAGAGGTGCTAAGTGTTGATGGGCAACTTCAAGGCTCCTGTCTTGCTCTCCCTTCTGATGGTTCTTTATCATTAAACCAGATTTGGCCTGAACAGCCCTCCAAAGACAGGACTGTCCTCTGATAGACCTTCAAATGGAAGACTGTCCTCTGTAAATTAGGACTTATAGCCACCCTAATCCCTGCTTCGTTCATTATATTTAGTAATTGCACAAAAGTGGATTAAATCTGGCCGTTTCTTAATGTTTGCATGTGTGGCAAAGGACCCTCTCCCATGGATATGCTTCAGCTTTGTTGTGCAAAGAAAAGTAACGGAAGAACCATCAATCTGTTTTGCACCTCCTGCTGAGAGTAAGGATATGCAACGCTAGGAAATCTGTTTCATTTGAGTTCGATGGACTTCCATAGCGTTTCTGGTCCAGTGATAGGAAATGGACCATGCAGGTTTGAGGGGGGGGTTGGGGTTGGAAATGTGCGCAAAATAGTTGTGCACATTGAGAACTGCGATCTGCGTATTTGTAGCACCATTTGCACAAATGGTGATTTGCACAAATCAGGTCTTTTGCACAAATGGGGTCTGATTCTTTAAATTTGCGTAAATGGGTTCGTGCTATTTTAATATTTTATTGCATTTGCTAAGTCTGTTATGTAATCCCGGGTGCAGCATATTCCCTTGGTAAATATCCTTGTCGGTTTCATCCTCTCACAACTTTCTTTGTAATTAGCTTGCCATATTCCCTATTTCGCAAATAACTTGTAATTGTCAATTTCATCTAGTTCAACATCAGCACCACAGTTTTCTGCCAGGGTTACATGATTTGCACACATCAAATAGACACATTTTTAATTATTATTTTCAGTTATGATTTTTCAGCTCCCATGATTTGTGCAAATGAGGTCATGGTTTTTTAGTCTCTTCCCACCAATATTATGCATGGGGTTTTTGTTTTGTTTTGTTTTTTAAAAGCCCAGGAAATTTGTGCAAATTTCCTGAGCTGCTTATTATTATTATTATTATTATTATTATTATTATAAATAATGAGGGGGGAAGAGACTAAAAACCATGGCCCCATTTGGACAAATCATGGGAGCTGAAAAATAATAACTGAAAATAAGAATTATAAAATGTGTCTATTCGATGTGCGCAAATCACTTAACCCTAGCAGAAGCCATAGTGCTGATGCCGAACTAGATGAAATTGACAATGACAAGTTCTTTGCACAAATTTCAGGCTCCACAATTTGCACATATTTCCTGAGCATTTTTTAAAAAGTAAACGCAGGCAAAAGTGGCCCATGTTAAAAGCGGAAATCCATGTGCTGGGTCGACTCGCATTAGATCAAGTCAGCAACAGCATGGGGGAAATGGAACAGAATCTGGAAGGCTAAGACAGGAAAATCCGTCAGATTTTCACCTCCCAAACAGATTCCTTGCACATCCCCACTGAGAGGTGCAAAACCATTCCCAAAAGGCTCCCTTGAATCAAGTTGCAAGCACAACAAGGTATCTTACCTCTGCCCCATATTCACTCTTGTCCCCTTGTATATCTGTCCCCAAAGAAATTCCTTTCATGGCACAACTATGCCTTGCAGGCAGGGCTGGCCCAAGGTATTTTGCTACCTGAGGCAAATGTTGACTGCATTGGTAGTTGAATCTTTCTTCAACACTGGAAACAGGGCAGCATCCTCCACCACTCCTGAAGGCAGCAGGCTAGTTTTGGGGTACAGGATGGATCGCATGACCCACAGCTCTCTCCTTCAAAACCTTGCAGCATCAGTCACCTGAGGCACCTGTCTCACTCTGCCTAATGGTAGGGCTGGCCCTGCTTGCAGTGGAAGACTAGGAGCAGCTTCATTGGCACTGGGACTAGGATTGCATCAAAGTCTGCTCAAAGGGATTGGTTGTCCCTTTGTACTGATGCTAGGACCACGGTGCTTAATAATACTATGCCTTAGACCAGAAGCTCATAAGATCTGCCTGTTAGTGACTTAAATATGCAGGCATTTAAGTAACTTGAATATTCATACTGCAAGATCTGCTTGGGTGCATGTAGTTTTAATTTTTAAAAATATTATCACATGGAGGAATAAGAGACTATTCATCCACATAACAATTCCCCCAGCTACATATATTTTCTTCTATAATTTAAACTTTTATATTTTGCTCTTTCCCTCCTGATTTTGCCTTTAGCAACACCCTAATTAACTGGATGCTTTATCTGATAACACAGCTATTTCACACGTTAAAACATATGGCATGAATCAACCCTAAAGAGTATAGATCAAGTCAGCTGGCTTTCAAGAAGCTGTCTGGCTGATTATCTAGAACTTGCTTACTTGCAATTCCCAGGGTGCATGACCCTCTTTTGGATCATTCCAAGCAGAGAAATCACCTTTCATAGACAATCATTTTTGCACTTTAAAAGTGACAGCATTCTGGATGCTTTTCCAAACTAAGCTGTTTGTGTTTTGGATGGAGATGGCACTACAGATAAGCAGATTTCAGGCTCTCAGACTTTGTCAATTGAAGACAGACAACTGTTTTAGTCTTCCTAGTAAAACAATACATACAATTATGTTGCTGTCATGCCCCCTCTGGAAAAATCATCTTTGGAGGATGACCTAGAACTCCCTGAGCCAAACATCTTGGAAGAGCAGCCTGTTTTGAGGGAACTTGAGGTAGATCAAAGGGCTTCTGGGCCCTCGGAGGAGATGGCATCAAAATTGTCCCTCAAGATGCAGAGAGTCTCTGATTTGAAGGCAGAAGCCAAGCAATTGTTGTTGTTCATGCATGGAACACTAGCTTCTTAAGTATTGCACAAGTGTATATGTGCCTTAAATAAGTATCTGTGTATATACAAGTAAAATAGAATGAGTATATGCATCACTCACAGCCATATTTACTTAGAAATAAACTCCATTGATTAATGGAATTTTCTTAAAGTTTGCATTTTTTGAAAAGCAGCTTTTTTGCATTAAAACAGTGGAGAGCCACAGAAAAGGCCAGGAGGGCCTGTTGCCCACCCCTGTCCTAAAAGCTGACAAGCAGGCTATCAGGTTCCCCTTCCTGTTCCTGAACCTGCTACTGATCACCTGTTCAGCAGGCAGGAAGAGAAGGAAATCTTCTTCCATCCACACAGACCTTTCCCTGTTGCGCACTCTCTGCCTCTCCATTCCCAGCCTCTAGCCTTGCTATTTCTCTCCACCCAACCCCTTTCCTCACTATTTTGCTCCCTTCCCCATCCCTAGCCTTCTTCTTTTTCTCTCTTCCTAGTCCCCAGCCTTGCTCTTTCTCTCTCCCTCACCCTTTCATCTTATTGTTTCTCTCCACTCCCAGCCTCTAGCCTTGGTATTTCTCTCCATCTCATCTTACTTCACTGTCTCTCCCCCTCCTAGCCTCTAGCCTCAGTCTTTCTCTCTCCTCTACCCCTTTTCTTTGCTATTTCTCCCTCCCTCCCAGCCTCTAACCTTGCTATTTCTCTCCCCTCCACCTCTTTTGACTAGCCAGGCCCCCATGGGCCCCATGGACTAGCCACATCCTCCATGGGAACCATTTTATGGTGGTGCCCACAGCAGTTTCTCAAATTCCCAAATGTACCCACAGGTCCAAAAAGGTTGGGAACCCCTGGCCTAGGAGTATATAAAGTGGAGTGATGAGAGGCATTTTCATGAGTCAGAGTAGACTGAATCTAAGGTCATGTACTTAAGATTTTTGGGTAGCTAGATTTGGCAAATTCAATAATGGCATTTTTATAATCAATCTATAAATCTGTACTATAAATATAGATGACAAGCAATGATCTACTAACAGGAAAAACAGAGGGAATTTAGAGTAGGAGAAATTCCCCCATAAATTGTAAGCATATTTTACCAGGAGGCTCTTCGGTAGCATACATATGCATTTTAAAAAAGATTCTCATATGTTTATCCTTGAGAGATTGAAAACTATAGTATAAGCACAAATTAAATGTATTGGTGCTATAGTGAGAATGGTAGAAGATAATTCAGGGATGAAGAAGTTTCCTATGGATTCGAAGTATATCTTAAAAACTAAAGCAAAACAAGCAGAGTCTTCATTCAAGCACATATTTCATTTTAAATGTGTTTGATATGGTTAATTTTGAAAACTCTCTAGATATCTTGTCTGTGTACAGTGGTACATTTGAGCACTTATATTCTTAATGTTATTTGTGATCGTGCTTGTTGAAGTTCTAGAAGACAAGACTCTTAATATTATATATAAGACTGACCATTTACTTTTGTAACAGGTTAGTTTAAAACTTGTATAATAGTAGTTTCCCTTTCCACCACTGTGTACAGAAAACACACAGATTGTAACATCTATTTGAGAAGTGACAATTGTCACCTTAAGCACATTAAATCCAATCTGCCTTATGGGCAGTTCCTCGGGAGTTAGATACAAATGCTGTCAGGCAGAGGAATTTGACACTGAGGTCACCAGACTATATTGTGGGGAGCAGGGAAGGGAGATATTCAGAGGATACTGTTAGAAGAACTGCATTAATGAGAGGAAAACACTGCGGAAAGAAGATTTATTAAATGCTGGTAAAATCTAGATAGAACCATCTATAGATTATAATATGATCATGAACTGCAGCTTTCAGAAGATTCATCCCTTGGTAATGGTACTTATTACAAGAAGTCCCAGATTGTCAGACCATATCCACTATTGTGTTTTAAGCACACTAGAAATACAGGAAACTTGCTGGTATAGGGTATATAACTTCAACTGACTAGGTTTTACAGTGAGTCTTGACAAGAGCTGCACCCTGACAAGGACACTTTGTCTGCGAAAATAGTAAATACTGTAAGAGGACAGGCAAACTTAAAAGTTAATCAAACCTAGTGATGGGAAAGCGTATTATTTAAAATACTTCACAACTTGCCACCTTGTGGATGTGTGATTTTAACAGAGAGGCTTTATTTGCATGTATTGCTCTGGTACCTCTATTTAAATCAACAGAGAAGTTTTTGTGGGTGCAGGAGCTCTGAATACACACATCACTTTAAGGTCTATGTGTGTTCTTCCACTCTTCCCCAACACTGTGAGTAAACAGGAAAGGAACAAAAGAAAGAGCTTCTAAGATGAAAAGAACTGGGCAATTGTAAGTCAATCGCTACTGAAAGTATCTCAAAGGTCCTCTTGTATTCATCATGACTTTACTATGAGAGGTAGCCCCCCAAATTTCCTCCCCCCTTGTACTATATAATAGGTTGATAGGTTTGAGAGACAGCAGGAAAGCAGCAGTACATGTAGCTGTAAGCCACAGTTGTTCATCCAACACACTTTCATGGTGGCCAAACCCATTTTAAAACAAACAGAACCATACACACATAGGGCTCAATTAAGCTCCATTAAAACCAGTAGCATTTTGACTAGTGACGTTGATGTGATTTGGGGAAGGGCCATAGGTCAGTGATCGAGCACATGCCTGTGTGCAGAAGGTCCTGGTTTCAATCCCTGGCATTTCCAGTCAAAAAAAGATTGGCAGCAGGTGGTCAGAAAGATCTCTCCCTAAGACCATAGAGAGCCACTGCCAGCACAGACACTACTAGACTTGATAGACAAATAGTCTGACCCGGCACAACTTAAGGCAGCTTCCCGTGCTTGAATGCATCCACAATGAGTTAGGTGAGCAGACTCTTTACTCATTCTGTGAACTACCAATTGTGTTTAAAAGAAAACTGGGGGAGTGGGGTAAAAACCCCAGATACATACATCTGACTTCCATGTAGAAGAACAATATTTGGTTGTGGTTGTCATTCATATGATTGCTATAGTATTTTAATATGCATATAGTACTTTTAGCTTGCAAAATGCATCAAAACCCTTCTTTTAGCGCTTGACCCATCAAGAAGGGAGTGCTCTCAATCTGTGCGGGTGTTGCACATAAACACTGAACAGATTGGGATCCCCACTCTCTGTGCTGCTGACACAAAATATGTGTGCTGCTGCCAGGGATTGAGAAGAGAAGATGATGAAGGAAATGAAGAGGAGCATAACAGAGGCCAAACCCTCATGCCAGTAGCTTTGTCACAATTGTATGCAGTCCTTGCCCTTCCATTTAGTTATCTTGCACTTCTAACTAAATAGTGTCTGAAGGATCTAGCACTGCAATATCTGTCCCTATCCCATCCTGCAATGGTTCAGGAGAATCCCAAATTAGTTAGTCCAGCATATCAGGTTGTCAAACCCTAACCTAAAGCTATTTTTTGGCCCATTTAAGTATCTGCGAAAAGTCTGCATGTGCCAATTTCCTATCCATGGAAATCCAGTTGTATACAACTGTCCTCGTATGCAGGGTTTGGCTTTTGACACAGCATCACTTTTTGAGTATTGGTGGTGACATGTGACACATGTGTTGGCAATTGCATGCTACCATCTAGGGATGGATGGATCAGTCTGTTTCCAATCTGTGACACTTGCATATGATCAGTCAGAAGTCTGTTCCATCCTGTTTCCACATTAAAATCCACACACAAATTTGCATTTAATATTTAAATCTGTATTTTTATTCTCTCAAAAACTGCTTTTCTAGATGTACTTTCCTCTCAAAATACACATTTTTAATACATTTTGATACTTTTTAAAGCTGAAAACTGCATCACGACATTCTGAGAAGTGCAAAATCCAATGGATAGCTGTGTTCTGATCTGCACATTAGTCCAGTAGATACAGATTGGGTCAGTTCATACTGGAAATTCACAAAGATCATCTTGCCAAGGGTTGAGAATCAGGAATTTTCCCATTGCTACTATGGGTTAAGTGGTTATGTGAATAGGCTTTCTGCCTCAGCAGAAGGACCTGGCTTGTACCCCCATGAATACAGCTCCCTGGGAGTAAGGCTATCACAGGTGGCTTGACTAGCTTTGTTTTCTGTTTCTGCTATGTTAGGGTGAAGAGTTCCATTCTGGTGCATTTTCTCTGCTCATTTAATGGTAATATGATAAAGCAGCCCACTTTCATTGCTTCTCAGAGTGGGGGCATATATAACCTTGATGTGTAAAACAAAAACTGTGTCAGGATTTTGAATGGAAAAACAGCTGACAGGGAAAGAGTTAACCACCCCCCTGCTCCTATTTGTTTGCAGCCTCCTGAGGCTGCTTTGCATGGAAACAAAACATCAGAAGTAAGTTACACATCTGCAAACTCTACTTTGGCCTAGCCCTAGAATCTCAAGTCAGCCAAAGGCTCTGCTAGACCATGGACAGCTCCCTCCAGAGAGTTCAATTGAATCTTTATATTTAGGACCAGGCAATGGTGATGATGGTTCCAGTCTGCACCCCTCAGTGGAGAGTGAACAAGGGCTTAAAGGGGGCACACTTTGGTCCACAGCATTGGCTCCTATGGTCTACTTTTGTTTCTAGGCAGATCTGTGGGAAATTCAGGCAAGGATTTATGGGAGACCATAGAGTCTTCAGCAGTTGATTAGTGAATTCTCTGGAGGACTCTAGCTTCTCACTGATGTGATCTATATTCTTAAGTTCAAAGACTTGTTCCAATACTTCAGATACTTCTTCCATATGGGGGGCAACGTGTGCTGTTTTTCAAATGGAGCTATCATCTGTAAAATAATACAATTTTATTATTATTATTACCCAGACAAAATGGAGGTGCTTGCTGTCAAAGGCCACAACCTGGGTTTGGAGGTGTGTCAACCAGTTCTGGATGGGGTTACAGTCCCCCTGAAAGACTGTGTTTGCAGCCTGGGGGTGCTTCTGGACCCGTCGCTTCAAATGACAGCTCAGATAGATGCGACGGCTAGGAGTGCCTACTATCAGCTCCGGCTGATATGCCAGCTGCGCCCGTTCCTAGAGTTGGAAGACCTAAAGACGGTAGTACACGCACTGGTACTACTTCTGCAATGCGCTGTACATAGGGCTATGACCTTTGTATCTAGTTCGGAAACTTCAATTGGTGCAAAATATGGCAGCCAGATTGGTCACCGGTACATCTAGAGGTGCCCATATTACACCAGCTTTAAAAGCATTACACTGGCTGCCAATCAGTTTCCGGGCGAAGTATAAAGTGCTGGTTATTATCTTTAAAGCCCTACATGGTTTGGGTCTGGGTTACCTGCAGGATCGCCTTCTCCCGTACAATCTACCCCGCACACTTAGGTCCTCTGGGAGGAATTTACTCCAGTCAGCCAAGACTAGGCTGGCGAGTACTACCCAGAGGACCTTCTCTTCTGCTACTCCCAGACTGTGGAATGGCCTGTCGGAGGAGACTCGTCAACTAGATAGTCTCTTGGCTTTTAAAAAGGCCATAAAGACTGACCTCTTCCGACAGGTCTACCCAGTGGAATTTTAAGAGTTTTTAGGATACTTTTAAAGGTTTTTTAAAGAATATTTTAATAATATTTACTATGTTTTTAACTAGTTATGTATTTTATATTTATGGTTGCTCCCCGCCTCGATCTGAATGGAGAGGCGGGTAAGTAATATATATATATATATATATATATATATATTTTTATTATTATTATTATTATTATTATTATTATTATTATTATTATTATTATTTTCCTTAGAACACATTGATTTCCTTTTCAGGGTCAGGGTCCAAATCACTACTCCAGCAAAAAGATATTACAAAACAAAAAGGTAAAATTATGGTAATTTTCCTTTTGAGGAAATGTCTCATGTGAAGATTCTGGAGAGCTTTGGAGACAAATGCTATTACTACAGGGCAGCCTCCCCCAACCTGGTGCCCTCCAGATATTTTGAACGACAACTCCCATCATTCCTGACCATTGGCCACACCAGCTGGCGCTGATGGAAGCTGAAGTCCAAATTATCTGGAGGGCACCCAGTTCAGGAGGGTTGCTATAGAACTTGAGTTATAATTTTTAGACTGAGGCAAAAAACACTACTATTCTATGATGTGCGAAAACACACACACACACCCTCTAATAATATTTGGGGCACTAATTATGAGCTTCCTCTGAGAAAGATTGAAAAAAGATGGCTTCTTTTCTTAAGGCTCTAATTGGCTCATAAAGTTTTGGCACATGTGAGATTTCATTTCACAATGTCACTTGAGATTTACAGTGTGTGAGCAGGCAGGCAGCACATTGCTTAAGTAACTATGCAGAGCTCTTATCTATTGTGAAGTATATTTCCCAACACTGGCAGCCCTTGACTGGCTGCTGGAATGTGCAGCAGCAGCAGCAGGAGGCATCAGCAGCTGCAGCAGCATCAATGGAAGCAGAAGTCTTGCCCCCCAGTAGGTGGCTGACGCCTTCGAGTTGACACCTGTTATTCCCCATGATGCACATCCTCTACCCTCCCCCGTCCCCCCCCACTCAGTCATCCTCCACAGAAGTGGCACCTAGTGCAAGTAAGTGATAGTATAGGTCCCCAGTAGGAGCATACATTGTGGGAGTGGCTGAAGGGCCTTAGATAGGGATTGGGAAGCTGCCACCGCCACCCCACAAGCCTGCATTGAGACTTAAGTCCTTTTCAGACAAGAGCACTTGTGCATCCATTGAATGTAGGAGAAGGGAGCAAGGCCGCACCAGCTGGCCATTCCCCTGATGGGGGCATGGACAAATGGGAGACCAACAACACCTATGCCTTCAACTGAACACATTAAAAAGGGCCCCTGTGTGCATTCTGCACAAAGGGGCACATGGAGGTTGGGGGTGGTGGTGTTGCCAGCCACTGCAGACCCACTTACGTCTTCAGTGAACATGTCAGTGTTATTGTCTGAAGAGGGCTTGAGTCGGGGTCAAAGTAATCAAGTTCTGAGCATGTGCTGGCAGCAGGCACTGGCCTCACCAGCCTGGTCTGATGAATTCTGATTACACAGGCCCAGAAGCAGGGCATCAACTCAAAATATGTCTCACTATTAATTACAGATAGTACCTGATTTGTAATAGCAAGCATTGCTCATAGCGAAAATGTGTATTTTTTCCCCACTGTCATTTGTCAATTTCATAAGTATTGGTGCTATTTCATAATCTATGTACGGTACATGCTTAGCTGCCTGTGGCTTACTTATCTGAATATACTGCCTGAGGCAGGGTATATGAGAGTGAACTTTAGAAGTGCAATTATTTTTGGTTACCTCTATGTTGCCAATGACACTTGAAAGCTTACCGTGCTCAGGTTTAAAAGAGTGAAGGTCATTTCTACAGATCAGCAGGTTTATCAGTAATTCCTTGCAGTCCACTAAATTGACCATGTGCTTTGTTTGCATCATCGGTGAGATGGAATCCATTATAGCTACAGCACCTTACGCACTGACACATCAATGCACATTTGAAAAACAATCCACAAGACCAGTCTTCAGGATTGCAGGATAGGCAAAATGTTTAACTAGTGATCTATTTTTGCATCTTTTTAAAATGCCCTCATCTCTTTTCAGAAAAGACAACTATATACAGATTTTCTCTGACTGGTTGGTCAAAGAATATAAATAAGTTCCGGACTGAAGATCTATTAGTTTATTTTACATTAAGACTTTCAAGACATATTTGATCAATTGCAATTTGATTTATTTATTTATTTATTTCATTTCTATACTGCCCCACAGTTGAAGCTCTGGGTGTGGGTGGTTCACAACAGTCCATACAATAAAATCAAGATAAAACCAACAATAAAAACATTGTAATTAAAAAATTTAAAACCAAAATTAAAAACACAGTTTAAAATATACAATATTTAAGGTTAATACAACTAAGTCTACAGTCACCCCCTCCCCCTCCCATGTGCTATTTTGAACAGATTAAATATCGAATGCCTTCTTTAAGCAATCCTTTTTTGCATTTGATACTACTAGTTAGTTTATCATTTAGGGCTATGTCCCAAACTTCCTTATACCAGTCTGTTATTAGGAAAACATGTTGTACATTCCAATTTCTCGCTATCATTAGCCTGGCCGCAGTTAACAAGTTTACAATTAACTCCCTCGTATTTTGATCACAAATAAGCTTCTCAGTTATTGATAACAATGCTAATTTTGGACAGACCTCTAAATTAGTACCAATAATTTTCGATATTTCTGTAAAAACCTCTCGCCAAAACACCAATACATTTTTACAACTCCACCACATATGAGCATATGTCCCTTTTTCCTGACATCCTCTCCAACATAATGCAGAACAATTATTATCTATTCTATTTAATCTTACTGGAGTTAAATACCATCTCCAAATTAGTTTATAAAAATTTTCCTTTATTCTAATTGACATCATTTTCACAATCCGTCTATCCCATATATTGTTCCACCCCACCTTCGAGGTCACCTCTTCAAATTCATTATCCCATACTGCCTTAAGCTGATCCTCTTGTTCTTTTGCTTTTTGAATCAATCTATATAAATAATTTTATGGAGATACGGAATCAATTACTAGATTATGTATTAATAAAGGGGAAGGGTAACATGCCTTGTCAGGATATGTTATATTTTTGGAATTTAGAATTTATTTGATCAAGTAGAAGTATATTAATTGGTCCCTTGGAGGGTGGGGGGGAGCACTTCACAATTTATTGTATGTTGATTATGTTATATTTGTGTGATAATCTTGTATTTTGTTATATATATTTTTTGTTATAATTTGTTTTGAAAAATAAATAAAATAATTTAAAAAAAAATATTGAATGCTTTGGCATAGAGGGAAGTCTTAACCTGGCGCAGAAAAGATAGTAAGGTTGGTGCCAGGCGGGCCTCAGTAGGGAGCTTATTATTCCATAATTGGGGGGCTACCAATTCAATCTCAGTACCCATAACCAAAAGACATTTCCCTCCACAGGTAATAAGAATTCTAGAGTTGAGCTTTTAGTACAACATGCTTTCGTGCCACCAAAACAATTAGCATTTTATGATTTATATCCAGATACAGTTTCAACAGACTTTAACCTTAGTGACCAGAGTGCACAAACCTGTTGATCAGTTGGCACTGGCAGTAACACCTATTAAGGTGTGAGTGTTGGGGAAATGTCATCTCAGCAAAAGTACATCCTGAGGTATTTGTATACTTTGCAATAAAACGAAGAGCTGTTTTTATTGCAAAAAGACTGCTTGTGTGAAAAGGCCTACACTACTTAATGCATGTTTACCTGGAAGTAATTCCCACTGAGTTTAATGGGATTAGCATCTTATTAAGAATCCATGGGAATACAGCCTTAGATTCTGGCCAGGGTCACAGCACTAATACTATTACCTGCATATGTTGCAATATTCTAATACAGTCTACTTTATCATTCTAATTTTCATAAATCAATCCTAATGTTTAACTTTTTGCTTAAAGCAAAATTGCCAGACCTGTAGTCTTGCTGCTGTTCCAAATAATCCTTTAGCACAGGGGTGGGAATTTGTGGCCCTCCAGATGTTTTATTTTATTTTATTATATTTGTTAATCGTCCATCTGGCTGGTCACCCAGCCTCATCCCTAACCATGGGCCATGCTGACTGGGGCTGATGGGAATTGAAGGCCAACAACATCTGGAGAGCTACGGGTTCCCCACTCCTGCTTTATCCCATACAAAAACAAAAAGAGATTAGGGCTCCAATCCTATACAAACTTACCTGGGAGTAAGTCTAATTGAACTCATCAGTGGGGCTTAGGTGCAATCCTACGTCCCTCCAACCTTGTTTGGAGGGACATAGGAAGAGGCATAGAAGGCGCTGCGACCTCGGAAATCCTTTCCGTGCTCGCAGCGCCTCGGAGAGCACCACCACAACCTTGGTGCCCCTGCCGCCGGATCCTGCTCACTTCCCCCTGGGGGGCGTTCCCGGGGGCGGGGAGGGGGGAGGAGTGGAGAAACATTTTAACCGCCAGCTGTCTATGTCGTAAATCCACCCAGTGTCAAGCTAAGCTGTCGTCGTTATCAGTCCAAGGGTCGAAGCCAAAATATATATGTCTGAAAAGCAGCAAACAGAAACCAGTTCAGGAGCAGGCAAAAGCGTTGTCAAGGTCATTCTGAGGTTCAAAGGCACAAGTCTGAGTTCGGGGGTGTCAAGGCGTCTGGCTGAAGCTGTATAAGCAAACAATTGCTTCCAGCATCTGAGTGTGCTTGGGACCTGCCTTTTGAGCAGGCGCTGATTGGCAAGGCTGCCCAGCTGGGTCAGGCTGCACGTAGCCTGACCCCACCCCAAACACACTCCGGCACGGCTGGTCTCCGTCTGACCCACTGGAGGCACAACAGTCTAGATGTTTTTGAAGGCAGAAGGAGTGCGGAGGATGTCTTATCCTCTGTGCTTCTCCTCCTCAATTGGATGCCTGCAATCCTCCGGGTTCGGAGGGTTGCGGGCACCCTCATAGGATTATGTTGCTACTTTTGAGTAAATATGCATAGTATTGCCTTGTAGATGTAGAAAGTAACCCCTCCCATCATTCTGGATTTTGCATGCTTTCAATATTGCCTTTTGGTAGGTTACGCACATATACTGTATATCCGATGTCCTGTTAAAACACTAAAATCCCATGGGAAGGACTTTAAATGCTTTCTCCTACATCCTCTAGACTTATTAACAGAGACAGTTCTTCACACTCTTGCATGATGGGTGGGAGGAAGGAATTACACCAGAGTCCTAATCCCTTTTATCCAAAAAGCAGAGCATGGGACTTCCATGGGAAAGGCACAGATTTACTGTATTAAGTTGTGATCTAATTTTATCCCTTTTTGCTACTCCTTGAACAACAACAAAAATGCTTGAGGGGCCAGTATAATGTTGGCTTCTCCCCTCCCTTTGTCCTTAGTGAGGACTGGGGAGGTTGTTATAAAACATGCTGCAACCTGACATCTTTTCTAAGTCGGAGCAAAGCTGTTTTTGATTTAGAGAGTGTTCAAGGTAGGATTGGTTGACATGATCTTGACTAGCACTAATCCTTGTTTAAGACCTTAGTGGTTTTGAAAATATTTTCTTTGGCTGTTAAGAAATGCTCTCCAGAAGCATACATTTCAGACTAAGTTATTTGCAGCACAATTCTTTTGCATGTTTACTCCCACTGTGTTCAATGGGACTTATTCCCAGGTAAGTTTGCATACCATACAATCAGTGCACACTTACCTGGGTGTAAGTTCCATTGAACACAAGTGAGTTACTTCTGAGTAAACATGCATAAGATTGCTCTGTTAGTGGCAGAAACTAGGTACTTGTACACATCCACTATGTAGCATTATCACACCAAAACTGTTCTTATTCTCTAAATGGAGAATTTCATGCTACATCTTCTTATTTACATTTCTCTCTTAGCAACCGCAGGTAAAATATTTGCTAGGATTCTCGCAAACCGTCTTCTATCTATTTCAGAAGAGATCCTCCCTGAAACTCAATATGGTTTCCGCCCCTCTAGAGGGACAGTAGACATGATTTTTACTGCACGTCAGCTCCAAGAAAAATGCCGGGAGCAAAATCAACCCCTTTATATGGCATTTATCGATTTGGCTAAGGCCTTTGATACTGTAGACCGTACAGCTCTCTGGACTATCCTTATGAAAATTGGATGCCCCAATAAATTTGTGAATATCTTGCGACTTCTCCACGACAACATGACGGCAACGGTTTTGGACAACAACGGCTCTCATGGTGCTCCATTTAAAGTGGGATCAGGTGTTAAACAGGGATGTGTTATCACCCCAACATTATTTGCTATTTTCATTGCCATGGTTTTACATCTTGTGGAGGGGAAACTTCCCACTGGTGTGGGAATTATATATCGAACAGATGGAAAGCTTTTTAATCTCAGCAGGCTGAAAGCAAAAAGTAAGGTAATTACAACCTCCGTTGTGGAACTTCAGTATGCTGATGATAATGTGGTCTCCGCACATTCAGAGGATGATCTCCAAACTATCCTAAATGCTTTTGCAGAAGCATACGAAAAACTTGGTCTCTCACTTAACATCAAAAAAACCAAAGTGCTTCATCAGCACTTGCAAGCTAACCCTTTGGTGATGCCATCTATCCAGCTCAGCGGGACAATACTGGAAAATGTCGATCATTTTCTCTATCTTGGCAGCTATCTTTCTGTTACAGCTAACATCGACAGTGAAATCCAGCATTGTCTGAGCTCCGCAAGTGCCACATTTTCTCGAATGAAACATAGAGTGTTCGAGCATCGGGATATTTGTAAGAAGACCAAAACACTGGTTTACGAAGCCATTGTATTACCAACTTTATTGTATGCCTGCGAAACATGGACTATCTATAAACGTCACTTCCACCTCCTTGAAAGGCTTCATCAACGTTGCCTCCGGAAAATCCTGCAAATTACTTGGGAAGACAGGCGAACAAATGTCAGTGTACTGGAAGAAGCAAAGACTACTAGCATTGAAAAAATGATCCTTCAACGCCAACTTCAGTGGACCGGTCATGTTGTTCGAATGCCTGACTGCCGTCTCCCAAAGCAGTTACTCTACTCCCAACTCAAGGATGGAAAGCAGAATATCGGTGGTCAATATAAGAGGTTTAAAGATGTTCATAAGGCAAATCTAAAAAAATGCAATATAAACATCGAAAACTGGGAAGCTCTGGCCCATGAACGATCTAAATGGAGGTTGGCCTTTCACAAAGGTTCCATGGACTTTGAAGAAGCCCGAGTGCAAGGTGAAAGGGAGAAACGTGCTAAGCGAAAAGCACGTCAAATGAATCCTTTACAGGACCATCTTCTATCTGGTAACCTGTGTCCTCACTGTGGGAAGCTGTGTGGATCTAGAATTGGCCTCCACAGTCACTTACGGACCCATCGCTAGAGTCTACACAATCTTCTTTAGAATTTCCTCCTTTTATCCCGGAAGACAATCTTACTCGGTCACGAGTGATCGCCTGATGATGATGATGATGATGGTCTAATTGAAATCAGTCTTTGGAAGCTTTATATTGCAATGTAATTGAAATTCATAACATCTACTCCTGAGTAAGTTTTAGGCTTGAAACCCAAGGAGATAAATAATTGACTACTACTTTGGAATTGTTCCATTACCCTGTACAATAACAATTTTGCAAACAGCTTCTGTTTCTGCATACTTTCACGGTTTTATAGAACCAGGCTCTTTTACTTAATTGGCTGGACTTGATCCAAAATCTGTCTACTTTGGAGGGCACTTAAACAAGCTGAAATGCTGTATACTTTTACTAGGGCATTGCTTTATGGGGTTATAATTTTAACTGGATAGCTTTTAGTATGCAGTTAATGTAAATAATTTTTTGAGGACCCATGTCAAGTTATTTTGCCAGTGAGGTATATGTTGCTGGCTATGTTAAGGTTTGGCTATGTTAAGGCTTGGATCATCTTGGACCATAAGCATCAGCTAATCATGTTTAGTTCCACCCTTAATATTGAAGGTTGTAACTCTATACATACTGACCTGGGAGTAAGACCCAATGAATTCAGTGGCTCTTACTTCTAAGTAGATTTACATTGGATTGCAGTGTTGGGGCCATAGGGTGCTGTGGGTGGCTGAAACTGGCATTCACATGTTGACTTCTTCCCCCTCCATAATATCAGAGATGCAACATCTCTGGGTTGAGTTACTCCAGTACTTGGGAACCATTTACTGCTTATGGAAATGCTCCAACCTGTAGCCCTGGTGGCTCATGCATGGGGCAGCTATGAACAGAACCAGGGGTTCCCAGTTCTAGTATTAGCAGCTTCTGACACATAATGTATACTAACACTTATCCTGGTCATGACATCACAATGTTGCGTATTATCTGGTGGAGGGAAATGCGCAGTACTGTGGCATGGTTATTGCATGTAATGGAGGGGACAGAGAGAAATTGACATGTGGAATGCTACTTTAGGGGTGTTGCAATCCTATGCCTCCCATAACATACAGTTCATCTTAAAATAATCTCATTCTAGTAAATTTATGTGGGGCAATTGTGGGCTACTTTTGCATCCATGTGCAAATGCCTTGAGAAATACTGCAGCTCAACCTGGAGGATTCATAAGTCAGCACGGGGGGGGATGGCTTCTGTGATTGTGTGCCTGAAACCTATCAAGTGCAGGAATCATTCAGATCTATAATACTGAGTATACTTACAGTCCTTTTCTTCACATCAAATGCACTCCAGTTCAACAGAGGCACTCCTTTATATGCAGTCTCAGGTAGGCCAAAGATAACTGCATGGGGTGTGGGGGTGGGGGTGGGTATCCACTTACATCCTTCGCCATGTGTGCACAGCCAAACAGACGGTTGATGTTGTCTTTACAACACCAATCAGCTGGTTGGGTTAAGGAGTTATTGTGGGCACCCCCCTCTCTCCAGCTGGTGAGCCATACTATCAAAGCTGCGTGTGCCAACCATCTGTTCAGCAGGGAAGATTTTTACATGCTGAAGAATGTATACAGCTTGTTGTTACTGCAAGTGGAGATCTTTGGAGTGGGGCTAGGCAGAGCCACTTTAAAGAGGTCTCTTCCATTTAACATTTTAGGTGGCAACATTTCCCCCCTCTTATTTGCCATGCTGTTATCTGCTGCTTTAGGGTTCTCTTGATCCAATTCCTGCCAGTGTCCCTTAGAATATCTGTCACACCCTGATGCACAGAGATGGAGTTGAAGCTAGAGACAAAAAAACACCCGGGAAAATTTATTGTCGGGGATTGCAAGGGATCGCATGGAAAAAATTACCTCCTTCGCTCCTGATTTGTAAGAAGGGCACAATATAGGCCTGCTTGCTATTTCACACAATGTACAGTGTTTATTTTCTTAAAATGGCACCACTTTTAGAGATGTTTAAATGTGTTCTAGAAACTGCATGTGTGAATTATCTGATAAATATTGCTTTAAAAAATCTTCCCAATTTTGCATCTTACACTGGACTGGAATTTGCTTACCACCACTAATAACCCATTCCGCGGGGATATATTTTTAGATCCTAATATTTCCACGGCTGATTATGTCACGCTGATAAAAGCACCCAGTTGGCCACAAAAGTATGGTGTGCTGGAGGGAGCCTATTTTGTGAGAAATTGTTTTTGAAGCTCTTCTTGTTTGTGCTATCTTAGATTAGCTAGCTATTGTTCAGGTATTTAATGCCTTGGATTGAGAAGCCTAATCTCTGGCAACTATTACCCACAATTGTCCAGGTTCTCAGTCAGCTGAAATGTCTGATCCACCTGTTGAGCTTCAGCATGTCTTTCACCCAGCCCATTGGCAGTGCAGTCTGGCAGCTCAAAGCTTAAGATGGCTGCTTTATGTTCAGCTGACTTCAGCAGTGGCCCCAGGCTTCTGTTTTTATTTGAGCAAAGCTATTTTATGACCACTTTTGGGCAACCCAAATAACCCCAGATTAGTATTATTATTAGTATTATTAATTTTTAAAGTTTTTATTTTGCTGTTAGATTGTTAGCCACGGCAGTAGAAACTTTCTTTTATTGTTTGTTTTTGTACAGTGCCATGTACATGTATGGCACTATAATAAATTATTATTATTATTATTATTATTATTATTATTATTTCCTTAATTATCAAACTGCTTGAACAAGTACTTCCTTCTTTAATTAATGTAGAACAGCCACATCAAATGGCTATAACAGATCACTCCAATTCCACCAGGGCATCTGTTGAAGGAAGCCCAGTTTAATAGCAGCTTCGTGTGAAATTTTGAATGTCTGAATCATCTCTATTTGTAGGGAGGGAGTTGTGCTATCTTGGCTTGATTGTCATGACCGTAAAACACCTTTGGTCAAATTCAGATGTGCAGATGACAAATGGAGGGGTCATTGCACAGTTATAGATCGCATGTTTTGTTAGGGCCCTGATCCAAACTCTACTACAGTACCTCCAGTTAATAGTTCTCAAGTAGCAGAGTTCAAAAAGTCCACTACCTGGGATTTTGGAGAGCTCTTGCTGGCCAATTAGACCAATGGTCTAGACTCTAATTCAATCCCTGTCCAGTGTGCACTAGATCTAGTGTCTCAATTGGATTGCATGTAGAAGTTTCTTTGTTACACATGTGCAACATATCTAGCTCCATATATTATTACACAAAGCACATGGGCTGCATATGTACTATAGAGTAGAATTATCTAATTATCCAGTGCTTGACCTGTAACCCTTGCCACTAAGGTTAGTGGCCTCCAGTCTTCATGTATGAACTCTCCTGTAATGTAACAAAGAACCAAGCAGACTATTCTTTAATATATACATTATGCAAAAAAAAAAAGGGGGGGTGTAGGAACCAGTGCTGCCTTTATTTGTTTGTTTAAAACATTTTTACCCCAGCTTTCAGCTGAAAAGACTCCCAGAGCAGTTTACAGATCAATTGAGAACAAGACAGGCCCTGCCCGCAGGCTTACAATCTAAAAGACATGACATGAAAGGGGCAAAAAAGTTTTAGGAGTGAGGAGGCCAGCCAACCAACCCAGGCAGCATTTCTTAAAATTACAGGGTTCTTATAACAACTAGTTGGGATGGAAGCTGTTCAGAGAGAATGGAACCAAAAGGCTGATGGAGCGGCCCTGTTTCCCTTCCTTCCCTCTGCAGCCTGTTGGAATTTTGCAATTTCCTACTAAACCAAGTGTTCAGTGGGTAACAAAAAGGGATTGGTGTGTAAACTATGCAGACCCAGAAACCTCCTGGCCGCAGCATTTAAATGCTTAATGAAAAAGATTAATTTGAAGTATCTGAGTCAATCTAACATTGACTGGAGAAATTTAGGTCAAATCCTGGATTAGTGTGTCGAATGTTCCACTGATAACCTTCATGCTTCCGTACTTATCCAGTGCAACCTCCCTTAGTGATTTAAGCCCCACATTTCTCTTGTTAAGGAATACAGAATATTTCTAGCAACATTTCTATGAGGTTCTCTGCACTATATCCGTTTGATGACTTCATTTAAAAAATATTTTATTTATTTATTTGAAGTATTTTTAAAATACTATTTTATGCTGCTCCTTAGCGCAAAAGGCTCCCAGAGTGACTTACATATACTCAGTTTGAATGTGCTATTAAAAACATGTCCTTTGTTTGGAGAAACCTATTTACCGGTGTTTATGCCAGGACTACTGAGTAGGGAGGAGATCAATGTGTCATGTGTAAATTGGGCACTGAGAACTCTATGTGGTAAGCCAAATTTGAAAAATCCTAATTAGGGATTTTTGTGAGCCATGGGGATGGGTGTGTGTGTGGACTGCTCGGATGGGTGGGTGAAGACAAGAACGTTTTGTCCTGCAGAGCAGCACTTCGGCTCTCTGGCCTCCCTGGGGATGTCTACACCTGCATTCTGGCCATTTGAGGAAGTGTCCCATGCACTCCAACTGGGCTATGTAAAAGAGCAGCACCTGAGTGATTTGCAAATTTCCATAGGCGTACAACTTCTGTTTGCTGTATGCAGCTGGAAGATATAAAACTGTATGTTGGCCCTCTCTGTTGTTTGTTTATTTATTTTTATTTATTACATTTATACCCCACCTTTTTTCCTGCAAGGAACCCAAGGCGGCTTACATAATCCTCCTCCTCCTCTCCATTTTATTCTCACAACAACCCTGTGAGGTAGGTTAGGCTGAGAGTCAGTGACTGGCCCAAAGTCACCCAGTGAGTTTCATGGCCCAGCGGGGACTAGAACCTGGATCTCCCGAGTCCCAGTTCAACACTCTCACCACTACGCCACACTGGCTCTCACACATGTGTTAAGCTCCTGCACATGTATTTGTTCTCTCTCTCTCTTTCATGTACACAGATGTACCTCATGCACACATGCACACCTACACACACCTCCCACTTTCTCTCTGACTATCAGACGCTAGGGACAAACTACAGGGGAATATTAGCCTTGTTGTTGTAACCTTCCCAGTGGCATTTGGCTGGCTGCTGTTGCAGAATGCTGGATAGAGACAACTGAGTTGCCCAGGGCCCCAAACTGAATGCAAAGTGAGTCCCCCAATTCTAAGCTGTTCTTTTGACTCCCCATTTCTGCTACGACACGACACGCCTTCTGTTTTATGAAAGACAAACCAGTTCCTTTCTTTCCCAAATCAATTCCCATTCAATTACCAATTACTACCAACTAATTTCTCCCCTGTTTCCCCCAAAAGAAAAGCACTTATCTCTTGACTCAGCCTTCTTTTAGGTCAGAAGCCTAACAGAAGCTGCCCACCAGTGCCTAAATAACTAGCCAGTCTCGGGTTATTGCTACCACCAACCTTCTTCCAACTTGTCGCAATGCAAACCCTCCTTGTGCTCTGTGCTGGCACACTAGTCCAGCTTGGAAAGGAGCTTCAAAATAATGTTGTTGTTGTTGTTGTTTTAAAGTTCTCAAAAAAAAAAACACCACCTGCTTGTATGAACATACTTTGACTTTATTGATTGATTGACTGATTTATTAAAATACTTCTGTACCACTTAGGGTGCAATTCTATGCAAGTTTAGAGAGAAAAAAGGCCTACAACTCCCAGCATGCCTCAGCCAAGGCATGTTGGGAGCTGTAGGCCTTTTTTCTGTCTACATTTGCATAGGATTGCACCTTTAATATATTAAAATCCCTAAGCACTTCACATTAAAATACAGCATAACAATATAACAGCCCAGATAAAAAGGTTTTAAGGTGTGTGTTTGGGGGGTTGTTGTTGTTGTGGTGGTGGTGGTTTTGCAGTTTTCAAAACTGGCGGTTGTTAAGCACAGGCTGAACACTGAGATTCCATTGTCAAGATGAGCATTAGATGCATGGTGTTTTCATCTCTCTCTCTCTCTCTCTCTAGTAGTTTCCTTGGGCTATGTCACATTACCAGACACTTTTGCAGTAGCAGTACAGAACCTTTACAAACATAGTGTATCCTTTAAAAAGGAATGGATCAGATCCTACTTTCATTTGTAATATTTATATGATGCTAACACTCAATAAATTATGTCTTTCATTAAATGCTTTTGAGAAAGAGATTTTGAAACTCTTCTCAGCAACGTCTTCTATTGCCTCCCTGCTCTAACAATTATACCCCATGTTTATTTGGCCTATGTAGTGTACAATTATCATTGGGTTTTTAAAACATTCTGCTGATAAAGCTAAATAGGGGTTGTGTTCAATGTTAGTCCTAATTGGAGTAGACCCTTTGAATTGAATGGGACTTAAGTTAGACTAACATTGAGTACAACCCATGAAAAGGAATGAAATCATACCATTCTGGAGAAAGAGGGGAGGGGCAAAGTAGTTAAGGATGCAATCCTGTGCAAGTTTAGACAGAAAAAGGCCTACAACTCCCAGCATACCCCAGCATAGGATTGTGCCTTGAGGCTGCAATCCTATACCCACTCACCTGGGAATAAGTCCCATTGAACTAGGTGGAGCTTACTTCTGAGTGGACATGTTATAGGGTTGTACTGCAAGTTAAGGGCAGGGTATAAATATAATGAATGAATGAATGAATGAATGAAATATTTGTGGCTATCTAACTGCAATCTACCTGGAAGCCTTCCTCTGAAAACCTCTTTCGAGAGAAGCTCAGAGGGTGGCAACAAGGGGGAAGGCCTTCTCAGTGGTGGCCCCCCAACTGTGGAATTATCTCCCCACTAAGGCCCGCCTGGCGCCAACTTTGTCATCCTGCGGCACCAAGTTAGACAGCCCTCTGTGCTGAGGCATTTTGGGACATCTAGGGTTATTTTTAATGGCCTGATGGGGGCATGCATGTCAGGTGTTCTTACCTGGTCTATCTTATATTAAATATTGTTATTCCTGGCAAATTGGAATACTTTTATGGTTATTTTTATTGTATCATGTCATGGCCTTGTTTTAGGCACTGTTGTAAACTGTCCAGAGAGCTTCAGCTATTGGGTGGTATAGAAATGAAATAAATATATGTTAAATCAAAGTTGCCTGTCTGTACTTTATGGCTTTCTCATGTGTTAAACAATTCAATTGCTCTTTTATATGATTATGAATCAGGCCAAGATGAAGCTGTAAATCTATATTTATTTATTTAAAACAATTAATTAAACTGTAGCCATGGTGCTGTGTGATTGACTCCAGTGATACATACTTTTCTGATTTAATTCTAAACCTCTTCTGTGTTTGTTAAATCTGCCAAGAAAGATGAAAGAGCATGTGGAATGGTCCCTCAGAATGATTTGCAATTAAATGTTTCTTCCCTCTCAGTTGATTGTGAAAAGGTTATCAGGGCTGACAACCATGAATGTTCAGATAAGACTTTGACAAAAACAAAGATTTTAAAGGGGCAGATTAAAACCTTAAAAGTACAACATAGTAACATCATATAAGGACTGGCATCTGGAGAATTGAGTTCGCTATTAGTACATATGATGGGGTTTTTTTAAGATTAATGGGAAACAGAAATTTCCTAATTAATGTTTTTATGAGTATCAAAAAACCCAGGTGTACTTAAACTCTAGAGCATTATTCAATCACCATCCAGTGTACTTTCCATAGAAAATACAGGAGGTAAAAGTAATCTTTAACAAGGTTCATGTTGGTATTATTGTTCTTTTCCTTTTCCTTTCCTTCATCTATCCCTGAAGCTTTTTGCAGAATGGGGCAGTATTAAGAGAACAAGATTACTACTTACTACACTGTGTCTTTAGTCCAGCATTCCCCAACCTGGTGCTCTCTGGATGTTTTGGACTACAACTCCCAGTATTTTTGAAAATTGACCATGCTGGCTGGGGTGATGGGAGTTGAAGTCCAAAACATCCAGAGAGCACCAGGGGGAGTCTGCTTTAGTCAGTTTTAAGACTGGAAAATTTGCAGACTTACAGTGCAATCCTATACATGTCTACTCAGCAGTGAGCCCCATTTACTTTAATGGGGCTTACTCCCAGGTAAATGTGTATAAGATTTCAGCCTTAAATCATGAATCCAGATTAGTATAAAACATACACATTTATTAGCTTCTTTCAAATGATTCATTTTAGCCCCTTTTAAAGCTATGTCAATGTTTGTAATATAGTTATGCAAAAATTTTCTCCTACAAACTATTACTTTTTTTCCTTTATGGCAGGTAGAAGCTTATCTATTCATGGGGCTGAAAAGCGTGTGCAGATCTACCAAAGGAGAAGTGCAGCAAACCATCAGTTATCACAGCGTCCATCTGTGGTTAGGCATTCTTCATTTCCACAAGGCAGAAGGTCAATAAAAATGGAAGCCTCGTCTTCTGGATCTGTTATATTACCAGCTCCAATTGGGAAACCAATTACTCATCAGCCAGGTAACATATTTGGCTCCATCATTTTCCTGATTGCTTTACACAAACAATACATGCTATGACATGTTCAAAGCATCTGATCATGCTTGCATAGAAATTAATCTATAGGTCGATGTCAATAGATTGATATTCACTTTGGCCTTTCTCGGTATGCTTGTTGACAACTGTAGTGGTTATCAATCATCTAGAACAGGAGCAGAGACCACCTGGTGATTTCAGAAAAGTGGAGATACTTCACAGCTTCTGAGATGCCCATTCAAAAAATCACCATCCAGTGTACTTAACCTATCTGGCGCTCACAATTCATAAACTTTTGTGCCAGTGTTAACTACTAGGGATTTCATTGTGACATCAGTTCTTTCTTCCTCTCCTCTCAGTACAAACAAAATAATTTCTCTCATATATGTCAGGAAAAGCTCATATTTCTCATTTACAGAAATTACTAACAACATCTATTATCTTTGTGGCCTCTTGCTTAAACCAGAGCTGGCTTGGCAGTGGAGCTGTTCCAGAAGGTCTTATTTGTATTTGTTCACAATGGAGGGCACAAAGCAGCTGCTTGGTGAGATGGTGGCCTCCTGGACATTCCATGAGCTATTCATCAGGAAGGGATGACTCTTGGTCCTTTTTTAGGGCCTGATCTATAACAAGCCACTTTCATTCAGCAGGCATGTGCAAAATATGCTTGGGGACCTTACAGTTCTAGCCACTCGCTAGACCCTCAGTTCTCATTCCTATCCTAGTGACCATGTACAGGGCCAGCACCAAGGGTAGGCATGGTTGGGCACCTGTCAATGGCCCATATCCCAGCAGGGTTTGCCACCTGGAGTTGATCCTCCTCTTCACCATTGCAACCTCCTTGTTCACCCACCTCTCACTCTGGGCCAGACAACGATGGTGGTGAGAAGGAGGAGCAAGAGATTTCACTGCCTACTTGCTCACTGGCTCTTTGCCTGTCAAGCACGCAAGTGGTAGCAATGATGAGAAAGAGGATGAGGAGCAATAGCAGATAGTGATGATGGTGAGAAGGTAGACTCACTGAGGGAGGAGGGCCATTGAGGGTGTCTTTACCAAGGGCCCTCAAAAACCTGGAGCCAGCACTGACCATGCACATAGAATTAAATATCTCCCAACAGACTAACCCCCACATCCCAATTTTTCTTGAGGGTATTTTTAATTCCTATATGCAGCAGGAATAGAAGTCTTTTAGGAACCATATAGTTACATGATTCAAGTGATTTTCAAGCAATATCAGGCTCAGTTATCAGTTTCCAAATGAAACAATTTCTCTCCCACACACACATTCTAAAATGGCAGTTATTCTTCAATTGCCACCAAAGGGTTCAAGGGTGCATCTGAAGGGTATTAGCAAGGGTCTGTATTGCTCTAAGCGACTCCTGGCAAACCAAAGAGAAACTATGGGCAGGTGGGCCTCCTTTTCCATGAGCAACATGCACCATTAAAGTTAAGTGAGAGCCAGTTAAGTTAGAGAGCCAGTGTGGCGTAGTGGTTAGAGTGTTGGAGTGGGACTCGGGAGATCCGGGTTCAAATCCCCGCTTGGCCATGAAACTCACTGGGTGACTTTGGACCAGTCACTGACTCTCAGCCTAACCTACCTCACAGGGTTGTTGTGAGGGTAAAATGGAGAGGAGGAGGAGGATTATGTAAGTCGCCTTGGGTTCCTTTCAGGAAAAAAGGCGGGGTATAAATATAATAAATAAATAAATGGAATTCATCATCAGAAGGGAAAAAATACGTAGGGGAGAGGGAGTTCTCATTTATGCAAAGTTGCACTAGGAAAGGAGCTGCAGGCCTGGAATTCTAGGGTGAGGGAACTTGCAGCTGGAACTGTAGGCTGGGAACTTCATGCAGTTAAGCCCTAATTAAACCCTCTTCCACACACACTCCCGAATAAAGAAGGAACAATAGGAACCACTATTTCTTCCCATGGTTATGCCCAATAGATTCCACATTTTATGAAGATCCGAGGGTTGGAAAGAGAAATGTTAGATATGTGTGTGTATGGAGGTGGTGTTTATTGAATGTAGGTGTAGCATTTGGTAATACTTCATCTGGACAATAAAATCACTATTTTCAGCTACTCATTATGAAAAACATATGGCAATATACACACAGAGACTATGATCTTTCATCATTTAAACCCAATGACAGGTTATAATGTTTGACCAGCATACAGGACACAGATTGATCTGAAACTGGCATCTTCTCATTCAGCTATTCTGTTTAGGAAGCTGATATATTAACACTAGGCCATTGTGGTCAGGAGGAGTATAGTTTACATCTGCAGGCATGACGTGCTAGGTAATGGTATCAGTGATAGGACAAATAAGATGACCTTCTCTAGCTTGTACTGCTTACTTTTGAATATATATATATATATATATATATATTCCAAACATTTTGAATATATATATTCCAAATGTTTTGCTTCTGTTATTATAAAAATGCTTGTGACCAGTTGGAACTTCCAAAAGCTGGAAGCTTTTGTTTTTCTTAGAAATGCAGAACTGATCAGGAAGGCATGCTGACAGCAATACATCTGGGAACTCTGTTTGATGCTACCTATTTAAACACCAGTTTTGCTCCACTTACAGGAAATTATGTAATTACATATCTAAGTCTACTGAACATAGACATTTGGCACCCAAATCCAGACAGAGATCTGAGTGTATCAGGAACTGAGACAATAAATCAGATGCGTACCTGAATGCAGAAACTGTCCATCCACACTACATTATTTTCTGTGGTGATGTGTATTTGGATCAGCATTTGGATAAAGATGGGATGTCCATTCCATTGCTCAGTTTGTGCATGTGTATCCCACTGAAAGTAATTTAACATAGATAGAGGAGTCCTGCATTTGGATTGGATGCACATCCAAATTACAGTTCCTGCTTCTTGAGTAGAAGCCTGCCTCCACATGTGGATCTCCTTCTCTAGATTGGGAAGTAGATGTCTTGAATGTGAATACAAGAGACATATATTTTTGGAAAGTCCATTGGAATTGACTACAATAAATGACAAAGCTAAAACTAGAAAACCTAAACAGTCTCTGTAGGATTCACACTTTACCTAGAAGGTTGAACAAATCATTTTCTCGTTTCTTTTATTCTCAATGCATATAATTCCGCTCTGGCAATGCATAAAGGGACTGTTAATTTGATGACTTGTTTTTAGACATATATTCATCTGCCCCGGCCGCTTCTGACAACAGCCCAAATCTCAGCAACATGTTAGGGCTTGTCTTTAGTATTAGGCTCTAGATTTAGAGAGCTGATGTAGTACATTGTGAGCTGTGTGAACTGACAAGTACCTGGTTCAAATTTTACCACAGCATGCATGAGTGCACTCAGTGGTCTTCGGCAATCCACTGCCTCTCAAGCTCAACCCACTCTGTCTACAATTTGGAGATAATAATACAGAATTATTTTATACAGTTCTTGCAAGGATTACTGAGAGACAATGTATGTTAAGTGTTTTGAGCATTCAAAAGTGTTCTGTAAATGCTAACTACCAATTTACAAAATGTGATAGATTTTATCATCACAGCTTTCCTTAAGTGATTTAGGGTGCAATCCTATGGCTGCTAGACACTGTCTAGCTGGCCCTAGGAAAGGTCGGACGGAGTCCCAGCTCCGACCTCAGAAATACGCTCCAAGGTTGGAGCTAGAACTCTGACCTCAGAGCGTCTTCCCTCTGCCCTTGCAGCCAGCCAACATGGTTCTTTCTGAGCCGGCTGCAGTTCTGACCTTGGAGCTGGAGGCTTGTGGGCATTCTGGGGGGTGGAGAGGGGAGGAGAAAAACTCTGCCGGGATGCAGTGTATCCCAGTGGCACCTCAGTCTCTCTTCCTCGCGTGCAGGGCCAGAAGATTTAGATGGCTGAAGTTAGCTAAGTCTTTTGCAGGGTGGGAGAAGTGTGGAGGCAACCTTTGCCTCCACACTCCTGCCGCACTCCATTGGATGCCTGTAATCCCCTGGGTTCAGGGGGTTACAGGCAGCCACCCTGGATTATGCTGTTAAGTCAAAGTGTTCTTCACTTTCTTACATCCGTAATGACGCAATCTCCGGTTGTGACACAATTGTAAGCCACCTTGGGTTCCCTGCAAGAAAAAAAGTGGGGTATAAATATTTATTTATTTATTTATTTAATAATTTTTATTTATTTTTAAAGATCACACATACACAAAAACAAAAACCATAAACCTACAAATCATACACTACAAGTGCACCCGTCACCCCGGGGCCAAAACCAATTCTATCCACATGATCCATTATTAATCTATATTCCAAAAATACATCATATCATGACATGGCTTACTCCCTTTCCCCTTTACTAAAACATAATCTAAAAATGACCCCCATATTTCCTTAAAATTATTTTCCTTTAATTGTCCCCTTTTACATTTAATACTACATGTTAGTTTATCATTTAAAGCAATATCCCAAACCTCTTTATACCAGTCTATTATTAAATACTGATGTTGAACTTTCCAGTTCCTTGCAATCAATAATCTCCCTGCCGCTAATAAACTTACAATTAGTTCCTTTTTCTCTTGTGAGCACAAAAGTTTCTCCGTTATTGATAACAATGCTAATTTTGGACAGACCTCCACATTAATACCAATAATTAGTGAAATTTCTCCAAAAATTTTATTCCAAAAATCCAATACACTTTTACAGCTCCACCACATATGAGCATAAGTACCAAGTTCCTGACATCCTCTCCAACACAATGGAGCACAATTACTATCTATTTTATTTAATCTTACTGGAGTCAAATACCATCTCCAAACAGTTTTTAAAAAATTCTCTTTTATCCTTACCGACATATTTCTTAATATACGTCTGCCCCAAATATTTCTCCACCCCGCATTTGATATCTCCTCCTCAAACTCCATTTCCCACATCATCTTAAGGTTGTCTTTTTTCGCTTCAATCCTCTGCATCATTTTATATATCTCCTTAGTTAACCCTCTAGAAGAAACATTCCCTTCTATAAGTTCTCTAGACAACACTTTCTTTTCAAATCCAGTAAACTCCCTCTCATACTCGTTTTTCTTTTTCCATTTCTTAGTCCACTGATCTAATTGCATTAAATTTAACCACGAAATTCTATCTGGCCCAATCATTTCCAATATTTGTTGTCTAGTCTCAATTTTTCCCATCCAATCCATTAATTTGATAACCTTATTTTCCCTAAATATTGCCTCCCAATGCTGTGCATTTACTGGAAAGTCCTCCATTGCTACAACTGGAGTTAACGGTGATATCCCTGGTATAAAGATCTGTCTGTTACTGTTCCAAATCCCTACCATATTTTTCAGGAAGGGATTTTCTATTCTTTTTACACTAGTAATACTTTTTTTTGAAAATAAAAAATTTTCCATCCCCATTTCTATTTCCTGCGTTTCTATTTCTACCCACAAAATATTCTTCCTAACTAGGTATAAATATAATAAATAAAATTGTTGTCATGAAATTGTATGTTACAAAGCAATCATTATGACCCTCATGAACAACCTCTGTTCTTTTCAGGGGTGATTGTTGTCTGTGGGTAAGCATGTCTGTGCACTGCATGGGTAAGCATGTCTGTGCACTGCTTGGAGCCAATATTTTAAAAATATGAATACAGAGAATTGACATAAGACCATTTATGTAGCAGCTGTATTATAGATGATCTGTAGTCCTTCCTTCTATCCCGTCAGTAAGCCTGTTTGCTTTGCTTCCTTGATGCTTTTATGTAGATTTAAATGAAAAAGATAACTTGGCTTAATTATGTGGGTTCACCTTCCCTAGTGAACTTTGCACTGTTTGGGAGGCACAGATCTAGAAATAGTGAAGACTCTATTTGTTTCCTTTAGTTAATTTTGATAGGCCCTGTCATGTTACAGGAGCTGTCTGAAACATGGATCACTTGGTATGGAGATTAACAACAGTGCTCCAAATGTTAAAATAATTCTACATGTTATGGTCAATGCAGGGATCATTCAGCATGAGAAAGCTGTTTTATACAGAATCCCAATGATCTGTGCAATGTATTTTCCAGCCTTCATTCTATAGCTTTGTGGGCTAGTCTATTTAGGTGCAAATTAAAATCTCAATCCATTTATTTAGTATTAGACAAAACTCTCAAATTATGTTTGCCCTGTTCCTGACATAGGGAAAGAACAAAGTTTTTAAATTAATTTTCTAATTTGCACATGCAAAAAGGCAATTTAGCAATAATGTGTTGGTTTGGATTCCAATTAGATTTTGAAAATGGGTTCTCTGGCTTCTGTCGTTTTTTGTAAAGCAGTACAACTCACACACACAGCAAATCTCTCTGTTGAGATTACCTCTTCCATGTAGTGCTGCAGCATTTCATAGATGCGTTCAATTGGCATGCTGAAGCTTATACAATATTAGCTGGGTGAAATGTTTTGTGTTGGCTTCCTGCTTTCATCTTCATATGTGTCATAGGCTGTGTTTGCTTTTATCTTTTTTTGCATATTTGCTTGTTTTGTTTTAGTGTTGCAACTTCTTATAGATGAGATCCAGATTTTGTTCTTATGCTTGCCATATACTTCACATATTGGAATGAATTTGAGGTTAGCATGGTGAAAAGAAACACGTTATCTAGAGAGATGTTTCAAGAGCGATCCACAATCCAGTTAAACCAGTGTGCTTGGGCTTAAGCCAGTTTTCAGTCCAACTTTCTGCAGAGAGCAAATCCAGCCGACAAAGCTGCTTTGATGAGGTTGAGATTGGATTCCACTCCCAGCTATTCACACCTTTATGAGGTTACATTGAGCCCATCCTGCCCGCTGAGATGTGTGTGGTGGGGAGTGAGTGTGTGTGCGCGCGCACATGTATGTGGCCCCTGACATTCACCTGGCACCGCGCATGGCCCTCACGACCAAAAAGGTTGCCCAGCCCTGTGTGAAAGTGACACCCTTTCCAGTTTAGGGCTATTTATACAATCAGCTGCTAACTCTGAACAAAAGATTCATTCAGGACATAATCATATGCATGTTAGGCAGAAAAAAAGTCCTACAAACTCCTAGCATGCCTTAGCCAGCCATGCTTTTTCTGTTTAAACATGCATAGCATTGCACCCTAAACTCATAAAATAAAGCCATTGGAGTGGTCAAACTGAGAGGTGAGGATGCTTTAGCAAAATGTGTTTAAACTTAAGCAAATACATATTTTTAAAAATACTTAAAACATAGCACTGAACATAAAGCATAAAATGAACAACTCTCTGATCACAGAACTAGTATATAAGATGTTTATCTTAGTTACATGACAGAGCCCTAAATCTAAATCCTAATAAAAATCTAAACCTAAATATCCATCCTCTAAGACACAAGCAATCAGTGTGACAATTTGCACAATATGAGATATCTTTCATATAGTGTCCTTGTCTTTTAAAACCCAGAGGAACAGTTTGTTTTTGGCTTTGAAACAATAAGTTTTCTTCTTAGGCTGCTGTTCCAAACACACTTACTAAGGAGTAAGCCCAATTGAACATAGTGGGACCTAACTTCTGAGTAAGCATGCATAGGACTGCAGTGCCCATCTACTTATGTACATTATGAGTAATTCTGCTCCTAGCTCAAAATGGTTAAATACAATTTTACATGATGCTAGCAGAAAACTTACTATAGGACTTTGTTCTGCCAAAGGAAGCTGTTCTTTTTAGGATCCAGAGACAATGAGCACACTTATGGGCAGGGCCGGTGCTACCATTAGGCCAACTAGGCAGCTGCCTAGGGCGCAGGGCTAAAGGGGGTGCCATAAATACCTTGGAAAAAAATACAGTGCTCTCAAGTGGGAAGGGGGGGCGCTAAATATCTGGATCTTGCCTAGGGCACCAAACTGCCTTGCACCGGTCCTGCTTATGGGTGAAAGTTGAAAAACTGTATTAGCAAACCACAGAAAAGAGATTATAGAAACAAGATAGCTGCAGAGCACAATGCTTACGTCCCTTCTGTTGTTGGGAACCCCTCAAAGAAACAACAACAAACAGATTCCTTGGCCAGCACACAGCACCTTCTGTACAGCTTGGTCTGTGTCGAGGTTCTACCCTCCTAAGGATTCCCTAATCTTATATAGGTGTTTTTATATAGGTCTCTGTTTGCAATAATCTCACCTGGTCTCATTAAACTGGACAAGATTAATGTGTTTTGGCCCAATAGACACTTCCATACTGGATTCTCAGACTATCTAACTATAGACAATCCTTTCAAGTTGACCATGAAACCATCTGGAGTCACTCAGTTTCCAGGTCATCTTGACCCTTCCATTGATGAACCTCCGCTTACCTAAGTCATTGAAATCTCGCCAGCTGATAACGAAGATCCTTCCAATTATGTGCCATGGGAATCTGGCCCACGGATGACTGAAGTGCTTCTAATCGTCAGCAACGTCCTCACCAAGTTTAAGCCTGTCGAAGGACAGACTTAAATGGGAATCCTCTCACAACAAACTCTAAATATTATGAGCTCACTGGTATTACACGCTAAATATCAAGAGTCAGCATAAACAGTAGGGAATTCAGGCCTACTAAAGACACAAAGAGCAGGTATGTTCATACAACAGAGACCCAGACAAATGTACAACAATGGTCATACACCACTGTCTCCTTGAGATCACAATGGTCTTCCAGCTTTTTCCACTACAGACTTCCTTCTAATTACAGACTTACTACAGGAAGTCCCAAATTATGCAGGAATCCATTCGTGTACTTTATTAATGTATATATTAATCAGAGGAAATGTCTGATAAAATATTTTAAAATGCAATATTCCCATATGGAATATTGCAGTTAACAGGGGTCTGCACTCAACAGGAGTTAGTATCAATTATTTCCTGAACAATTGCTTTGGAAGTAACCATACAGCAACTTTGGGCAAACAAAAAAGCAGATTTAATATTACAAAGCTCATATAATGATTTGCATTCTCACAGAAGAGTCCCAGGAACCATTTAATATAGAATAGTTAATAGAGTTGTAACAATAAAAGGCAGGTAGATTCATTCGTCTCATTGATTTCAGGACAAAATTGGTTTAAACCCAACTCCTCTGGCTTTTCCATTTAGGGCCAAACTGGACATGAGGTTGACTGGGTGAATGCAATCCACATGCATGTTTTGTGTTATGTAAATAGGAGCTGTAGGAAAGCCAAAGCAGTTTCAGGACTTGGAGTGTGGGTGATGGGAGGGAACTCTTTCTCTCCCTGCCGAACACAGCCTCTCTGTCTCTGAAGCTGTTATTTGCATTTCAAGGAAATGAAATCAGGTATGAGAGTATAACTAAAGATGTTGTTGCTGTGTGTGTGTATGTGTGTGTGTGAAATTAGGAGCATGCTGCGGAGGTTGCAATTTGATGAATATGTTCTTGGACTGACTTTCCCTACACTGCACAGGAAAAAAAGAAGTTATTCTAGGCAGCTTTAGTGGTTGCAACCATTGTTTCTTTCCCACCCATCTTTGCTGGAGTTGCTACGAAACTGTTGCAAATTCCGCCAATCTCTTCAATTTCTTTAGAACGAAGAGAGCATTATCAAGGTCATCAGCTGGAAACACAAATACCAATAAGGCTTGATTCTCAGAAGAGAGATGTGGACTTTTCAGAAATTCTTAATGCAATACAAGAAAGTAAGTTACGCTGTGGGTCTCAATTTTTAAATATTGTAGAAATACTAATAGAGGTGAATCAGCAGCTGACACAATTGAAGAGATGGGGAAAAAGAACTATGTGTACAAGTGTGATCCAGATTAATTAATTTAATGAATATAATTATATTAAGTAATAGATCAGGTATTCAAGTCAATAAAGCAGAAGAAGCTTTCAATGTGAAAGACCTTGAGAATTCCTCTGAAAATTTTAGTTTTAGTTAATTTAATTTTAGTAAAGTGTTTAGTTTAGTTTTAGTTTAGTCTATTTCCCCCTAGTGGAATCTGCATGCAGATTAGGTAGAAATATTAGTAGCTTACACTACCCATAAAGGTTAATTTTCTGAAGTTTAATACATTTTCTAGGTGACCTTTGTTATAGGGTTGGATCCAGATTTAGGTGCATGCAACTAGGCTGGCAGAAGTGGACTTTCCTGCACCCGCCTCCCCACGGCTGCCTCTCAAGCCCCCTGAAAATGCTACACAGGGGGTCAAGGGACCCTTTTGATTGAGATGAGCTGTGATTCAGGGGGTTGGGGAGAACCCTGAAAATTAGATAAGGGCACCTGCCATGAGTGGAGCCCTTCTGTCCGTGGAAGACAGATCTTATATCCAACCCATAGACTTTTTTGAGTGGAAACATGGAGTGGAAAAAGTTAATTTTAGATTTGATAGAGAGAGATTGTTAGAGCTAAAGTGTGTGAAATGCCCTGGGGTACAGCCCGATAAATTCTTGTCACATGTTATTTTACTTTTGGTTTTTATTCGTCACACATTTCTTGTATGCTTCTTCCTTCTGGAAGTATGGGCCTTGGGTTTTAGTTTCTTAAAATAAAAAAGTTACATTTGCACAATTGTACCCATATAACTTATACAACCTGATCAATTTTATGCAGTTTGCCGGGAAAGGGGGAGCGGGGGGAGAGAGAGAGAGAGTTTTGCAAAAGGTAGGAGGGGAAAAAATATTTAAACAACTTTTGTTAACATAGTGAATTATAGAAATGAAATGACACAAATGTATTGTTAAAGGAAAGAAAGAAAGAATAACAAAGAGGAATACTTCAATGGTCAGCACTAGATTTCTGTCTGGGCCAATTTTTGTATGCTTTTTACATATACAGGGAGACTTTTTACATATACAGGCAATGCATATGAGCCACCATGATAATTGATACTCAAACATTTCTGTGAGAGGATCACTCAGTTTATCTGGCTAACTATAGGGGGCTGCATAGGGGGTTGCAAACTACAAGCAGAATTAAATACATTCTCTTGCATATTTAGTTTTTCAGTTTAGTAGTGAGTAGTTTTCAGATGTCTTTCTCTCTGTTCCCAAGTGACTGGTTCTTTATAATTAGATGTGCAAGTAAATGTGAACAACGAATAAGACAGTATTTATAAGGAAGAGCAAAAAGTAAGCTATTTTTGAAGGCTGGTCCATTAGTTGTTGAAATATGTTGCTTTTTTAAAATATTACTATACAGTAATACCTTGGATTGCAAGCATAATTCATTCTGGAACTGTGCTTGTAATCCAAAACACTCTTATATCAAAGCGAGTCTCTGGTGGGCATGAGCAGGGCCGATTTCGGCCCGCTACACCCGCTCAAGGCGAGCGGTTACATCCCTACTGACTACTTGTCTTGTAAGACCTTGCTCGTTTATCAAGTCAAAAATATTTAAAATTTTTTGCTTGTCTTGCAAAACGCTCTCAGACCAAGTTACTTGCAATCCAAGGTATTACTGTACCAGCTTTTTCAGACTAGATAGAATTTCAGAGTAAAAATATGAACACAAAATCCATATCAATTTTCACCCTGATGTGTAGTTTCAACAAAACATAGCTATATACATGGAACTAACCTTTCCGTTCTTGGGGTTGCTGACTGTGATGCACTGGCTGAAGGGAAGAGGTAACTGTTTTTAGCCTGTAGAAGAACAACACTTCTTTCTGAGTTCACCAGGTGGAAATAACGCCAGAAATATTTTTAGAAGACGGGGTTATAAACAAGAAATCTTTAAAAAGGAAAGTGGTTTGCTTTTGCTTTTTACTGGGATCATTTTAAAGTTGTGGTAATTAAAAGCCCTTTTTTTGTACATACAGCTATGCCACTAGCTGAAACAAGTTCACCCATTCCACTGCTCTGAGTCCGTACACCAAAAAAATTGTAAATTCTGTTGACACTAAAGGTATCTGGATGTAGACAGTAGAACGATCAAGAGAAAATAGAGAAAAGAAGATTATAAATACTGTGCTATAACTAATTCAGTAGGGAGAAGAGGAAATAGACAAAGGAAACTCCATTATTCTTGATTTTAAGTGCAATCCAGGAGCATGTCCAATCTTGTATAGAAGGATAAAATTAACCTGAACTATCACCTGAAGCCCATTGGCTCCCTTAGGTACCCAAGGAAGAGCCTGGGTGGGAAGGCAGTGTGGATCATGTTCTGGTGCCATGCCCCCTGATAGGGGGCCTCCTGAAGAGACTTATTTTGAATATGTGCCATGCTTGTGGCCCAAGTATTGTCCCGGCAAGGATAGAGTGTGTATATACATGACAGGGGGAAGAGACTGTAGTTGGTTCTTTGGTAGAAGGGACCCTTCTGCAATATTTGGACAGACGTAATGAGTAGGAGAAGGGGAGACTTGCTCATCCCTTAGCTGATGTTGCTGGTAGCTTGGATGATCGGCTAGGGGAGAGGAGGGGCTAGAGTCCTCTGTCATCCATGCAGGCATGTCACTACTCTTACCTGTAGAAGTATTTTCCAGACATTCATCTCTTGGTCATGTTTTAGCACAGAGGCACATGGATCTCCGCTCATGCCAAGGTCCCTGAAGTTTGTGATGGAAGGTTGGCTTTGGGGCTAGGGGGGAGCTTTGTACCCCCACCTTTCCCCTGTAGCCCATCATTTTGGTGAGCCATGTGCGTGTGTGTCATTCACTGCTTAATAAATGGGAGTATGGAATCTAAGATATTGCTTCAGATTCTCTCTCCCGCACCCCCCGTATACATGATACGACCAGTCTCAAGTTGAACATGCCCATGTAGGAGCCCATTATCAAACAGAGAAATATCAGTGTGAGCCAGGTACCATACAGATACAGCAAGCAATCATTTCCTTTATTGTAGTACCATTTATTTATTATTTATTTTAGCCAACAGGACCACAGGAATCACTGTATCCCTGTACAGAATAGACAGGTGGTTCTTATCACTTGATATGGTTTGTGGTGGCCCTGTTCTGCATGACTGTATTTTAAAACAGGTTTATGTAAACTGTGCTTAAATGGAAATACGACATGTTCCGCTTCAGTGCCAAATACAGATACACCATCATGTGTTCACAAGGGCACAGCAGCACTAATAGGAAATGTTTGAAATTGCTTCTGGTATCTTTCGTACGATATATTGTTGCTTAGTTTGCATTCTAAGGAGGCTGGCTGACAGCAAAAAGGTCAACAGAATAAAATGTATAAAGAGATCTCTCTTTCACTAAGATTAGAAAAAAAAAGTGGCAAACATTGCTGGATTGCCAGGATTTTTATTGTTCAGCAGCTAGAGACGGATGCTGTAGCTAAAACTGTTAGATAAAATAGTTCCAGTATGGAGGTGGAGTGCAGAATCAAGTTTAAAAAAATAGGAGCATGAAAAATTGTGGTTACAAAAATAGAACAGTAGCGACAAGTGGAGACCCATAATTTGTGTATTTTGCTCCTATTCGTCCCCGTCCCCCCCAATATAAGGGCTATCCTGTTCACACTTATGGGAGAGTAGGTCGCATTAGAACTCCGCTCAGTCAGTGCATCAGATAAGCATCCCCAAGAGTTGAAAAGTTAGTTCTATGAATATAGCAATGCCTTGTTGAAACCACACATCCGGGTATAAATTGATACGGGTTTTGTGCTACAACCATGTTGTACTGCAGACCAGTATTTTTGTCAGACATTCTCAGAAGACAAGAGGAGGGAATCAGAGATGGCTTGCTAACTTCTTTCAGTATGTAAGTTTGCATGGCAAGGGTAGTCACTAGCAGTCTGATAAAACACTGGGAAGAAATGGTTACCTGACTTTGGTGAATGGATTTGAAGTAGATTTCCATGGCTCTGAACAAAAGGAACAGACGTGACCATGCCATTATTCCCAGGATCTGGTATCTGTGTGTCTGTGTCACACATCATGATTTTGGTTTCCCTGTACTGTGTATGCACATGCACACCTGTGTGAAACGGATTTATTATGAGAAGGTGACGGGAGGCTTTTGCTGGAGCAAGCTGGAATAAATAAAACCTGACATGGTGGTGTAAATAAGACCATTTGCTTATTCAAAATGCATATAGTAATTGCACAAAATTTAAACCACTGCAACTCTGTAATTGTACATAATGTTTGTCAGTCTCCATATAAGCTGTAACATGACAGTTTTTCTGGTAATGGTGTGGGGAGAAATTAAAATAGAAGAAAATCTTAACGGATGTTGCAACCAGAAGGCAAGCCCACATTAAATGAGGGCTTTTCTAGACACTTGACATGTGATTGTAGATCTCCATGAGGCAAGGTCAGTATTTGCACCATTCATGAAGCGGATGTGCTGTGATGTGCAATGTTTCACTTGCACACCTAGATACATGCATGTGGGCACATACACACACACATACACACACACTATGATAATGTTACAATTATACCTGGACTACAAAATAGAAACTGATGTGGCATAACACACCTGTAGATTTGTGACTACAGATACACTTCACCTACCCTTTCTTCAGGCTCTCCCTGTTTCTCAGTCTGTTGCCTAATGAATTGTGGGTCTCCACTTGTCGCTACTGTTCTATTTTTGTAACCACAATTTTTCATGCTCCTATTTTTTTAAACTTGATTCTGCACTCCACCTCCATACTGGAACTATTTTATCTAACAGTTTTAGCTACAGCATCCGTCTCTAGCTGCTGAACAATAAAAATCCTGGCAATCCAGCAATGTTTGCCACTTTTTTTTCTAATCTTAGTGAAAGAGATCTCTTTATGCATTTTATTCTGTTGACCTTTTTGCTGTTAGCCAGCCTCCTTAGAATGCAAACTAAGCAAACTAAACTATTAGAGGGTATGGAATCTTGTTCGTGAACATTCCACCTACTGAGAGAAAAAAGAGAACAAAGAATGAGGGAAGAGAGCATTCAAAATTGTCAGTTTGACTGGGATTAAAGCCTTATACAAGCCTTAGAGAGGTGTAGATTTGTGGGGAAAGCTGAGGACTGGGAAGCATTCCCAGAAGGTTAAGAAGCCATGGGACAGGGAGCCCAGAAACAAGATTGCTGAACATAAGGTAGGTGACGGTGTAGGTGTGTAGAAAAGGGCGGAGGAGGTGAGAGAGAGGTACCTGGAGGTGAGAAACAGCTCTAAAGAAACCTCACAGTGCAGAACTAGGCCATCCTCATTAGATGGAATGAGGTGCCTACCTCAGGCAGCTGATCTTGTGTGTTATGGAAAGGCAGAAAACTGTTAGCTATTTAATGTATTCTCAGTATTTTTTACTCCCAGAGAGAGGTGCTTATGAGATTTCCTACCCCAGGTGCCAAAATAATTTGGTCAGCCTTGGGTCCTCTGCAACTACGTTGCTTATAATTACTTGTGTTTTATCCACTGGCATATTTGTTTTAATTACATATTTAGGCAGAAATTCAGTATCTGAAGTTTTCCCTCAGTATCTCCTTCTCCATTCTGAGAGATGCTTCACTAGTTGAATGTGTGCCTGCCAAGCACTGTAAATGGCATTAGAGCCTGGCCATTATAAAGAATAGTAGCAAACTTTATTTATTTATTTATTTATTTATTTATTACATTTCTATACCACCCAGTAGTTGAAGCTCTCTGGATGGTTATATGGGGAATATGAATTGTATTAGAATTTCTACAACTGGGCTGAATATTTGAAATGTGAAAAGTTCAGCCTGAATTTGAGTTGGGGAATTTGAATGAAAGAGTGGTGAAACCACCCCCCCAATTTTGCCTTTTGGGGATGAAGGCAAATTTTGCAGGCCCCTGCTTCTGCTGGCTGCCATTTTTACTTTCCCAAAATGCTCTGGGGTAACACCGTATATTATATTCACTGAATATATTCTGAAACATGCATACATCTTCAGGTGCTAAGTGTGATTTCCTTTTGAATTTTTTTTTCTTTCTTTTTAAAAAGAAAAATATAAAAGTATTGAGATGTGACTATTATATCTTTTAAGTATAGTCAATACGGGAGAATCTGTTTAAATGTAAGTGGCATAACATAGTAACCAGATAAAAGAGAACCATGGGGGGGGTCCCTATGGGGGGGGGAATTATATTTAAATTGTGTATTCCCCCCCTTTTTAAAAAATAGGTTTATGTCTCATAGAATTTGAAAAAAAGTTTCATAAACTATTCTGAATTACATAGGATGGTCATAAAGGTGAATAAGTGAGAGTTATTAACCTCCTACTGGAGGTTAAGAAGCGACAAAGTTGCCCTAATTTACTGAGGACTAAAAGACTGTAGGTTAAAGCAAGGGAGGATGTGCACATCAATCACCATTGACTTGAAGCTGCTGTGTTGGTGCACGCATGCGCGCACATACACACACTAATATCTGTACATACTATCACTCTTATACAGACAAATCTGTCATTTCCAAATGACTGGTATTGATTCTGAAGTTTACTAAATACAGTAATACCTTGGATTGCAAGTAACTTGGTTTGAGAGCGTTTTGCAAGACAAGCAAATTTTTTAATATTTATTTTAAAAAATTTGACTTGATATACAAGCGACGTCTTGCAATACAAGTACTGTAGTACGGCTTAAATTAAAAATCTCTGTACAAATTTTTTGGGGGAATTTCATTTTGATATAAGAGTGTTTTGGATTACAAGCACGTTTCCGGAACGAATTATGCTCTCAATCCAAGGCAGGACTGTATGCAACATTGATGAGATAATCTTAGTCCAAAGATTTAGTTTTGTGTTTATGGGCAATACCAATATTATTGCTTACAGCATCAATGTTTTAACTTTTTTTCATTGCTTTTTAGTAGCCAAGGATGTCAATATTTTCTTTGATGAATTAGAAGGTGTAACCAGCCCTTCCAAAGATGATGATTCTTTGCTTCACCATGGTAACTTAACTAGTACTTCGGAAGATACTAGCAGATTGGAGGCAGTGGGAGAGGTAAGAACCTGTATTTATGTAATTTATTTGTGGGTCTCCGTTAATGGAATTTATGCCATCTCTGATTTTATAAAAGGGTACTGTGCACATACTTTAAAATGACTTCTCAGACACAGTTGTAAAATTAATGCACTGTAAAATCAAAGTGCCTTCACCACTCTTTCATTAATCTGCAGACAGTGGGAAAGAAGTACTAGACATTTGTCATGCTTTATCTGAAATAAAACAAGCACACTTATCAGTCTCTTATGTCTAACATACACAATGCATGGAGTGGCAAATGTGATTTATTATTCAAATGGACTTGTAGAATATGCTCATAAGTAAGTTATGGTCATTTGGCATATATAGCCTTCACTCCTCACACTCTGGGTATTATAACTATTTTAGATTCTTTGTAAACAACATTTTGTTCTGAAATCTGACATTAGATTTTTAGGAGAGAAAAAATAGACTTTCAAATTTCTCTGCCAGTAACTTTTTGAATATTCCTGTATGAAGCACCATAAAGAAGAGAAGGTCTATAGTTAAAAAAAAAAAAAAAAGTTGCTTGTTTTACAGTGTTGTTCTTGTCTCACTCTGTGTCAAATCCACCAGTTTACGTAGTTTGAGTTTGTCAGCCTCTATGGATTTGGATTAGTTCTTTAAGAAAAAAATTACAGTCGTTCTCCAGGGGAGGCTGGTGATTCCTGTGTCAGTGGGGCTCCTTTCCCATTGCATATTTTTGTTTGAGCTTTATAGGAGCTCTCCGTGGTGCTGAACTTCATCCCCAAAATAGGTTCACCACCATGGAGTGCCATGGTGGGCTCCTATAAAGCCCAAACAAACAGATGCAATGGATAAGGACCCCACTGACACAGGAGTCACCAGCCTCCACTGTTAATTTCTCCCTCCTTCCCCAAAGGCAAAGACGTATGTTCTGGATTTCCCCCTTTGAACCCTTACTTCCAACCATCACCTCTTCACACACAAGCATGACGCTCCAGACGCTTTACCCACAGTCAGACGTAATCCACGTATTTGTAATCCGAGCCACTTGTTGATTACAATGCAAAAGATAGCTGATCCGCTGCTGAGTGAAGAAGCAAACTGTAAAAGAAATATGATCCTCCTGCTGTAGCCTTGACTCAAATGAGTAGACACAGAGCCTCCTGGAGATATTTCCTTGCCCGATACAGCTCCTTGACAATCACTCCAGCAAGCTGTGGAAAACGAAATCCTTGTGTCCAGCGTTGTTCACTTTTCAGCCTAGTAGCTGCCCGAACCGGCACCCATGTTCCAGCTTCTTTTCACAGTCTGTAGCCTTGGATTTGCCAAGCCCGGCACCTCCGTTCTAGCTGCTTCCAAAACGAAAAATCCTCCATCTCTCTGTTTCTGCATTCTTCAGTTGTGCTGCATTCCAAGCCGCTGTTATCAGCACCCAGCTCTAGCAACATCATCGCCTTTCCGGTTTGTTTACAAACCGTTCTTACAAATGTAAACATTTCTCTTAACTCTATAACTGCCGAATTTCTCCATACTGCGTCCCTGGGCTTATCTGCCCATCTGAGATAACCATCTTATCTCTGGTGATTATCTGGGCCCATAACCAGATGTGAGAGCTGGACTGACCCGGGTTCAAAAGCTTCCATAGCCAATGACCCTCAGTCCCAGTCACGCAGGCGGAAGGAGGAGATAACAGCAGTTAATAAAGATTAAAGAGTTTATTTGTAAGACCCAATTACATGGGATTAAGGCAAGCAATGCATCTCTTACTCACTACATCATTGCAGATACAAATCCAATACCCCAGTGGTAAGGCTAGATGAAGTGAAGTCCAGAACAATACAAGTCGAGACGAGACAAGACAGCAAGTGAGAGGAGAAGGGAAGCTATCAACAAGTGTGTTAGCTTTATACCACAGACCCTGCACCTATAAATAGGATATTACTCACCCCAGTTGTATAACCTATTCATCAACATGTTTACTGCAAACCTGTCCAAGGTTGCTGAGTCATATCACCTTGAGACTATGTCTCGTGACCAGAGACCCTGTGTACTTCATCTCAAGAGACATCCTCCATGTCAGGTGATAATCCTGATGTCAGGTGGTAATCTCGTTCTGCCTATGCAAAACCTAACATGTTTCACTTGGATTTGTTGAAGGGAGGCTCTTTTGTGGCAATTATATTTACTCTACCTCCCTCTTTTGTGCGATATGATTAGGAGTACACAGACATTCAGATCATTTTCTCATTGCATGAATATGGCCAGTGGAGGCTGGTGACTCCTATTTCTGTGGGGCTCCTAATCCATTGCAGCTTTTATTTGGAGCTTTATAGGAGCTATCCATGGTGGTGAACCTATCTGGGGGATGGAGTTCAGCACTGTGGATAGCTCCTATAAAGCTCCAAATAAAGCCTGCGATGGATTAGGAACCCCACCAATATATGGGGAAATATCATACAAAACCACACTATGTTAGGGAAAGTTGCTTGTAAAATGTGTATGTTAGGCAAAGTATGTACAAAAATGCTGACCTCAGGAGAACTGTGTACAGAAATGTGCATGTCTGTGTATGGATATTTGTGAAGTCTTTAAAAAAAAAAAAAAGCAAACTACTGCAGAAATGGGATGAAACAAATGTAAGGCTGGATAACTGAGAAACTGAGTGAAACTGAAATTGACAAATTCATCCAGCCCTGAATATGCCTTCCAGAACAATGGTATCACTATGAAATTAACACATCTGGAGGAAAAGGCAGACTACCCAGACTTATTTTCTGTTTTTCCACCTTCCCTGTGTTTGTCTATTTTCCGCTGGAGGAAGATACTGGGGAAGATGCTGGCAAATCTCAGTGATGGAGAAAGCACCATGAAAGAACAGATTGAAAAAGAATTATTTTGGAAACTTCTAGAGCTAGAAGTTTGTTTCATGCTCTCAATGAACTGGGGGTGGGACCCCCTTCTATATAGCAACTGGCAAGTTCAGAAATAGTAAATAGATGGGTGTACTCAGCAAATTTTCTGTAAACCAGGAGGCATTGGCATTGGTATGTTTTCCTTCGCTGGCAACTTTTCCTCCTCATCAGGGAGTGACACACTTGGGATCATGTTCTTTGTGATGTATACTCTGTTACAAGCAATAATGGTTCTAGTGATGGGAGTTAGTCAGCAGTTCTGCTGCCACAGCACAAGCCAATATAGAATCAATTTAAATTTCACTTAGAGGAAGGAAGGATCATTAAGCTATGTGGCATAGCTTTTTATACAGGTGTATTATTATTATTATTATTAATACCCTCTCCCACAAACCCAGAGAGACAATTAGCAAGAAGAATGCAGCCTGCATGGAGGAAAAAGGGAATACAAACTTAAGAGAAAGGAAGCCCACAATCTTTTTGATGTAGAACTCCTCCCTCAGTACTAAGCATCTACTTGTTTTTTGCAAGAGCAAATATCTCTTGAATTCAGCTAGATTAGAATAAAAAGATTACAGGGTCTATCTCCTAGAAGTGGCCTTGCTGAGCCAAGTATTAAAATATCCTCTTCCAGTTTACCTCTACCTTTGCTTAAAAATTCTCTGTGTGGACCAGACAGGGCTGACGTCACATATAGGCATGATCGTGCATTGCTGAGGGCAGAAACCCCCTGGAGTTGATCCTCCTCTTCACTATTCTGACCTGCTTGTTCACCTGCATCTCACTCACTCTGCCCCAGACAACGGTGGTGGTGAGAAGGAAGTGCAGGAGATGCCACACTGCCTACTTGCTCTCTGGTTCTCTGCCTATCAAGCAAGCAAGTGGTAGCAATGACGAGAATGAGGAGCAATAGCAGCTGGTGACAATGGTGATGAGAAGGTAGACTTGCTGAGGAAGGGCAGGGGGCCTATTGAAGGAGCCTGCCCAAGGACCCTCAAAAACCTGGAGCTGGCACTGGAACCAGCCTTCAATCGTATCCATTGTGTTAACTTCTGGCCTCCCTCTGACAAGATTTTCCTTGAAGGCAGATCTCACTTTTCCCATGAAGCTTTCAAGGTGGGCCATAACCACTGAATGACCAGACCAGATGTTCTAGCTTTGGACAGCATAGATTTCTGTTCTGAAGTATGTAGGGTGGGCATCAGCACTTAGCTTCCTCGGGCAGCTGCCAGGCCAGTGTGCTAGTGTTTCATCAGAGTCCACCACTCTGATGCCTGCACTGGACCCCCTCTTTTTTTTTTTAAAGCCTCATGCAACACTGCAAAGTTGGATCTAGGCATCATTTTAATTTCCCACAGTTCCCCAGACCTATGGTATGGTAGGGCATTATGGAAAATTTAAATGGCAGTTAGATCCAGCTGCCTGAGCTGTTCAGAGTCACTGATTGGACCACTACTGTGTAATGCCAGGTAACCCTACCAGGAGGGTGACCACTCCAGTTGAGAATAATGGACTGTGTATGATTTGTTTATGTTTACATTTGTTTGAAATTCTTCAGCACAAACCTTAACTTTCCCATTATGTTTCAAAAATAATTACATCTTCTGAATCACTTTATGTGCTGGGAAATCCTGTGTCATTATTTGAGTTTTGTGAAATCTTCCCTTTTCTCCTTTATCTAGTTTGCAGCAGCTTGCCTAAAATGCCCCCTAGCTCTGAATATAGGAGGGCAATGTTGATTGCTTGGAAAGCCAGCATGGTGTTATCATCATACTACTGGGAGACCTGAGTTCAAATAGCTACTTAGCTATGAATCTCATTGTACAATGTTGGGCCAGTTACCATCTTTCACCCTACCTCACAAGGTTGCTGTGCGGGTAATGTAGGAACTACAGCATAGATGCCATCCTTTTTGAGGAAGGACAGGTTATAAATGTTATATTTCTATCCTGCCTTTCTGCCAAGCACAGTAGGACTCCCAAGGCAGCTAACAAACAAAATTTAAAACATAATTTTAAAAAAATGTCGATATTTTATTATCTTTATTGAAGTTTTCTGCAGAAAAATAACAACTAAAACTAATAGACACAACAAAATAAGAAATACAAACTGTAATGCAATAGCTTATTAATCACTCTGCATTATTGGGTAGAACTAATTCACAAAATATTTGGATCAAGAACTAATAGAATTAACGTAACATCAATAGCATAGAAGAGCCAGCTTTTTAAAGTGAGGGAACACATTTTAGTTGCTACTTATGCCAAAAGCTCAGCAGAACAAAATAGTTTTCACCAGGTTTCTAAATGCCAACAGAAAGGGTTCACCTATCACCTAAGTCTCCCGGATTAGATGCCACAACTGAGGAGGACCTATCTGTCCCATATGCCCACCTTCCAATTGTGAGACGTGGAGCAGGACCTCCATTGAAGACCAGAGCAGGCAGACTGGATCATATGGGAGATTCTGATGTGTCGTGATTAATCTTGCTAAATTAATCCTCAGGTTTAGGGATTCTCATACATACTTGTGATAGTTTTAGATACCATACTTTTTGTACTGAAATCCTGTGGTTTTGAACAGTGTTAAAACAAATACTGACAGAAAGAGTATAACAGATGCTTTGGCTGTTTCTTCACAGGGAATACCAGGAAAAAATAAATCCAGTGGGTTGTATTTTAGGGATGGAAAATGTCGGATTGACTACATCTTGGTATATAGAAAATCCAACCCACAAGCTGAGAAAAGAGAAGTGTTTGAAAGAAATATCAGAGCAGAAGGACTTCAGATGGAGAAAGAGGTAGGAGGCCTTTCCTGATTAATATTTTCAAAATTCAAATCTGTGTGCGTGCTCTAGACAAACAAGGATATCCCCTTGCAATTAATAATATAGCACAACTGATTGAGAGAGAGAAAAAGAGAGAGAGAGAGAGAGAGAGAGAGAGAGAGAGAGGCATTTACACAAAGGCTAACTTGGGAAAGGTTTTCATCTAGGATACTTTTCAATTCCTTTGTAACAATATTAACCAGCTTGACATGTTAGCTCTAAACATTTGAGTTGCCATATGTGCCTGTAATGCCATTGTAATGTCCTGCCATATTGCCAACATATTTTGTGAATTTACACTGTGAATACTCTTGGTAAGCTTCATTGGAAGCCCCTTTGTTACTTTTTTTTGAGGGGGGGATGCTTGTCATGCTTCTTACCCCCACTCCCCCAGCAAGCAGCTTTCATGTGGTGATTCTCCTTATTCCACTATAACATGTAGTACGACTTTCCACATGGGTCCCTCAAATCTGCACGAGCATCAGATGCTTCCAGGAACATCCATCACTGGCGAGGCAATTCTCTATATGATTGCGAGAATCCCCATGGCAAGCCATACCAACAGTACAGATTAATCCTTTTCAGACAACAAATGTGTGTGTACATGGATTTAGGAGCAGGATTGCCCAACTGGCTCTATGCTATGCTTCCATGCATTATTCATGTCTCGGGAATAGACCCTATGTGCATACAAATTGTAGACTCTGCTGCTGTTCACACATAATGGTGGCAAACTGTATGTTAAGCAACCCACAGTTAACCCAACTACTAATTGTAGGTTAACTGTGGGTTATTATTCATGTCTCGGGAATAGACCCTATGTGCATACAAATTGTAGACTCTGCTGCTGTTCACACATAATGGTGGCAAACTGTATGTTAAGCAACCCACAGTTAACCCAACTACTAATTGTAGGTTAACTGTGGGTTATTTAACCCATGGTTAACCTATACTGTCCAGGTTCGGACATCATCACATAGCAAATCCTGATCAGACTGAACAGGGGTTGAATATTCAAACTGGCTGCGGAACATGCCCGGCATGCGCCATGGCAAATTGTGGGTTAATTAACCCTCGATTTGCAACCATTACATGCAAACCGGGTCTCTGGCTGCATTATCTGTACCCTTACTTGCATTTTTGCAGGATCCCTATATGATCTGTACCTCTGCATTACTGTTGCATCCTGATTCCCTGCCCTCCACATGTTGATTCTACGCACATTTATTGACTGATAAGGTAGAAAATGTAGAGTCACCATGCAGAAGAGGCTCATCATGGAGATAAGATAATATACTTTTAGAATTGGATTGGAAAGTAGTCTATATTGTCTCTGATGTTCCTTTGTACTTTTCCACTGCTGTATGTGGCTACAGTATTTACAAGCTCCTTCATCCATAGCATTACTGATGCAGGGTTGTATCTGCCCCAATTTTAAAAGTGTTCACCAGGAATTTTAAACATCCATAAAATGAGTGGAATAATCCAAGCAAGAGACAGAGACATGGCTCAGTTAGAGAAGGTCTTGAATTTGCTAACCCCTTTGTGTTAAATAGCAGAGTTCATGGAAGATTATGTGAGCTGTTACACAGATACTGAGTTATTCTTATCTTGTAGTAGTTGGATTAAGAGATAAAGGGGTCATGCTAAGTGCCTCATTTACATAATGGGAAATGTGTTTTAAATCTCTTCCATGCACATCTTCAAACAATCCCATTCCCTTCTTCATTTACACTTTCAAATAGACAATGTAGTCTGGAGCATGTTGACAGATGAGGCAATGTAGCTTGTGAGTATCTTCCTAGTATTTAATGTGTATACAGACAGATAGAAGAAACAATTTTTTCATAACTCCACTGTGCCCTATTAAGCGCTGCACACAAGTCATCCTTCATGAACTTTCTACAGTCTCTCTCTCTCTCTCTCTCTCTGTAGAATCTGAACTCTAGATAAATGTTCATTCAAAATTTACTCCATTATTTCATACTATGAACAGTAATGAATTTTATTAGTTGCTGCCTAAGGCTGTATTTTGTTGACTTGCTTTTTTTAGCTATATAGCCCATAATTCTGATATGCATTTATTACACAGAATCAAGGGGAAGTTGCAGAATATTGATTTTAAGAATACAGCCATTACATGTGCATTGTCAAACGATTCCATTTGAAGTCTATTTTAATAGGCCTTTGTGGTCTGTGAAATAAACAATATGCTGCTATGTATTCTTGACCACAATTACATTTTGTATTGGAGGATTTCGAGACATTACTCTTTGACTTACAGGTTCTGAAGCTTGGGTACATTTTTATTGCAACTGTGTGTAATGGTCCTTTTTCAAGCTAATCTTATTTTACTGTATAGTGCACGCATCTTCATTAAACATCCTGCCATTTCACCTTTCCTTTCCTTTCCTTTTATTGTCTTCCTGATATCTAGCTGTATTTCTCGTCAATAACATTTGGTATGGTGTGTGACCTGTTAGTAACTGGACATTTCTCAGTTTTTCAGAATGACCAAAATGAAGTTATGTTGTTTTTCAATAAGTGAATTTTAAGTACAAATGGGGACCTCAACCTAATGCTGGCAGTGATATGTGAGTAGGACCAGCTCTAACAATTAATCCTAAACAGAGAGATTTCCTCCCTGTCCAGCAAACCTGGTCTTGTGATATCTTGAGGTTCCATGCCACCAGTCAAACGAGCCTGTTGCCCACTACTGGAGTCTTTAGTTTGCTGCTCCTTCTCCTGGTTTTCTCAGTGAGCCCTGAGATCCACAAGCCCAATAATTGTGAATGCGGTTATGCCTCAAACCTGGACCCCAGCCAACTACACTTCTTGTTTATTCTCCCTACCTCAATACTGCTGGAATGCTTCAAGGCAGTGCTTGCATACAAATGGTCTGCCACAGACATGGCAGCTGCCTGAGAATGGTTAGTGGGAAGCTCTGCTCTGGTTATAGCTGTCCTGAATTATTAGAAAAGGAAGTGGTTTTACCTTTATCCTTTTTTCATAACATTTTGGCTTATAAATAAAAAGGTGATTTGCAAACTGTAGTTGTGGGGGGAGGAAAATCAATATGATGAATGACTTGGTCAAATTGGGAACAATCCAAAGAGTTAAGTGCATATAGAAGCCTTTTTGAGTGCAGTGTTATGCATTTAATGGCTGGCTTTAAAAAAAAAAAAAAAAAGGATCATGTGAGCATCTACATATAGAAACGGGTGAAGGACTGATCATTCTTTTTAACTTTTCCAGAGTTGTATCCATACATGGGACCCAATAGAAATCTAGGATCCAGGGTGGCCATTCACATTTTACCTTGGGAAACAAGCTGCGTGGGAGCTTCCTGCAGTGCTGGGAGGGACAGGGAAATCCCAGCAGGGATTTCCCCCTCTGAGGTCGTAGCTCTCCTACAGCCTTGGAGGGGGAAATCCTGAGCAACCTGTGTGGACCCTCAGACACTACCTAGCGGGCATGGGACTGTTCTCTTTTGTGGATTGCACACATTATGTTAGTTGAGTTGGTTATATGATAAATTGCTAAGTGGCAGTTAATGCTTCCCTGCATTTAAACACAGGAAGCTGCCTTATACTGAGTCAGACCATTGGTCCATCTAGCTCAGTGTATCGTCTACACTGCCTGGCAGTGGCTCTCCAGGATTTCAGACAGGAGTCTTTCCCAGCCCTACCTAGAGATGCCTCGGACTGAACCTGGGACCTTCTGCATGCAAAGCACGTGCTCTACTGCTGCATTATGGGCTTTCCTCCTAAGCAGGTGTCAGAAGAGCCCCAGGTGCTGTCCTAAGGTGCTTCCTGGCATCTTTGCCGGCTTTTCCTGGCAGAACTTTGCGAGTTTTGCTTCCAGCCATTCATGCCCTGTCAATACTACAGGGGAGGATCACCCAGCCCTCATTAATGGCCTGTCATGGGCACAGCAGAGGGAGGCTATTGTGAAGAAGGGGAGCCTGAAAATTGCTGGCAGCTGGCATGTGGAAGCAACCTTGCAGTCTCTGTATCAGACCATACTGAATAGATAGCCATTACTCCATACAATGGCAATTCATATGATCATAAGTTTGGTAGCCCAAGCATGAGCATGCCCCATGACAAAAAGCCTCACTGAACTTGGTGAGGGGTAGTGTGTTTGCAGTCTGTTCTTTGGTACTAGTGCAGCTCACGTTAGTAAATTCTATCACCTTAAAAAAGGTGTCTGGTCTTCCATGTCACCAATCAGAAAAATCATAGGGATGTGCAGTGCTGGGAATTCCGTTCTGTATAAGCCCAATGGGATCCCACAGTGTTTCCATTCCAGTAAGCAGTGGACCCTAGCGGATCCCCACCCCCGATTTCAGAAAAAATTGTGCATTTTTTTCTAGATTCCACCATTTGCACCAATTGTAATTTGTGCAAATTGGGATGGGAGATCTTGAAGTTTGCACAAGTGGTGTCTTTTCTTCTTTTTATTGGTGATCTTGCACAACTGTCAAGTCTGCCTGTCTGCTAGAAGCCCCACAGAGGCATATTCCCCTCCTGTGAATATCCTTGTCAGTTTCATCCCCGCCACATACTACTTCATTTAGCCCAGCAGAGCCATACTTGTCAAAGAACTTGTCAATTTCATCCCCCGCTTTGGTATTTCCCAAGCAAAGGTGGGGGGTGTTGTGATATGTATCCCTTTACCAGCTGTAGCACATGGTTTACACATGGAAGGGACAGAATGGCGAGGTAAACAGGTTTGTTATGTCTTTCTGGAATCTCGTGTTTTCACATGGGAAACTAGACTGTGGAAACAATATGAGCTAGTCACATGGTTTGTATGTTCTGATGACGTGCTAACTTGTTTTCTGTCTGAAGCCATCTTAGAGAGAAGCTGGACTGCTTTCTCTCTCCTTCTTGGTTCTGCTTGCTAGACTTTGTTACTGCAACAATGTAATGTCTTTGCTGAGGTGGAGTGAAGCTCAACTTACTCCACTGGATGTAATGCTTGCTATGCATTTATACTCTGCACATGGACTGTAACTAGGAAATGTATACTCTGTAGAACTTTACTTGCTAAGTGAATAAACAGGTAGAATTAGACCTGTGGTGTTACAGAGTGTTTCCTGACTCCATAGATTAATCTGCAACGGGAAAGCTGGAGGCAGTCTGACAACAGGGCAGACTGGGCTGGTTAAACTGGCACAACACGCTGCACGCTGTGCGCGGGGGGAGGTGAGATCTGGAAGATCTGTGTGTGGAATTTCAGGCGTCTCCTAGCACACAGACAGGATTATAAATCTCCCAACCCGCACACACTCTGCTCACGCTCCAACAGGGGGAAGATTGACAAGTTACACCATTTGAGCAAATTTCAAGACCCACCCCCAAATTTTAAAAATTACACGAATTGCTGCCATTAAAACTCCCCCAACAGAATCCATATATTGGCTTGACTCGCTACAGATCAAGTCAACGCCAGTGGGTGGGAAATGGAACAAAATCTGCAGGCCCGAGCCAGAAAAATCCATTGAGTTTTCACCCCCCCCATACAGAATTATCATACATCCGTAGAACAATGACTTTGCCAAATGAACATGGCTTGCACTATTGCACCAGTTTAAGAATAAACATTTGTAGTTCATTCAGAATGAATTGTCTTGGCATGTAATTGGATTCCTTCTGTTATTGAGTTGTTCGTTTGGCTGGACTCCTATGCTGAGAGCTGCAAAGTTTGCTTGGTGAGTGGTCAAAGGAACCACTCTGGATGTTTGTCCAGAGAATGATTTGAAATCACATGATGCAGTTCCACTGCTGAAGCTTGGCCTTTATGCTCTGGGAACCATAGGTAAGCTGCTCTCAGCTCCTTGGAGGAAGAGTAAAGGGCATGTGGCCAGCTAAATAAATAAAGAAATGTGCCTGGTACTGGTCTAAGATTACTGAAAAGGGACCTATAAGCTTGCTGTATATCACCACATCCCAAGAGGTGTGGAAAGCAGGAGGCTTTAAGCTATATGTAGCCTCTATGATTTTATTTCCATTTTCTGAGCATACCTCCCAACCCTGTCTCTGAAATGGAGACTAGAGGCTGTGGCAAAATACAACTTGTTCTCTATGGGAGAGCCTACAGGTGGGACCTGCAACAAAATGTTGCAGTGTGGAGTGCTCCTGTTCAGAGTGCCAGCCAGCCATGCCTTTATTCAGGATACTATTCCGCCTACCCACCCTCTGGTTTCCATCAGTCAGCATTCCATGAACACTGCTCAGTCCTGAGGCTGTTTTGCAGGGAGTTTCCTCCCCTGATGGATTTCATTCCAGTGTGTGTGTGTGTGTGTGTGTGTGTTTGGTAATTCTGCAAACCTGGGGTTCACCCAAGTCTGCTGATAACTCCCCCTTGTGCATGAATGATGCTGTTTTGGCTACATAAGGACAGGCACTCAGAGAATGTGTTCACTATTTGCATATAGGATTCAGATCATGCAGGTGAACTGCTCAGAAAGATAAATTTGACATTGCCTGAAGAAATTCTTAGATTCAAATATTTATCTAGCTAAAAACCAGAAACACAAAAGGAGAATATTCCTCAGCATAAATGGTAGAGAGCAATGTTTCAACTGAATGTTTTTATGCTGAACAATGAATTGCCTGGAAGGATTTAGAATGTGTGCATGATTTTTAAGTAAAGAGATATTTGATAATATTCAACATCTTCTGTACTGATATGTTTGACCGTGAGGTATTGTGTCCAAACTTTAGGATTTTGCCCTAGTTCAGATGCAGTCCATACACTAGCTATTCATTTTGGTCCATTCATTTTTTTTCTCCACATTGGGTTGTTTCCAGGTATCAACAGAAGAAGCTTCCATTCATGGAACGAGAGTTATGCTCATGGAAGGGTCTTTCCTTGAGCACCATTAATCTTCTATGAATGGAAGCTTCTTTCATTCATAGACTGACTGACCGGGTTTGCATGATCACGGAGGGAAAATAAGCCATGGTGGCTCATTTTCCCTCCCCATGCATGCCAGTTGCAAGTCAGCCTAATTAGCATAATTACCCTCGCTGGGCACGAGTTGTTGTGATGTCTGAAGCTGGCAAGGGTGGGTGCCTGGGGTGGTTTTCAAAGCACCCTGAAACCCATGGCTTGTTCTAGGGTTTCAGACTGGTTTGTAAACTGCCCCAGTCACTCACCCTCACCGGGTTCGGATGTCATGACAACCCATGCCCAGTGAGGGAAATTATGCTAATCAGGCGACTTCCAACTGGCACGTGTGAGGAGGGAAAATAAAGCCACCAGGGCTTATTTTCCCTCTGTGATTGTGCAAATTTGGCCAGGGTTGGATACCAACCGTTATTTGCTAGGGTGACAAATCATTCCAGTTAGGAGAAGAGCATGATACAAAAAATAGGTAAAAGAACCTAAGTGGATAATCATCCACAGGCTGCACATAAGATTACATCCCACTGTGCACATTGCTAATAGTGAAGAGAGCAACAAGACAATTGTAGCGTGTCGTATACAATGACATGCCCATTTGCGCTATTTATTTATTTATTATATTATAACCCGCCTTTTTTCCTGCAAGGAACCCAGATGTAGTCAAGTACATCTACAAATGCAAGAGGAATTGTGGTGTCCCTGGAAGCCAGGGGTAGGCAACCTGGTGCCCTCAAGAGGTTTTGGACTACAATTCCTATCAGCCCTAGCCAACATGGCCACAGCAAAACTGGAGAAGTGGCTGACTTTAGTTAAATATACTAACAGCCTAGCTATGGTATCTGCTTGTTTTTAATAAGATGTAATGGCACTTTGTAGGTCTTTCCTTAGAACATCAGTACACTGATCGATTAAAGGCATAACAGTGAGCACAGCATAAATCAAAATCACAACTCTCTGTGCTTAAATTAAGGAAGGTGTCTTTAGAGCAAGAGCAGCATGGTTCCAGAAAATAGAAAATCAATCTGGCTGCTCTCCACCCTTGTTCCCAACCTCATGCAAAGCCAACTCCTTGATTGCTTTTGCAGTGAAGCAGGATCCACTCTGGCTCCACCCTCTTTCATTGGCCTTCACGTTGGCTTTCAGCACTAAGCTAGAATATGAGTAATAATTGTCACTTTTCCGGTAAGAGTTTATTATATTTTATTCTTTTGTGCTACATGTCTGAGCAAAAATATAAACATTGTCACTGTGAGCGTCAGCATATCACTAGGGGACCTTTAAATGGTCTCTTACTTTCCTGCCTTGAGCAATAAATGACATTTCTGGGGCAGAATGTAACAGCTGACATGCAGCAGAATTATGCAATAGACATTCGCTGGGTAAAGCTCCTTACCTTTGTAAATATTAGTATGATGTCATATTTGCCACTAGGCACGGTGACTTTAACAGCACTAAGAAAACTGTTACTTGGTTTCAATAGTCTGCACTTCCATAGGGCTTTCAAAATAAGAAAAATAAATATGTGAAGGACTGCCAACGGGTCCTTTACTCAAGACGAGAGATCAAAGGTGCAAAAGCGCCAGCCTTAGCTCTGCCGTCTTGACTTGATTCTCTCTGGACATTGCCCTTGGTCTACACACTGGATTTAGCACTGAACCACAGAGGAACCATACACACCGTATGGGGTAAAACCAGGAAAGTTTATTCAAGGTAAACAGATTACAATAAAAGGTGGGGAATGAGGGAAGAGGGAGAAAGGTGGGGAGACACTTTGGTACAGGGTCTTCAAACTAAGGCCCGCGGGCCACATCCGGCCCGCCTTGCCTTTTTATCCAGCCCGGCGGTCGATCGGCGGAAGCAGACTTTTTTTAACTCTTTCAATTCGAACAATGCTTGAAGTCGATTCTTTTGTCGGCGTTCCGCATCCAGCGTAATTACATAATTTCCTGCCGACACTCGGCTCTCTCCCTCTCGTTCCCCCTCTCCCCTTGTTAACTGTCTTGTTAATTGCTGTAAACTGCCCAGAGAGCTTCGGCTATTGGGCGGTATAAAAATGAAATCAATCAATCAATCAATCAATCAAATAACTTTCCATTTAAAGGGGGGAAATCACCCCTATCAAGTAAAAAAAAAAAAAGGACCCGGGTCCTTTTTTTTAAACTTGATCCATTCGTTCATATTTTTTTCAAACTATAGTCCGGCCCCCCAACAGTCTGAGGGACAATGAACTGGCCCCCTGTTTAAAAAGTTTGAGGACCCCTGCTTTGGTACATACAAGTAGAGCTACAGAACAACAAAACTAGTCCCTTACTATATAAGTACCCAGGCACTTACTCTCTTTGCCTGGGGGTTGGTCCTCTTCCCAGGGCTTGCCTCAGCAAAAAAGCCCTACTCCCTGCGAAAGTGTGCAGACAACAACCCAAACCAGAAGCCACAGCAGCAGTATAGATTCTCCCCACCACCCCTCCTTTCAGTAGACCAGGTGTCTTTAGCCAATCAGGATGAACTTCATCTGGGCCAGACAGGGGAGGGGTGGCTCTTTGTCGCATTTGCATGCGAATAGCTGTGGCATGCTGCGTCAGGAGCCATCAGAGAAACTAGGTACATTTGCATGACTTTCCCAGCCCCCAGCTGGGATTATACTTGTTTACACGTGAGGAGGTGTGGGGGGGGCAGGAAACTCTGACGCTTTTTCTCCACAAAATAGTAATCCATACCACTGAAAGTAATAATAAATACAATGGGTTGGATCCAGATATAGACATAATTAGAGTAGACCCATTGAAATCAATGGAATTTTAGTTGGTCATATCATAACTAACTTAAGTCCCACTGATTTCAATGGGTCTACTCTAAGTATGACTACATCTAGATCGTATCCAATATGTAGACAAGTGACTGTTTTAAATACAGGGCATTTCACCAAGATTATATAATGGCCTGAATAAATTCCTAACTTTTATCAAAGTATGGCTTTGTTATTGAAGTAATTATTAATAAACAATTGCCACCACACATAAATATTATTACATTTTAAACTTTCTTCCTTTTGTACTTAGGTAATGCATTAGTTTAGCCATACCTGCATATTTATGTAATATGTTTCCATTCTGCAGGACCGCGTAGTTCTGTTTTCTTCCTTGCATACCATAGACAATTCTATCTCCTGCTATCAGGAAAGACAGCTGAACTCATTGGGTTCGATCCAAACACTTGGTTCCCATTGAAATCATTTGGTTGACTCCAGAGGTGCCCTTCTGAGAGTGATAGTCTTCTTTAGCAAGTTGGAGGGCTTTTCCTGACTTAGCGCAAGATACTTTCATGAAAAAAGAGAAGTGAAATCCAGCTTATTTTATTGCAAGTCATTGCACAAGGTCATGCACAACATCTCTCTTGCAACGTCATGCACAACATCTCCTAGCACAAGATGTTACATAAGTTCTTACACAACACCTTAAGATGCACGCTTGCACTGTCCCTGTTCCACAAAGACTTCCACTAGTTCTTCTGCAACAGTTTGCAAAATAGCACCACCACCAGAATTTCTTCTGCTTGTGTATCTCTGGTCATGGCTAACTTGTCCCATTGATTTCAGTGGGGCATGTGTAACTAACTTAATCTGGATCCAACCCTATACCTTCTATATACAGGTTTCATGGACTTAAGTAAAATGATTTCACCTTTGATTCTCTGTGTTAAGCTATTTCACATCCTTTCAGCAGTAGCTTGGCTTTTGCCCATGTTAATGTGATGAATGTAGGGAGACATTACAAATGCAAGGAGAAGTACACACTGTAGTGCCCTGGTCATTCATGACTGATTCCTAAGAACAGTCCGCCAAAGAGAGGGAAAAGACTATAAATAACAACAGAGCGGGGGACAAAAAAGCCTCCTCTAAATGTTGAACCTTTATGTACGATCAAGTTCATAAAAATGGGTTTGTGAAAATCTGTTCTCTCACTATAATTTGGGATTGAATCCCCTTCCTTGCTTCTCTAACAAAAATAATATTTACTGCTCTTGTTTCACCCTGCAGGAGCCATGTTGGGAGGAAGTGCACCATTTCCAGAGAGCCAGTGTGACGTAGTGGTGAAAGTGTTGGACTGGGACCTGGGAGATCCGGGTTCTAATCCCCACTCGGCCATGAAACTCACTGGGTGACTTTGGGCCAGTCACTGACTCTCAGCCTATCCTACCTCACAGGGTTGTTGTGAGGATAAAATGGAGAGAAGGAGGAGGATTATGTAAGCCACCTTGGGTTCCTTGCAGGAAAAAAGGCGGGGTATAAATATAATAAATAAATAAATAAATTTCCTTGCAGCTCACACACCCGTGACAGTATTGTTGATGTTCTAGCCATAGCATCCTTGTTATGGTGTTGAAATTATATTTTGTTAAGAACAACTTAACTTTCAGAATCTAAGTTGTGTTTGCAAAGCTGGCAGATAGAAAAGATATCTTGTAAAGTCAGCAAATGTGAAATGGGGCACTAGTAAGAAATAAACACCGAGTCACCAATGCCGTTGTGAGCATTTATTTTGTGACTTTCCTTATATAATTCTCATATCACTGACTTTGGTTCTAGCTAGTAGTGTCTTACTCACATTAAACACAATTAACAACACACAACATAGAGAAATGAGACAGACGCTAAGAAAGACGCTAAGTCTTAATATTTATGTTTTACATACTTCTTCAGATTTGTTTAATAACATGCAGCTTGCTCAATTTCTTCCCTTCAGATAATAGAGCATTTGGCATTGACTTCAAAAGAGCAGTGATTTCACCCTACATGTTTAGATATTTTAAATTAGTAGATACCCATCCAAATTTGATATGGATATCCCCCTCCCTGTTTCATTTTGGAGTTGGGCTCACGTTCCAAGCAGGAGAAGGTTTGTGCCCCAGTAGATTCTAAGGATGGACAAACACTTACCTGCTTACCATGAAAACATGGGATTCTGAGCATTCTTTGTCAGTGCTCACAAAACCCAGAGGGGCTTTACAAATGCACATGAAGAATGCTTGCAAATCCCAGTGTTTTGCACACACACACCACTTCAGTAGGCAGATATAAGAAGCTGCATGCCCAAAAACAGCTGATGGGGACAAGCAGCGTCCCATTTTCCCAATTTCTTTTTTTCCTGCAGTTTCCTGTTGCATAAGGAATGCAAAAGAAGAGGAAGAAGAATCTGAGGAACATATAGTGAAAAACATTAGACCAACATTTAAAAAAATATTTAAGGGCGCAATCCAATGGGGATGCCCGTAAGCCTCCGAACTCGGAGGATTACGGGCATCCTATGCAGAGCAGGAGGAGCGCGGAGGTGAAGGTTGCCTCCGCTCTCCTCCCTCCCTGCAAAACAGACGGCTGATTTCGGCTGTCCAACTGCAGCGCTTTGGAGGGGGAAGGAAGGAGGCTGAGGCGCCATCAGGATATGTCATGTCTTGGCAACACTAGCCTTCTCCCTTCCCCGCACCCTGGAATGGGGTAAATATCTATAATCATATCACATGGTTGCAATACAACATTACTCATGTTATGCGTTCCCTTGATCATAGCTGAGCTGAATGCGGGGACCTCAGAACTTTTATCGTTCTTAGTCCAGCAGCCATCGCAGGTGTGCAGTTGACTGCCTCTGTGCTTCATATCTATGATGTCCATCCACCTGGTAATTAAATCCAATTTTTGGTAAATATTTTGAACTGTCTGGCTGATTAGCATATTTTGTTTTGCTAACATGTCTAATAACTCAAGTTCCCCCTGTGAAGTATATTTGTTTCCTTTAAGGGAGTAATCCTTGTTATTCATTTCTTCTGGTGTTGGCTCACCATGTATCTCCTCATTAACAGTTAAACTCAGAGGTTCAAAACGATTTGCCACAGGAATTGCAAACTTTTAGCAATTGTATTTTTTGGAGGGTGACAGGAAATAATAATCCAGTTTAGTTTACTTGGGAGTTGGTAAGTCCCATTCCCCCTCCATGTCGGTGTTCCTAGCTCTTTTAGCTTCCTTCATATTGCTTGTAGGTGGCAAAACTGTTCCTTTCGCCCCATTTATGATTGTTTAAGCATTTAGCACTTCCTCTGGATCCAGTGTGTTGCTGTTAGTAGAATAGCAGGCCTTCCTGACAGTTTGCTTATACTCTGGGAGAATAACCCTCTGACTGGTTAGCACCTTATAGCTTTATCTCTCCTCCTCCTCCTTTCTTCTTCTTGCTGTATTCTGTTTAGAACGGGCTTAAAGCTTCTCGCATTCTTCCTTGTTTCAAAGTTAATGATATGAAGTACAAATCATCCTATTGAAAGAAGCAAGCAGCTGTGTCTTCTATGTCTCGAGCACTGCAGTCAAGGCCGCGGCCTGAAGTTCCTCAGTTGTTCCTTAGATGCTTGATATTTTGGCGGTTTGGTCCTTTAGTTGTTAAATAAACAAGGCAATAGTCTGATAAGGGAGCCGTAGTAGCCGTTTGAGGGCAGAAGTAATATATCCAAGTTACAGTCCAATACCCTAACCGCTATGCCACACTGGCTTTCAGTTGTAAGAAGCGCAGGAATGCGGGGCTGTACAATGGAAAGAGATATGTCTCCTTTTTTCTCTTTTCCTCAGCTTGACGAGCAATGTTGTAGTGGACAGGGACTCAGATTTCTGCCAAATGGATCTGCTTCCTTCTAGCATGGCATAATGTTTCTAACATGGCATAATGTTGTGGTTTATGACATAGCCCCAAGAAATTGGTCTATAAGATCCCGGTTCTGCTAAATCCTTCTTTGATTTCGGGATTAGAATAGTTAAAGATTGCTTCCAAGAAGCGGGGATCTCTCCCCCCTGTAATATATCATTAACCCACCCATGTTCTGCTTCATTGGTTGCTATTCATGGAAAGTGAGGGAATACTAATGTGATGCTCTCACCTTTTTTCCCCCAATGAGATGTTACTCCTAGACTTCCTTAAGATAGGCCATAGGTCTGTTGTGTATCATTAAAGAAAGTTAAATGTATTTATTGAGATGATCTCTAGGCGGCTCTCCAGTATAAAGCTCCCTGGGCAGCACACGGTCAGCAATAACATTAGAATCATGTAATAGAATCATGGGGCTGAAAGGGGCCTCTAGTCTAACCCCTGCAATAAATTACACCATAAACACAAAATTACAGCATGAAAGCAAAGATAAAAGCACAGCAACCATGAAACCAATAAAATCCAGTATTGCCAGGGATGTTGAAGAGTCCTTGGTCTCGAGTCATGAGTCGAGTCACGAGTCTTTGGACCCGAGTCTTGAGTCCGAGTCCTTGGTCCAAAATGGTGACTCACGAGTCCCGAGTCACTCCCAAAGCTGACTCCACGAGTCCCTATTAAAATCAATGGGGGGTTTTCCCAACAAAATAAGGCTACTTCAGATGTGTGGCTTAAATAAATTCTAGGCACAAGTGTGCCTTTTTATTTCAAAACTCTGCAACTGATTTTGGCAAGAACAGACCAGGCAGACAAACCCAAAATAACCAGACAGGCAGAGGAGGCAGGGAACCCCAAAGCAGGCAGGCAGAGAGGCGTTTGTCTTGGACAATTCAAACTGTGGAACTGGTCAAGAAGAGACCAGGCAGGCAGAGGAGGCAGGGAACCCCAAACAGGCAGGCAGAGGCAGCCAAACCCAAAATGTCTGAAAGGTTGCATTTTAGGAAAATGATTTTAAAAAATAAACTTGCTGTACTTCCTAAAATCTATCCATGCTGCATTTGAGGAACACGGTTTTGGAACACGAGTCCTTGGTCTTGAGTCCCAAGTCGAGTCTCGAGTCCCATTAAAAATATTGGGACTCGAGTCTGACTCGAGTCAGAGGGGGGACTCAGTCCGACTCACGAGTCGAGTCCTAGAGTCCGAGTCCCCATCCCTGAGTATTGCTATACCATACAAGAGTTATAATTCTTTGAAAAATAAAACAGTATTTGCCAGGGTGCCTAAAGGACAGCAGCCGGGGTGGTATCAGGGGAGCTTCCCTGGTGAGGCATTCCACAGACAGGGTGCTATAATTTGAAAAGCCCCTCTCTCTGGTCCCCTGCTCCCCCCGCCCTCACCCAACCTTGGGGAACAGGAGGACCTGGAGGAGGACCTCAGATGAAGAACAGAGGATCTAGGTAGGCTCATGTGGAGGAAGGGAGATCCTTTAAGTAGCAAGGTCTCAATCAGTTTAGGGCTTTATAGCACTTAGAATTGTGCCTGGAAACAGACCTGCTGCAGCCACTGTAGCTGTAGTTTATGTACTGGCAAGATGTGTTTCTTATAGCCAGTCCCAGCAGCCTAACAGCTGTGTTTTTTCCTACCTGAACTTTTTGAGAAGTTTTCAAAGGCAGCCCCATGTACAGCACATAACCAATCCTGATCAACCAGATTAAGGGTTAGATTTTGCCTGATTAATACAAATCCAAATTACAGCTAATTGCTATGCCTGCCCTTTTTGAAGTCCGATTCTTCTCTACCCAAATAATATGCATTTTGCTTCCAAAATATCTGGTACGTAAGAGGGAGCTGACAAAGGTGAAGCTAGAAAACCAGACTTGTGTGCGAGGTGTGAAAGTTCTTCCAGACACTTGTCCTTTAATTATATTGCTGCACATGCTTCCTTTGAGATTCTCTCCTTGACAAGTGGCAGGTAATCCATGAGGGTTTAGCCTCCAGAAGTCATCCAAAGATCAATCCCCCCCCCCAAAGGCGTAGTCTGAAATGCAAAGCAGCTAACTCAGTAAATGTAAAATGCCCCTTATGGGAATTAATGAAATCCTTATTTCAATAATGATACACAAAAAGGAGAGAGTTCAGTGACAGATGTCCTTTTCATAGACTGCACCACTTCACAAAGACTTTGTGAGTGAATTGATGAGGCATCTTCAGTTACACTGGCCGATTTAGTTTCCAAGCATTGTGCAACAGTATTTGTTTTGATTGCCATGGAAAACAAAGAGTGAGAATATAGGCACCAAAGGCATGTGTGTATCAGATCTGAACACTCAAATGTCTTGATGATCACTTCTAAAATGTAGCCTTTTGACCTTACTTTCTGTTATACATTTTTTTCTTCCACGTACAGGCTTTTGGCACAATCCAGCAAAGATATACATTTTTACATCCCACTGCTAATTTTTGGGTGGATCACGCTCTTTAATAACCACAATGTGTCAGTAACATAGTATAGAGCAGGGATGGAGAACCTCTGGGTTGTGAGTGGAATCTGGCCTGCCAGGCCACCCCATTCAGCCCACTAGGCCTGAGGTGAGGCCCCTCCCCATAGGATAGGGTTCCCTATTGAATCTGAGACCCTTTTTAGTTCTATGCTGTGGCTGCATAGAAAATGATGTTAACAATTTGCTTACTTTTGGTACTCTCCACTGCACTAGTTTTTTCCACTAAGCTTTAGTTAACTTTGAATAATATTAACAAAGGGCCAAACTCCATTTGACATTAAATGAATCTTTGCTCTAATGTGCAGGGTTTTTAAATGCAAATGACTGCACCTGGAAGGAAGCTGATAAGTAAAGGGATCAGAGCAAACATGGAGAAGGAATTTCCGCCCTTTCCTCCCCTGCTCTTCCCCTTCTGAAGTTAGTATTTGCTTTGGGGGGAAATCTCCCCATCGGGGCCAAGAGGAGCCACATCAGCTTCAGAGGAGGGACTTTCTTCAGGGCCACTGTAAATGCATTATGGAAATACCGAAGACCTTTTGAAAAATCCTTTAAAATACCAGGTAGGCAAAATAACTTTTAATATTTTGCCTTTTCTGTAAACACTTTTGCAGAATAGTACATACAGTCATGTCTTGGATTGAGAGCATAATTCGTTCCGGAAACGTGCTTGTAATCCAAAACACTCTTACAGTCAAAATGAAATCTCCCCCCCAAAAATTGTACAGAGATTTTTAATTTAAGCCGTACTACAGTACTTGTATTGCAAAACGTCGCTTGTATATCAAGTTAAAAAAATTAAATAAATATTTAAAAATTTGCTTGTCTTGCGAAACACTCTCAAACCAAGTTACTTGCAATCCAAGGTATTACTGTATTAAGGAAGTTAGGCAGTGGCTATAATGTTTAGTAATTTAACATGCCTGTCTGTACTTAGATTTCATAGATTTCATAGAGTTGGAAGGAGCCCTACAAGGCTATTGAGTCCAACCCCCTGCTCAATGCAGGAAACTAGAGGAGGGGTCTCCCATCGAAGTAATAACCAAGCCTGACCCTGCTTAGCTTTCCACACTCAGACAAGCTGAGCCAGCGTGAGCCACAGGTCATTCTGCTTGTGTCTGATGGCATCATCCTAATGCCTTGTACTACTTCTTCCATAAATCCACAGCTTTTTTTCAAAACCATTAACCATCAGAATTAATAAATGCAACAGAAGAATAAAATGAAATGCTGTTAAGTGCAAATAACATTAATAGCGAGATATTATTAAATTGGAAACACTAATCCTGTGGCTTCTCAAAGTAAAATGTGCTTTAGATTCAGGACATACATAAATTGCTTTATTTGGCTACCTCCTCTGGCGCAGTGGATCAGCAAGTTCTGCCATGGCTGGCCAAACACTAAGGAAAGTAAGAAGCCAGTGGTTGAGGCAGGGTGAATCATCGGAGAGGCAAAAAGTCCATCTCCTTCCTTCCTTCCCCACCATCAACTCATCCAGCACAAAACAGGTGCACTGCAGAAGAGCTCTCAAGACGAATCATACAAACAACCCCAGCCTGACTGCCAATATGACCAAAGCAAAATTCCTACCTGGCATAAAATATGGAGGTTACTCAGACAAAGAGCACAAGCAAGTCCCATTCACCAGGTCATCATGAGGTAAATTTAACTGATCATATCCTCATGCCATCCAGGATCCCATTCCTAATTGTATTAGTCTTGATGCTCTGGAAAAGTGGTGGGGAAAACCCATGGTAACATATGAGGGATAATTTCAGCACAGTGGTAGACTTGTTGCAGCAGAAACTAAGAGTCTTTTGGCCCCTTAAAGACTTAAGACATTTATTATGGCATAAAGCAGGGGTAGGCAACATGGTGCCCATGGGCATTAGTGTACCCCGGACACCTTTCTAGGCACTCATCACAGGGCCCTACCCCTCCCACTTTTTTAACATTTATTTTTTAAATAGTTTCTGTCTGGCAGCTGGGATTTCTTCAAAGCAAAGTGAGGGCCCCTATCTGCTCCCACCTCCTTTTCCCGTGAATGCCTCTAGGCCACATGAGGGGCTCAGAGACATTCTTAGAAAATAAAGATGGCAGGTGGCTGCAGGCCAATGCTTTCATCTGCAGTGCACCCATTTTGCGGTGGTGCCCAAGGACAGTTTCTCACTTTGCCAAATGTTCTCACAGGCTCCAAAAGGTTGCCTAACCCTGGCATAAAGCTTTTATGGCCTAGAGATGCATGAAGCATTATCCTTTTTTTGTATTTTATTGATGATGTGGTTTTATTGTGAGTTAGTAATTTTAATTGATGTAAGGCACCGTGAGTGTGAGTGATGCATAGGCATCGAAAAGACAGGGTATGAGGGAATTCTTACAATTAAAGTGAAAATAAATCCTACATTTATATACAAGTTTGTGAAGGGGGGATTGTAAGCAATGAAGTCAGAGGGAAATGAAATGCAAAAAGTACAGACTGTGACAATTGTGTAAAAGAATAAATAAGTGTAAAATAAGCACTGTGTGCTTGTTATATGAGGGATGATAAGTTCTCCCTGTGCCGGGTGGGCCAAATCCTGAGACATCAGAAAGACGTTGCCTGTTTATCTTTCATAAGTTTATCTAATTGAGTCATGAATCTACTGAGATTCTTTGCTATTGAGGAATGTCATATTCTCCTTTTCAGGGGAACTGGGTGGTATAACATCTCTTTTGCAATAGACTTTACTGTTCTGTTAACTGTGACCACTCACTGTAGAATAAAGATAATAGAGATTATTAACTCTGTGCACAGCTTCTTTTGGGCTGCTTGTGCCAAACAGATCTGAATTTTTTTGCACCAAAAATCCAGATCTTGTGACAAGGAATCCTGGATTCAGAGCTCCACTTTTCCCCCATGGTCAGAGTCCAACCTTTCCTTTTCCAGACATCCCCCGCATCTTGTGTATCCAAAAAGTGAGTTCTTGTATTGCATTGTTCCTTTAAAAATCCACTCATTTGTGCTATAACAGTTCTGATGATGCCTTACTGTGCTCTGCTGCGAATCCACAAGTGCAGAAGTCTGCAAAGAATCTAGCATATGGTATAGCACACAGATATCCAAGACATTCTCCAAATTCTTTTTTAAAAATTAGGCTTCTATCCCTCATTGCAGTATCGACAAATCAAAAGGGTGGTGAGTACAAAAAAGTGATCAACGGCTCCAGTGTAAATTTGTACAGTAAGGCAAAATTGTACAGTAACTTTTAAAAAAAAAACCCATTCATTTTTACTGTGGCTGGGGCACAGCATAGAGGGCTACATAACATCATACACACAGTGAGTCTTCTTTATATATTTTTTTATCCTAGTAGCAGGTTCCTGCCCCACTTGGGAAGCTGCTTTTGAAATTTTGCAATGCAGGGAGTTGCTGTTTGGTGGGTGGGTGGGTGGGTGGAAGCAGGAGTCACGTTGAATATGCACAAAAACCTTCTGTGTGCCTAGAGGATGTGAGACTAAAAGCTCTCTGTCTCTGGAAACCAGTCCAATGCTAGCCATAGCTTTTGTAGTTCAACGTGCCCCTGCTGGGAACATGCTTTACCTAATTGCATCAGCTTCTACAGTTCCCTGAAGCACTAGTAACAATTTAACATCCACTTCCACAGGCATGAATCTATTACACTAATTATATTCCTGTATACTTCAAGCCCCTCTAATTTATATTGTTCCTTCATGAATTAAGATGTCGTTGAAAATAAAGATAGAGGCAGCTATAAGATGCCATAATATGGTTGCCTCCAAGAACCTTTGTCCTAGAAATGTAAAAGATTCATTTCTGATTTAGGTACATTATTCTGCCCTAGTATACAAAGATACAGATTATGAAAGTTACTCTCCCAGCCCAATGAGGGCAGTTAATGCTCTCAAGCAGGCAAAGGGATTATGGCACAATTAAAACAAACAAACAAAAAAAAACATTCATCCACCGCCAGAAATGCATATATGGTGATCCATGATGGATCAGATCCCTGTGTGTGTTCACATTCCAGATAGATGGTTGGCATGCCCAACTTTGACATACTTACCCACTGGGGATGTAGCAGAATTCCCCTTCAGTCACACACCCTGGAACTGGTGGCAGGTGCTATCAAAGCTGGCTCTTTGGTGAATGAGAGCATGCCCATTTCTCACTCATGCTGCATGCTGGCTTCTGAGATCCTTAGTTGTTATACTTTTTAAAAACCTAAAATTAACTTGCTTTTGTGTAGGGCTGCCAGCCAATCAACACACTTTTGGTTGATGAGCTGTTTGACTTGTAATCAGCAAAATGTACCATCAAATTCATCATCTGAGACTTTGAGGAGCTCAGCCCTGGGCACTGGAGCCGTTGATCACTTTTTTGTACTCACCACCCTTTTGATTTGTCGATACTGCAATGAGGGATAGAAGCCTAATTTTTAAAAAAGAATTTGGAGAATGTCTTGGATATCTGTGTGCTATACCATATGCTAGATTCTTTGCAGACTTCTGCACTTGTGGATTCGCAGCAGAGCAGATGAACGGCACTGATTATTTTAGCTTGACCCAGCTCATACATCTGCATTTCTGCAACAGCATGTTTTTTAACTATAGAGATTTTCTATTCATTGCAGAGTATGGTATGTTGTTTTACTTCCGGATGAGTAAAAACATCAACAACATGAAAAACTAAATTTAAAAACTATACATAAAAGAACTAAAATGGACTACATAGGATACTTTATTTATTTATTTATTTATTTATTCATTCATTTCATTTCTATACCGCCCAATAGCCGAAGCTATCTGGGTGGTTAACAACAATTCATACAGTACAATAAAATCCAATACAAATACAATAAAAACAGCATGACATTTCAATACAAAATTTAAGGCAAATTTGAACAACTAAAACAAGTTCAATCCAACTAGACCTGTTAAGAGAAAAAAACATCTGACATAGAAGCCCCACATATGCCATTAAAAGCCATTAGATGCTATTAAATGCCTCAGCATAGATGGCAGTCTTAACCTGGTGCCAGAAGGATAACAGAGTTGGTGCCAGGCGTGCCTCTGTGGGGAGATCATACATAGATTTCATAGATCGTAGAGTTGGAAGGAGCCTACCAGGCTATCGAGTCCAACCCCCTGCTCAATGCAGGAAACTAGAGGAGGGGTCTCCCATCCAAGTAATAACCAGGCTTGACCCTGCTTAGCTTTCCACACTCAGACAAGCTGAGCCAGCATAAGCCACAGGCCTGTATACATCTCATACGTACATGCAAGGAAGCCGTAGCTTGTGATGGAAATTGTAATGTTGCCTGCTTAAATCAATGAGGTAATGTAACCACTAGTTACAGTGGGAGGAAAGGGTTAATTGAACAATCCACAGGGTGCATGGTTTGTAACCCCTCCACCCTACTTCTGGCCTCTCTGTGGCCAGCTCTCTCTCCCCCCCCCCCACCTCTCCAACCTGATGAATGCACGGTCTGAGCTGGCTTCCAGCCAGTGATCTCCAATGAAGCGGACTCTTAACACCAAAGACTCTAACCTGCCCATATGCATTCTGCATTTATGAATAAACAGACTGTAAGTAAAACTAATAAATGTCTTTATTAGTTTTAAACCTTGTATGGACAATCCATTCCTTTTAGAGAGCCTTTTGGCAGGGTTTAACAACCCACGTGCTGATAACCTGCTTCAATAAACGGGCTGTGTGTAAGGGGGGGGGACTCTGCTTCGTCCTAACCAGTATAGGACTGACTCCTTTCCATATCCTCCCACAGCTTGCACACTCACAAATTCAGCAAATCCCTCAAGGGATTGAGCTTTTGGAGAGAAAATAGATGTGCAGATGTGGATGTAGTTTTAGTTCATTATTTCTATGATGCTTTTCTATTACAGGAATACTAAAAGTGGTTTACAATGATGTGAAAATACAGCAAAATATGTACATGCCTGTAGATCTGTGGGGTGGTGGGGTAACCTGAGGCTTAATGTTAAACGTGCTCTGCATGCGATCTGGCAAGAGCAATCTGTCCCTTCCCTGGCAGCCTGCTGGGTGGGAAGGAAGAGGGAGGGAGAGAGAAAAGGGGGTGGCAGAAAGAGAAAAGGGGTGAGCCCTGCCCCCCCCCTTAGCCTTGGCCCTGCCCACTACTGGCACTGCAGCCCCTGGAAGATTACCCAAGAGGGAATGCAGAACAGAAAAAAGTTGACAGAAAAAAGTTTGTCCTCCCCTGCTGTAGGTTGTGGCAGTGATCCAAGAAATGACACTTCTGCTGTAGGAGGGGATGTTTTTTCTCAAGGTGGATGGCTTCGAGGCCAGATAAATGCGATGATCTATGTACACTGGGGTTAGGATAATCTATCCCATGTAGGCAACATTCACAAGAATAGACTCCTCTTGTCAGCTTGCTGGAATTAGTAGTATGCTAAACAAGTCATGCAATTTTTGTTCTCAGTAATTGTACTGAATCATATCTTAATACTTTTGTGTGTGCGTGTGTGCTTTGTTGTTTTATGTTGTTATATTCTAAAAGAATAAAGTCATTGATTCTAAGTTAAACATTCTTTGAAATGCTGGCTAAATGTTGTCTGCTTAGATCTTCATATCTTTAAAGACACTGTCTGTTCCAGCAAGACACTGATCAAAGCCAGCAAGACACCGATCAAAGTTAATTTCATGGAACTAATAGTTTAAATGTTTTTGACTTGGATACATAGCAATATGCTGGCAACCTGGAATTTACAGTTCCAAACTGTACAACTAAAGGTGCCATCCTATGCATGTTTAGACAGAGGAAAGGCCTACAACTCCCAGCATAGCTGGCTGGGGCGGCATGCTGGGAGTTGTAGGCCTTTTTTCTGCCTATATATGCATAGAATCGCACCCTAAAGAACCCAAATTATGCCACTGTAATGTAGAGAGCTTTGCATACATCTACACATTTTTGTCCTTTATTCTGTCTGCCCATTTGGGGTGGTGTGTGTGTGTGTGTGTGTGTGTGTGGATAGGTGGGTGTTATACAGTTTAGAAAGCAGTGTTTCATTTTCATGCTGGCTGGGGCTAATAGGAGTTATTGTCTAAAACATCTGGAGGGACACAGTTTGTGGACAGATGTTCTAAAAGGAAGGCTGGGAAGAGACGGGATGGGCCATGGGAGCACACTGTGACCAAATGCTGCAGTGGCTGTTTGCTGTGGCTTACCGCGTATCATCCAACCTCAGTGGCTTATTTAACCTAGAGGGTTGTGTTTTGTTGTGATATGTATACATCATGGAGCAAAACTCCTGAAAGGCAAGGAGCCCAACCCAGAACGGCCTGCCGTCGCCCACGCAGGCTCCGGGCTTAGTGGGGCTGCTGGAAGCAGCTGCTGGCTTCGGAAAGGAAGGAACGAAACAACGCACGGACCGACTTTGCTTAGAGATCAGCGGCTCTTGAGGCTCCCACTCGGTTCCCCGTTCACGAGAGAGTTTTTTTTTTTTAAGGGTTTGGGGCAACCTTTCCCAACCTGGTGCCCTCCAGATGTGTTGGACTACAACTCCCAGCATCCTCAGCCAGCTAGGAGCTGTAGTGCAACACATCTGCGGGGCACCAGGTTGAGGAAGGCTGGTTTGCGGAACGGCACAGTTTAACACACACACCCACCCAAAAAAGTGGATCATAACCTCCCCAAAATAGACATTGTCCCCGAACCGGCCCTGTCACACACACGCACGGAAACACGCTCATATTTTATCTCAGCCTGCTGGCTGGGGTGCTGGGGAGTTGTAGTCCCAACATCCGCAGGTTGGGGAGGGCTGTTCTGTCGTGATTAGACCATATTTAGAATGGGCTGTTGCCCGTAAAAAGGTAGCTTGCTCTCTGGCCTGGCAATGTTTCACTTTGTTTTTCCGGTGATAGGAGAGACCTAAGAACCTGTGGAGCAAAACCATCTTTGCAGGTCTTAAGTTTAAGGATCTATAACATGCAGGCTTAGAATTAACAAAGTCACTAGCGCTTAGTTCAACTCCCATCATCCCCGCGGCATGGGGTGATAGGAGTTGTGGGCAAACGCATCTGGGGAGCCCGGGCGCATCGGGAAAGTCTTAAGAGAAGCGTTTGCCACCCTCCTTTCTCTCCCACCCCACTCCACTCCACCCCAGGTCCGTGGTGTTGTTTGCTTGTTTGCTGCTTTGGACTGTCCTCGGGGCAGGGACCTTGCCCTGCTCTCTAAAACGCTGCTGCACGTTAATGGCGTCGGCCTCATCATGGGGTAACACGGTGGTAATCAGAGGTGCCCCTAGGGCAGGACTTTAGGGCAGGTGGCTAGCCGCCCCCCCCCGCTCAGCGGAATGAGCAGGAGGGAGGCTCAAAGCACAGCAGCAGGGCTGCCTCACCCCATTTTGAGCAAAGTGTGAAGTAATATACCTCTAAAGAGGGCCTCCACCTCCACCAGAACCACCAGAAAACCGTTATGTCCAGAATCTAAAATAACCTAAGTGCATCATCTTCTCCATCACCACTCTCTGGAAGGCAGGAAAAAAAGATTCCCAAAGCAACGAGGCCTCTCACCATTCACCATTCAGGGGAAGTGGATGCTGGTGGCTCCAATGTCAGTGGGGTGTGTGTGTATCCACTCCGAGTTTCAGCCTGAACTTTTAAGGAGCTATCCATGGTTCTGAATCCTGGCCTCAAAATAGGTTCGGCACCACAGGTTGTGTCTAAACTGTGATTAATATGTGTAACTGCAAAACTTATAAATAAACACCTTTCAAAAAGGAAATGTCTCTGAGCTTACTGGAGCACACTTGTTTACCAACATGGAAGGTTCTCTACAGAAGGGCGTGGCGGTAAACCAAGAATGTGTATCACATCACAGCTGGGCACATTGTTACAACATGGAAGGAACAGAATGCGGTAACAAGAATGTGTGTCTTCCTACTTGCCCGTATTAGTTCTCATGGGAAAGCTAGGCTTGGGAAACATATGAGCTAGTCACATGGTTTTAGATGTTCTGGTGACGTACTGACTTGTTTTTCTGTCTGCAGCCATTTTAGAGAGGAGCAGGGCTGTTCTCTCTCTTCACTCTTTTCTTCTGACTATTGCTTGCTGGACTTATGCAACAATGTAACGTCTTTGCTGAGGTGGGGTAAAGCTCAACTTGCTCCACTGGAATAAATGCTTGCTATGCATTGTATTCTGCACATGGACTGTAATTAGGAAATGTATACTCTGTAGAATATTACTTTGCTAAGTAAATAAACAGGTAGAATAGACCTGTGGAGTTACAGAGTTTTTTCCTTGCTATCTGCAAACGGGGGAGCTGGCTGCTGGAGTCGGATTACAGGCTGGAAAGCTGGCTGGCTGATTGCATCCGAAACGCTGCACGCTGCGCAGAGAGAGGGGGAGAAAGATCTGGATTTCTGTGTGTGGATTAATGGGCCTCTACACACGAACAGGATTTTTAATCTCCCATCTCGCACACACGGGGCTCTGCTGTCACTCACGCGCCATCATGTTTAACATTCACATATCCCCTACAATAGCCTATGGGTTATGCAGGAATCGCTTAACCCTTGTATAGGCCATCCTCATCGGGTTTGCGCTGCATAATAAGCCACAACGACCACCGGCACCCACCATGGCTCAAATATTCAAAAGGGCGGCTGGCACATGCCACAACCCACCATGACTTAAATAAGCTATGGTGGGCTGCAGTAATAGTGTGAACTGGCTCTCTCATGGGTGAGGTTCGTGGACACAGAGAGCCTCTGGGGGTTTTCAAGCATGTTAGCTTTTCAGAGTGAGAGGACAATAGGCTGATGGGTACAATAGGTGTTTACTTTGGACTTCCAAAAGGCTTTTGACAAAGTCCCTCATCAAAGAATCCTGAGCAAACCTAGTAGTCATGGAATAAGAGGTGATGTCCTCTTACGGATCAGTAACTGGTTGAGAAAAACAGAAAGCAGAGAGTAGGAATAAATGGTAAATTCTCCCAATGGAGGGATGTAAACAGTGGGTTTATGTATTGGGATCAATAGTTAATTCATAAATGATCTGGAATTAGGAGTGAGCAGTGAAGTGACCAAGTTTACTGATGACACCATGGTTAAAACAAAAAGGGATTGTGAGGAGCTCCAAAAGGATCTCTCCAAACTGGGAGAATAGGCATTAAAATGGCAAATGCGGTTCAGTGTGAGCAAGTGTAAAGTAATGCATGTTGGGGCAAAAAAAAATCCCAACTTCCATGTAAAAACTGATGGGATCTGAGCTAGCAGTGACTGACCAAGAAAGAGATCTTGGTTGTGGTTGTGGTGGACAGCTTGATGAAAATGTCAGACCAGTGTGCAGCTGTTGTGAAAAAGGCAAACTCCATGTTAGGCATAATTAGAAAGGGAATTGAAAATAAAACTGCCAATATCATATTGCTCTTATACAAATCTATGGTGTGACTGCACTTAGAATTCTGTATACAGGTCTGGTCACTGCCCCTAAAAAGGGATATTGAAGAGTTGGAAAGAGTGCAGAAAAGGGCAACTAAAATGATCAAGGCACTGAAGCAACTCCCCTATGAGGAAAGGTTACAGCAGCTGGAATTGTTTAAGAAAAGATAGAAAAAAGGCGAGTAAGGGGAGACATGATAGAGGTATACAAAATTATGCATGGTGTGGAGAAAGTGGACAGGGAGACATTTTCCTCCCTCTCTCATAATACTAGAACCAGGGGTCATCCCATGAAGATGATTGGTGGGGAGATTCAGGACAGATAAAAGGAAGTACTTCTTCATACAGCACATAGTTACATTATAGAATTCACTTCCACAAGATTTAGTGATGGCCACCAATTTGGATGGCTTTAAAAGGGGATTGGACAAATTCATGGAGGAGAAGGCTATCAATGGCTACTAGTCCTGATTGGCTATTTGCTACCTCCAGTATCAGAGGCAGTATGCCTATGTACACCAGTTGCCAGGGAACATGGGTAGGACGGTGCTGTTGCAGTCATATCCTGCTTTTGGGTTTCCTGTGGGCAGCTGGTTGGCGACTGTGTGAAGAGAATGCTGGAGTAGATGGACCCTTGGTCTCATCCAGCATGGCTCTTCTTATGTTCTTAGGTGTGGAGACTGGCAGAAATTGGAATAGCTACCAAATTGAGATGTTCGCTAAATTATTCTTTGATGCCCCATGTTGACTTTCTTTGATATGTATTAGCAGAAATTGCAAATATATTTTCAGGTTTTTCTCTATAATACTATGGACTAAGAATCTGCATGTTTGGAAAGGAAAATAATAATAATAATAATAATAATAATAATAATAATAATAATAATAATAGCAGCAGCTCAGGAATAGGTGCAGCTACTAGATTACTCTGCTTTTTTTTAACAGTGCAGTCTGCACTCAGAAGTACCCAACTGTATTCAGTGGGGCTTACTCCCAGGTAAATGTGCCTAGGATCACAACTTAAATCTTTGGATCCAGGGCTAATAAGTGAAAACATGTCAACTTCAAATATCTGATACATTTGCAAACAAATAACTTGGCAGCGGGTTCCCTGTAGTAGAAATTGTAGGCTATTTTTAAAAATTAATTTGAAATATATATTTGGAAGATAAGTCATATTTCTTTAAAGCAATTGATTCTCCCCCACCCAACAACAGTTGTTTGCCAAGACAGAATATTTTCAGGTCTTACAAGCTAGCCAAGAATATTTCTCTCTTTTAAGCTAGATAAGAGCTGCTGCATAAGTGGGAGTTCCGTATAAGTATGACAAAACATTTTCTTTTTGTAATTATGCAAGGAGAAAGGATGATAAAATAGACTTCTGATAAAATCTCAGTACACTTCGTTTTAGTCTTATAAGGAACAGAGAAATGTTCCTATCTGAAGCTCATATATCTGTTGTAAGCACTGTAGTCTTAACTAGCGCAGAACCAAATTTTTGTGTGATTCAGTTTTCGACATGAAAAGTGGGCATTTGAGTTGTACAAAAAAAGCTCCATGAAAATCTTCTACCATATTGGTATTTTGCTATTTTTTTGCACATGTATGCAGAACAGATATGTTGCGTTTGGCACCAGTTTTAGGGCTTCTTTCTTTAGTGCATGATCACAGTCAATCAGGGATCATGTACGGAACAGGACGTCACAGTGCAATGTAGGTAATGAGATTTGTAGATGTCACTGAGAGTGGACAAAGCCGTTCCATTGCACTCACTCATTACCAAGCAACTGGGCCAAGGCACCTTGTCTTGCTGTGCTGTGTTGGGAGGTTTCATTGCCTGGGAACACTGTGTGACAAGACTTTTTTCTTGATCTACTTCTGTTTAGTCATGTTTAGCTATAATTAGAGCTGACTAGAACAGTTCCATTCCATAATTGTTCTGAGATTCCAACATGCAGTTGGCTCCAGCCCAGTTTCATTCTGGTCAGAAATCCAGATTTTGGAACATAGGTGGTGGAATGGTGAGCATGTGCCATTTCCTTAAAAGTTGTTTTGTTTTGTTTTTGTTTTTAAAAAAAGTTATTTTATTTTGTTTTTATTTGTTTAAAACTTTCAAAATAAATAAAATTTAAAATAATAATTTAAAACTTTCCAAAATTGCACAATTAGAATGATGTTTCCATTGACATTAATAGGGAGACAGAAAGAGGCTTCAGCCCAGATAAGGCCTGGGTGGGGTTGGGTGGGGAAGCCATTCATCAGTGAAGACTTTTGGGGCAAGAGGGTCTTTGGTAGTGGGCTCTTTTGATCCCCCTATGGGTTTCAATTGTATAGCTGTACCATTACAGCATTTCATTACTGTACCATTGCACAATTTTGCCAAACAAACAAACAAACAAACCCCTAGGAACACCACAGAAATAACAAAACAAAATAAACTTTCAATTTTTTAATTTTAGAAGTTCAGTCTCCTCCACCCACACCCCAAAAATTCTGAAACTATGCCTCTGGAATCAGATTGAAAAATGATTTGCACACCATGAAATTCCTATCTAGAATCCATGTCAGAAATATGGAACTCCAAAATCTGGGATGAGGCAGATGCCATAAGCAACCCTATTATACATGCTTAGTTGGGGAAGAATGTGGATTGAGAGATCCTCATCTGGACACACATCCCTGAAAATAATGGGAGGATGACATCCATATTGTGTTATTTTGAATGGGATATGCATCCCTGTGCAAGATGTGCCCCAATGCATCCAGTATGCATGGCTGGATCAGAGTAGGGAGCATCAGCCTGGCTGTATCAGCAACGGGCAGGGATGTTGAAGAGTCCTTGGTCTCGAGTCACGAGTCGAGTCACGAGTCTTTGGACCCGAGTCTCGAGTCTGAGGCCGAGTCCTTGGTCCAAAATGGTGACTCACTGAGTCACGAGTCCTGAGTCACTCCCAAAACTGACTCCACGAGTCCCTATTAAAATCAATGGGGTTTCCCCCCAACAAAATAAGGCTACTTCAGATGTGTGGCTTAAATAAATTCTAGGCACAAGTGTGCCTTTTTATTTCAAAACTCTGCAACTGATTTTGGCAAGAACAGACCAGGCAGACAAACCCAAAATAACCAGGCAGGCAGAGGAGGCAGGGAACCCCAAAGCAGGCAGGCAGAGGCCTTTGTCTTGGACAATTCAACTGTTGAACAGGATCTAGAAGAGACCAGGCAGGCAGAGGAGGCTGGGAACCCCAAACAGGCAGGCAGAGGCAGCCAAACCCAAAATGTCTGACCCTAACCCAAACCCCCCACAACAACACATCAATCAAAATAAATCTCAACACATCGTTGGGGCTGCGCTCCTGGTAGCTGTCCATAGTGGCCGAGCAGCAGCGCGCCTCGCTTCCATGCGCTCTTCACCGGTGATCGCGCTCCTTCTGGCACAGCCAGAAGACTCAGTCAACAGCCCAGGGATGTTGACGAGTCCTTGGTCTCGAGTCCCGAGTCGAGTCTCGAGTCCCATTAAAAATATTGGGACTTGAGTCCGAGTCGAGTCAGAGGGGGGACTCAGTCCGACTCACGAGTCGAGTCCTCGAGTCCGAGTCCCCATCCCTGGCAACGGGGAGGCATTTCATCTTCCCCCTGACACCCAAACTCTGTGAACAATTCTGCACCCTTTCACAAAGGGGTGCAACAACTGCCAAAAAATGAAGCATGTTTTGCAGGGGCACATATCAGCTCCATACTAGCCTAAAACTAAAGAAATCTATTTCTCTCTTGCTCCTATTTATTATCAGATGCATTATGTGAATTATTTCCAATGTACCTATTTTTTAAAAATAAAATCTCTGGACTGGATTGTTCATTTTCCCAGCTTTCTGCAATTCATACAATGTTTTCAGTGTACTTTACAGGAATATTGAACAGTATGGCGATTGTCTAGCCGGGTGTGTGGCGTAGTGTGGGAGGCTGCTGCCGCCTGGAATCAATAAATCAATAAATAAGAGAAGCCTCAAGGAAGCAAATGATTTTTTTCCATGCCATATGATCTTATTTAATTTAAAACAATCATAGAATAGAGTTGGAAGGGGCCTATAAGACCATCGAGTCCAACCCCCTGCTCAATGCAGGAGAACAGATTTATTTATTATATTTATACCCCGCCTTTTTTTCCTGCAAAGAACCCAAGGCAGCTTACATAATCCTCCTCTCCGTTTGATCCTCACAACAACCCTGTGAGGTAGGTTAGGCTGAGAGTCAGTGACTGGCCCAAAGTCACCCAGTGAGTTTCATGGCCGAGCGGGGACTAGAACCCGGATCTCCCAAGTCCCAGTCCAACACTCTCACCACTACGCCACATTGGCTATAGGGGATGCTGTTTCATTTGGAGCTTTATGGTGCTGAACTCCATCCCCAAAATTGGTTCACCACCATGGATAGCTCCTATAAAGCTCTAAATGAAACCTGCAGTGGATTAGGAGCCCTACCGAAAGTCGCCAGCGGCTGAAATCTTGCACAAGATTGTGGAGGTTGGTATTTCTGAAACTGACGGGCACAGGTCTACAAATTAGGAATAGATCCTTGAAAAAGTGCATACAGCATTTTGCACAAGTTGTGCACACAAACACACACAAGCCTCAATGCACACCTGTTTCAAGGAAGGCTTGCGGCTCTAAACTTGGACATTGGTCAGCGTTACATCTCCCTCGACTTCGAGCTGATCTATCTGCTGCAGGTTAGGTGCAGTGGTGCCCTTCTGCCTCACTCGCACTATAGTTTGAGTTTATACTTGCTCTTCATTTAAAAACAACAACCCTAAACACAACAAAGGGTGTTGTGTGGCACCTGAGAAAGTAGTTGATTTCCAGCACAATCACACTTACTCTGAAGTACGTCCAGTGTGGCTTACTTTCAGGGAAGTGTGCATAGGATTGCCGCCTTAATGGTGCATGAGCTTTTTTAGGCAGGAACCTCCTGAGAAGGATCTTGGAATTGTGGTAGATCACAAACGGAATATGAGACAGCAGTGCAATGTGGTTGCAAAGAAGGCAAATGCTATTTTGGGCTGCATTAATAGAATCATAGAATCATAGAAGTATAGCTTCCAAATCGCGTGAAGTGATCATTCCCTTTTACTCAGCACTGGTTAGGCCTCATCTTGAGTACTGCGTCCAGTTCTGGGCACCACACTTTCAGAAGGACGTAGACAAACTGGAGAGGGTTCAGAGGAGGGCAACAAAGATGACAAAGGGACGGGAAACAAGGCCCTATGAGAAGAGACTGAAAGAACTGGGCATGTTTAGCCTTCAGAAGAGGAGACTGAGGGGAGATATGATAGCACTCTTCCAGTACTTGAAGGGATGTCACACAGAGGAGGGCCAGGATCTCTTCTCGATCATCCCAGTTTGCAGGACACGGAATAATGGGCTCAAGTTACAGGAACCCAGATTCCACCTAAACATCAGGAGAAATTTCCTAACTGCAATAAGACAATGGAACCAATTACCTAGGAAGGTGGTGGGCTCTCCCACTCTGGAGGCATTCAAGGTGCAGCTGGACAGCCATCTGTCAGGGATGCTATGACCCGGATTCCTGTGTTGTGCAGGGGGTTGGACTCAATGGCCTTATAGGCCCCTTCCAACTCTACTTTTCTATGATTCTGTGATTCTGTGAATCAGGCACAAAGTGTGCTGCAAAATGTGGGTGTTTTATATATTAATTGCTGCCTTTGAAGCCTCATGCCACAATAACCCATTTAGTTTCAACTAGCTATGATCTAGCATTGAGCAGGGGGTTGGACTCGATGGCCTTGTAGGCCCCTTCCAACTCTACTTTTCTATGATTCTATGATCTAAAGAGCTCTTTTACGCATTCTGAAGCTGCCATGATCCAGAGAGCTCTTTTAAAGAGCTTTCTGTGCACCCAGAAGAACATTTTTCTCTCTCTTTTTTAAGATAGCAACTCCACATTTAGTACTGCATAACCCCACCCACCCCTTTAAAAAAAAGTGTGCCATGTGATGTAGGAGTCCGTTGTCAGATGTGGGGAAGTCAAAAGCCATACGGGGCACATGGAACTAGGCGCTCACAGTTGTCTGGACTGATGGCTCTCTAAAGCAGTGATACTCCCCACAGGGTTATGGGGGCATTGAGAGAGCTCTCTTCCAGAGGAAAGGTCACAGATTTCTCCCAAACAGTCCATCACCTTCCCCTCCCTCATGGCTTTCTCATGGAGGCTCTGTTGCCTAAACCAGCAAAACAACTCAGGAGAAGGCAGGCAGACTTGCAGCAATGAAGACATTGTTGAGTATGATGAGATGCATAACACATTGAGTTATATTTTTTATTAAATTAGATTTTCTAATTTTTGCTAGATTACATCTATTACTTAGGTAGATCTGGCATACTATTAGTGAGTTCTCTCTCTATAGATATAGACCTCACTAATAGTATGCCAGATCTGCTTAAGTTAATGCACACCTGTGTGTGTGTACACACACATGCACACTAGTTTTAATCACATTATAACTTTAAAAATATAACTATTTGCACCGAAGCTGTAATAATTCTTCCTGTTCTTTGTATCTCTTTGTTTTATGTTACATTTGCAAGCTAAAGAGAGAAAAAATAAATTGTTTTTAATGCCGGGAACCAATTTTCGTCTATACCTTCCATACATTTGAAAACAGCCAGGCATATGCAATACATCAAATAAGTTTGAAGTGGTGAAGTACTTTCCACTTTTTACACTTTGTCAAAATCTGCTACATCTCTGGGATGCTATAAGCAAAGCAATGCAAACAGCTACATTTTTGAGAGCAAGTGAGAGCAAATTCAAAGTTCTGCTTTGACTCAAGAGGTCTAGCTTAATTCCTTGCCCAAATTAATCCTCTCAAACTTCCCTGTGGGACACTTTAATGTCGATTGAGTCTATTGAAGTTGATTCCAGACAAAACAAAACTGAAGCAGCGATTCTTGGCAGGTTTTGACTGGATGAAGCTGGGGCTTAAGTTATTAATGGCAGCCATTGTGGTCACCCAGGCCTTCCATCTGGTGAAGCTCCTAGATCTACTGCTGGGTCTGAATGTTCAAGTTGTGGTAATTGTCAGAAGCTTAAGGCTTTTTCTCTGGTGCAGTCTGGACAACTGTTACTTAATAACTAATGCACTCCACATGAGGCTGTTCTTGAAGATTGTTTGGAAGCTACAGCTAATGCAGAGCGCAGCTGCCTGCCTCCTGAGGATCCAAGCTTAAATGGCTTGGTGGCTGCCTTCGAAGAAGGAGACTGGCTCCTCACCTGCGTTCCATCATGATCACTAGAATATGCTGAGGGCATGTACCTGTCTGTAGCCTCCATAAATCAAACATAAATCAGGGCATATAAAGAAATGTGCTCAGTGACTAATTTTCACTCTTCCCCTGGCCCGAGCCAAAGCCTGAAACATCAAAAGCATGCCTTTAATGTATCACAAGAAAAAAATAACACCAAAAATAGCTATACTTCTAACAGTATAGTACTAGAACAGTGTTCTCCAACCTTGGGTCCTCAGATGTTTTTGACCTACAACTCCCTGCCCCAGCCAGCTATGCTGGTTGGGGCATGCTGGGAGTTGTAGGCCAAAAACATCTGAGGACCCAGGGTTGGAGAACACTGTACTAGAACATTCATCAGTAGACTCGATATATGCAAATGGTCAACGCAATGGGTTGCTTTGCATGATCAAACAGCCTACCGTGGCTTATTTAAGCTATGGTGGGCTGCAGTGTGTGCAAGCCCATGCAGGTGGCCAATGTGAATATTCCACACCCAGCTATGGCTTATTGTGTCATGTGAACCTGAGGACCATGGGTTATGTGAGGGTTAAACAACAAACCATGGGTTATGTGAGTGTTGTTTAACCTTTGCATAACCCATGGTCCCCTGATTCTCACGACACAACAAGCTGTGGCCGGGCACTGAATATGCAAGTCCCACCTGACATGTGCCACAGCCCACCGTGGCTTAAGCCATCGAGGGCTTTTTTGATCATGCAAACCAGGTCAATGTATCCATTTAAAAACCTATACACTTGCATACACTTTATTGTAGTTGCAGTCAGTTCCACTTGCTCAATTGTACAGCTTGCATAGACTGTAAGAATACTGTAGGTGCCAAGAATTGCCGTGTAATTCCAACAATGTTTTTGATCCAATCTGCTTCTCCTAAGACTCCATAAACCTATTCATGAGCATCATGACAATTCCACCAGCATCTTACAGTACAAGTTTGCTACTGTAACTGGCTTTACCTACATCAATTCTTGTTTCCAAGTGTGGTTTTCATCCAATTTATGAATAAGTCTAGACTATTGACCGAGCCCGGTTATAGGGACCATGTGAACCTCTCTGTTACAACAACTTTTCTGGCTACCAGTCCATTTCTGGGAAGAGTTCAACAGGCTGGTTATGACCTATAAAGCCCTACTCAACTTGTGACCAGGCTGTTTGAAAGAAAACATTCTGCCATATGAACCTGCCTGGGTTTGTTTTAAGATCCTTGGGAGAGGCCCTTCTCTGTATTCTGCCTCCATCATAAGCACATTTGGTGGCTGCTGCCAGGCTCTGGGATATAAATTTAATTAATAAATACCTCTGGGGATGAATCATATAAGGTGGATCAGCCTTGAATGTTAGAGGATACACATTGATCAAGATGTTTTCTGCGACTGATCTTATTTTTTTAATTTATTTTTTTGCCAGCAATACTGCTTTATTGTTTAGGTTAAGAAAAAGGCTGGACTTAATTCTTCAGTTTTCTGCAAGAATAATCTGTGGCTTTAAAGCAATATATCAGAACTGTTATTGTCAGTCTGTTTTATGGGCGACTTTAAGTATCCGAGTCAATCCTTCTCTGGCTATCATGGTCCCATTTTCTGTATGATAAGGTTTCCACAATGACTTCACTCAAACATAGCTTAAGTATGTACAGTGTATACTCTATTCTCCTTGCTTCCTGATGCTGTTGATATCATTCCCACTATTCCAGTGTTCTGGCTCTGAGTTTCACACACAAGAGGGAGGTATCAGCATGCTTGGGGGAACCTCACAATTTGCAGAAGTACAAAAAGATCTTTAGAAAATATCTAAAGTGGCAGGAACCCCAAAAACAGCCCTATGAGGACTGAGCATGTTCAGTGACCAAAGAATGCTTACCGACTGTTGGGCTCATGGGGATGGAAAACCAGGTGGGAGGGGGAATATAATTGAGTATCATGGAGGAGGGTTGGGTGGTGCTGTTGGGTTCGTGTCCTGCTTGTGGCCTTTCCCATTCATCCAGTTAGCCACCTCAAAAAGGATATTGTAGAGCTGGAAAAAGTGCAGAAAATGGGAACCAAACTGATCAAGGGGCTTCCCTATGAGGAAAAGTTACAATGTTTGGGGCTTTTTAGCTAAGATAAAATGGTTAGTAAGGTGAGGGCATGATGGAAGTGTATAAAACCTCCATGGTGTGGAGAAGGTAGCTAGAGATACGTTTTTCTCATAAATATTAGAACCTGGGATCTTCCAATGAAGCTAAATGATTCAGGGCTGACAAAAGAAAGCTCTTCTCCACATAACACATAATTAGGTTTACGCTGGCTCAGCTTGTCTGAGTGTAGAAAGCTAAGCTGGGTCAGGCCTGGTTATTACTTGGATGGGAGACCCCTCCTCTAGTTTCCTGCATCAAGGAGGGGGTTGGACTCGATAGCCTTGTAGGCTCCTTCCAACTCTATGATCTATGAAATCTATGAAACTATGGAATTTGCTAACACAAGATGTAGTGAGGGCTACCAACTTGGATGGCTATAAAAGGGGTATTGACTAATTTATGGAAGATAAGGCTATCAATGGCTGCTAGTCATGATGCCAATATTTTACCTACAGTATCAGGGGCAGTACTAGTTGCTGGGAATGGAGAGTTGGAGGGTGCTATTTTGGGCTCATGTCCTGCTTGTTGGGTTTCCCATAGGCATCTGGTTAGCCACTGTGGGAACAGAATGCATAGGCCTTTGGTCTGATCCAGTAGGACTCTTCTTATGTTCGTACATCTTAAATAAAGAATACAATTTCTCCCTCACATTGTATGGGGAAACTGTTGCATTTAATATATCAATTCTTATTGTTTATTCCCTGTAGTGCTGCAATAGCTTTTATAAGTGCTGAAAGTTGTTCAGTTTCATGGAAGTATAGGAGCTCTGACATGGAAGTTAAAAACTAGAGGAAAGGCTTAATATTACATTACATTTATATCCTGCCTCATTCCTCCTGCAAAGAACTGAAAACGGCTTACATGATCTGCCTCCTCTCCATTTTATCCTCACAACAACCCTGTGAGGTAGGTACGGCTGAGAGTCAGTGACTGGCCCATAGCCACCCAGTGAGCTTCCTGGCCGAGTGGGGACTAGAACCCAGATCTCCTCAGTCCGACACTCTAACCACTATGCCACACTGGCTCTATCTTCCCTGCAAATCCAGTGTTCCCCACACAATTGGCTTTTGTTGTTGTTGTTGTTGTTGTTGTTCTTGCATGGATAAGAATTATGAGGACATTTCACTGAACAATGTTGCTTTTCCATGGACACAAATCATTACACCACTTTTAATTATTACTCACACGGTAACTGCAAGGGATGCAATTTTTCCACTCCTTCTTCATGCATTACTGTTTTGGTAGCGATGTCCTTTATGGCTTTTCCTCTACACCCATTACATTTCAAGCAAGTTTTACTTGTTTGCCCTATTGTGTGATGTCTTGAAATATCAAGTGGTGTGCTTTCTTGTATGCATAAGTTCTTAGCTCTATCTGTATGTCTTTAATTTAAGAACAGCCAAAATATATGACATCTGATCTTGATTCTTGCTATAATGGAGTATTGAGGACAACCTCTTCATTTAACCCATTTTTTGTTGCAGTCATCCTTATCGAATAGCGATATCATCTTTGTGAAGTTGCATGCTCCATGGGAAGTGCTGGGCAAATATGCAGAACTTATGAATGTAAGAATGCCTTTCAGGTAGGTGTAGTTATATCTTTGGGCTTACCATCCTGCTTTTTAAAACTAATGTAAAACTGAAAGTGAAATGCCTATGATTGCTATTTCATGTTAGTGGGTTACAATTTTGAACTAGTTTCACTTTTAAATTAAGGTGCTTTATAGCAGTGCTGCTCTTTTCATGGGGTGTTCTGTCCTTAGGCCCTTTAACCCCTTCACTGCTGGAGCCCCCTGCATACTCGTGCCCTGCTGTTTTTTAAATGGACATTTCTTTGAAAACAATGGAAGGTCGAGAAGATCCAGGTACGTACAGCAGCACAGAAAGTGCATGCCTGTTGGACGTATCTGGCATATTCAACACCTGTAACCTGCCCGTATGTATGCTGCATTGCTAGAGACAAAGATCACCTAAATATCTACGCATCTACTAGAAAGTAAAAGTATTAAACTGAATAAGATCAATATGTTTCTTGTATTTCAAGAAGAATGGTTAAAATATTGTAGAATATACTAATGGCTAAATTAATTCCAAAATGTCATTAAGACAATTTGGGTATATTTGACTATATATAAACTTTTCTAAAGTCAAATATGATTTGCATGAATGTATTTTTATATATTAAAACTGACACCTGCTTTATATTAGATTGTTTAGAGAAATAGCTTTAAGATAATTTAGCCAGATGAAGTGAAACAAAACTAACCTATTCAAACAGCCTTGTTCATCTTTCACCTCTATAAATTTATATTAGTGTTAGTCTTTTAAATGAAACGTCATTCTTCCTAATTTGCAGAGTGTCTAAACTAAAATAAAATAAAGTTCAGAGTTTGCTAAGAGATTACAATCTGTGGCTAACTTTCACAGATTCTAAACACCTCTTGATGTTTCATCAAGAGCTGATAGGAAAATCTGCCCTTTAGGGCACAGTCCTATGCATGTTTAGACAGAAAAAAGTCCTATAACTCCCAGCATTCCCCAGCCCATGCTGGGATTTGTAGGACGTTTTTCTATCTAAACATGCATACGATTGCACCCTTAAACTAGTAACTCCCTTGCCAAAGCATAACAAGTTGGAAAGCTATAACTATTTCAGTATTATTTTATGTTAAGGCACCCTCTTCAGAAGTTTCCTTTATCCATATGTTAAATGTAAAATGCAAAGCTAACATGTTCATGAATTAAAAATAATAATTGACATACTGCGATATGATTATAAAATAAACAGTGCAGCTTGTCCAGGTGAGTACAATTTACCACGTTGTCTTTGCAGGTTGTGCACAAAAAGATGCACCAATTTCCAGCCCCCCAAATTAGTCCCTGCTCTGAAATCACAGAGGCCCCATAGGAGCAGCCCTCCACTAGGTCCAGGGACTTTTGCAAATGTCCCCCCCCCCCCGAGCACAGATGCCCGGGTTCTTTGTTTGCAGGGAGTGTGGTATTGCGGAAGATGCATGAAGGTCAATAGCACAGAGAGATGCAAAATAATGTGAGAGCTCAGACATATGGGGAGTTAAGCCTAAGAACACCTAGTCATGTAAAGGGGGTGGTTTTAACAGATGTTCTTATTCAAAGTATGGAGGGAGGGTATTCAGTTTTTGACCAATAAATATTTCATCACATCCATACAAGGGGCTCTTTAAACAGCCATTATGAGGTCATTTTTCTGCCAATATTTTAACAGTTACTGCATCTGGTACCTTGAACACTTGATCATATTTATTTATTTTATTTTATTTATTATATTTATACCCCGCCTTTTTTCCTGCAAAGAACCCAAGGCGGCTTACATAATCCTCCTCCTCTCCATTTTATCCTCACAACAACCCTGTGAGGTAGGTTAGGCTGAGAGGCAGTGACTGGCCCAAAGTCACCCAGTGAGTTTCATGGCCGAGCGGGGACTAGAACCCGGATCTCCTGAGTCCCAGTCCAACACTCTCACCACTACGCCACACTGGCTCTCAATATAATAGAGCTGTAAGAATTAACTTGCTGAATTTGATCAAAGTCCATCCACCCCACCAGCATTCTGTTTCCAACAATTACAAGCCACATACTTCTATGAAGTTTACCAAAAGGGCATGAAGAAGGTAATAGGGCTGGCTCAAGACAGTTTGCTGCCAGAGATGAAGGACAAAATCTTGCACACACCCATTCCATCCACATACAAAAGCTGACCAGACCAGAAGTTGAATCTTCTTCAACACTGGGAGGGGATAGTGAGCTCCACTGCACCCAAGGGCAACTGGCTAGTTAAAAGGGCCTGGGGAGGCCATCAGCACACACAGCAATAAAGGTAATTGTCATTGCCTTCTGCTTCTCCCCACACACCCAGTTCTGGTATTCAGAAGTGAATATGGAGGTTCTATTTAACTACCACAGGTAATAGCCTTCAGGAATTTATCAGATCCATTTAAAAGCTAACCATGATCCTGTGTAGATGACCAAATGTAGGTATGAGCGGGTTTATGTTCACTGGTCCAGCTACCAACCTCTACAAATTGATAGGCTCTTCTGCGTAGAGCTTGTGATGGTGTACTCTGTGCCAAAGAGCCAATCAACATGTGGAGGTTGGGTTGGGAAGGACCAATGATCATGCTGCTGCTCTCCCCTACCCACGCATCCTAGTTGATTATCCCCACATTTGGTAATCTATACAGGGCTTAAGACAGTGGCCATCACCTCATTTTATGGTAGTGAATTCCATAATGATGCATTAGGTAAATAAGTACTTCCCTTGGCAATTCCAGTATAATGAAAAAGGAGAAACACTTCTCTCTACACTATTCATAACTTTATAACCCTCATGGCCCCCAGATTTCTCTTCTCTGAACAAGCTAGTTTTCTATGCACATGTTTAGACAGAAAAAAAAGGCCTACAATTCCCAGCATAGCTGGCTGGGGCATGTAGGCCTTTTTTCTGTCTAAACATGCATAGGATTGCACCCTAAACTACTTTCAGGCATTCCAAGTCATGTTCCCATAGCATTCAAGAGCTATCTTACTGTTGACTATTTCATCTCATTTTTCACAGTAAGGTTTCTTTTCATACTGTTTCAAATGTATTATTTTGAGGTGTTTTTTCCATAACTTAGACTAAGCTGGTTGGCGTAGAATTGCAGTAGTTTACATCACCTATTATTTTATGCTTTATAGTTATGTATTTTTTTAAAGTCAGTGGTTAAGTTGACTACAAATTAACTATTTTTCTTAAAAATTAAAATATATAACTATATAAATTATTCTAAAGAATGTATTTTAACCCAGTGTGCAAATATATATTCCATTACTTGTTACACTTAGGTGAAAAATTGTATATATTTTTAATGTGGAGATATATACAGTAATACCTTGGATTGCAAGTAACTTGGTCTGAGAGTGTTTTGCAAGACAAGCAAAAAAAAATTTAAAATTTTGACTTGATAAATGAGCAAGGTCTTGCAAGACAATTTTATAGGGATGTAACCGTTCGCCTCGAGCTGGCTTAGCGGGCTGAAATTGGCCTCACTCACACCCGCCAGAGACTCGCTTTGATATAAGAGTGTTTTGGATTACAAGCACGGTTCCGGAACGAATTATGCTTGCAATCCAAGGTATTCCTGTACGCCACAACTCCTTCTAATGTATTACCCAAGTGTTTTTGCAATATTTTTGAGTTTATTCTATTATTGTACAATGAGAAATGCTGTGTGAACCCTTCAGATATACATCAGTGTAAAGATGATGGACCAGGTCACAATACCTAGAAACTATTTTGATTTAACATTCAGGTGATGACAACATCAAACACAGGAAGAGAAAAGTGGAGTTTTATTAACACAGTCCTAAGAGACATTTGGCCTGATCTTATGAACTACAGTACCATCAAATAAAAATTCAGAACGGGACCCAGTGAGTGCTGTGCCAACATATTGGGCCAGTTAGTGGGAGATAGAGTATCAGTCAGTCCAACAAGCTTGTGACCTCAAATTTTTCACTTTAGAAATTCACTGACAAACAGTCCCTCAAGCAGACCCACAAGAAAGCCAGGCAATACAAACGTAGCTGCAATGTGAGCGCTGTGCTTTCCACTTTTGAGACAATCTGGCTTGTCCTTAATGGGGGGTGGTTGTATCACCCCATACCTCTCATTCCTGCCATTTTTCTAAACTTTTAAAATAACAACTGAGAAATGACAATTGACTTTGGTGTCCACAAGAGGAGTGCTTGTATCACACCCTAGCTCTCACCAGGGCCGGTGCTACCATTAGGCCAACTAGGCGGCTGCCTAGGGCGCTGGGCTAAAGGAGGCGCCAGAAATGCCTTGGGGGGGAAAAATACATCACGTATTTTACCAAGTTTGTTTTACCAATCATGTCCTGTGGCTGGGAAGGGAAGGCGAAAGAAGCGCACCCCTCCCTCTCTCTCCTCCAGCTCGTTACCAGGAACAGCAGCAGGCAGGCTCCTCCTCACAACCAGCATCAAAAGAGGCAGAGAAGGCTACAGACTGGAGGAGGGGAGGCGGGCAGGGGCCAATGATGGGAGGCTGGTGGGCGGCTGGAAGGATGCACCTCCTTCGCCTTCCCTCTCAAGGATGCACCTGCAAACACCTCCTTCGCCTTCCCTCCCTCGTGTGAGCCTCAGGTTCCTCAGCTCAAGGTCCCCTGAAAGCAGTTATTTCCAGCAACCAGGGAGGGAGGGAAAGGTATTTTAAGCTAGCTGGGGCTCCAATGTTTTAATTATTTACCATGCTGTTTCTGTGTTTTGGTTTTAAATGGTTTTAGGATGCAATCCTATGCGTGTTTGGAGGGGGGGGAATCCTACAACTCCCAGCATTCCCCAGCCAGCATGGCTGGCTGGTGAATGCTGGGAGTTGCGGGGCTTTTTTCTACCTCAACGTGTTTAGGATTGTGCCCTGAGCTGTTGATGTTTTCTTTACTGTACTTTGAATATTGTTGTCTGCCTTGAGCACTAGGCTGGTAAAGGGAAAGACAGGATAATATACATTATTCTGATAAAGAAATATTGCAACAAAGTGATAGAGGAGGGGAAGTAGCAAGTTTCGTAAATCCCCTCCTAAATTTGAACCAGATGATCCACGGGCTCTCTCTTTGCTATGTTTCTACTACATGCATCCCCCCCCCTGCAACCCAGAAGGTGTACGAGTCAAACCGGTGTCTCTGCACCTCCACCCTGCGAGGTAGGACAGGCTGCAAGACGCCCTTTTGTCTCTATTCCTCACAGGTAGCGCCACCACACCTCTCTCACATCCTTTTTTCATATCCCTTGTGCTGCCTGCAGGAGGAGACAGGCTTTTACATATATATGGAGTAGGAGAAGGCCCTTGGGAGTTCCTGGCATAGCTGGGCTGATGTTGCCTCTTTGCTTTCCTCATGAACACAAAGGAAAAGTCTCAAAGTCCACAAAGTTTTTCTATGGGGCTCGGCAGTTCCCAGGGAGGGAAATTTATTTCATAATGGGCATAGGGCTGGAGGGAGGGAGGGCTCAAGTGGGAAGGGGGGGCGCGCTGCTAAATATCTGATCTTGCCTAGGGCACCAAATTGCCTTGCACCGGGCCTGGCTCTCACTCCTGCCATTGTTCTTTTAAAAAATTCTGGGACCTGGGCAAGATAGTATCACACACAGACAGACAGACACACACACACACACACACACACACACAAACACAAACACAAACAAACAAACAAACAAACACACAACACTAATTTAAATAATAAGGACTAACTAACTGGGCCATGGGAAAATCCACATTTAGGAAAAGTATGTCAGTATCTTTCATTCCAGTGGGGAACTGATGTCTCAGATATGCAAATACAAGGCAAGGGGGGAAAGTTCAAAAATGCAGCTGGGCTGAGATAAACTATAATATGCAGTTCAAATGAAATGCATGAAGAAAGGGAGGGGGATCTGTGAATGACATGATGATTCAGGCTACCTGATCTCTCTTGGGAGTTCCACCAAACATGTCCCCTCCGGCACCATCAGCTGTCTAGGTCAGTGGTTCCCAACCTTGAGTCCCCAGATGTTGCTGGACTACAGTTCCCAGCATACCCAGCAAGCATGGCTAATGGCAAAGGATGCTGGGAGCTGTAGTCCAGCAATATCTGGGGACCCAAGGTTGGGAACCACTGGTCTAGGTGATGGGCTGCTGTCTTTAATTACAAGAGGCAGAATTGTTTTTGCCTTTACAAGAGGAAGAGAAGAAATTAACATGAAATTATACAGGCCTGTGGCTCACACTGGCTCAGCTTGTCTGAGTGTGGAAAGCTAAGCAGGGTCAGGCCTGGTTATTACTTGGATGGGAGACCCCTCCTCTAGTTTCCTGCATTGAGCAGGGGGTTGGACTCGATGGCCTTGTAGGCCCCTCCCAACTCTATGATCTATGAATCTATGAGCTAGGAATGGCTGCCAGGCTTGGGCAACAGTCCATCACCTGTGCAGAGTAAGCAGACCACACGAGAGGGGGCTTATTTGGCTGCATTCCCATGAAAGGCAGAGGCAGCATCACATCACCCATGCTGCAGATTCTCATTCTCCTTCTTGAAATCCCTTGATTGACTTTGAGCTGAAGTTGAGTGAGGTGATGAAGTTGTCTTTAGCTGTTTTAATCCCTCTTCCCCTGCCATTAGATCAGGGAGGGCGCTGCCCTTCAGCCCATAATGCTAGAGCCACCACTGTTAGGACTGGTCTTGAATAAGTACATTATAGATTCACCACTTGAGCAGCTTTACATGTTACCAAATTGAGGAGGGGCCAGAAAATGCAAGTGCAGAAAAGCAGAACATGCTTCATCTTCTTTTCCTTTCTGTTATCTAAAGTAAGTGGGAACCCCCTGCTAAAGGCTGAGACATTTGGTTGGTCATTAAACAAAAAATGGATCATAGAATGCACCAAAAGTGTTTGCCTTTGAAATGTCTGGACTCTGGAGTATATCTCAAGCATCTCTCCCTATGAAAAAAAGTACAAATGGCTTCTGTATTTGGAGCTTTTGTGTCTCACCACAGTAACGGTCAATGTTTCTCTGATTATTATTTTTTTGCCCAGATTCACATCCTCCTCAGAGCTCTTCAACACAAAAATACACAGAAGTTACTAACTAGCACCTGTGACCCTGTCTCATGCAAGTTGGGGTAAAAAACAAGAAAGAGCCATTTTTAAATCAAATGTGCATTCTAGCTCATATAGTTTTACACTCACATTACAGATACAAGAAATTTATTTATTTCTTTATTTATTATATTTATACCCCACCTTTGTTCCTGCAAGGAACCCAAGGCGGCTTACATAATCATCCTCCTCCTCTCCATTTTATCCTCACAACAACCCTGTGAGGTAGGTTAGGCTGAGAGTCAGTGACTGGCCCAAAGTCACCCAGTGAGTTTCATGGCTGAGCAAAATGCAAAAAAACCCAAACTAATTTACATTTCAATTGTCTAATATACTACTAATATAAGTAGGGGGAAAGCACCTACCAAATACATAAATATTGCTTGTGTACTGCATGGATATCAACTCTTAGAGAAAAACTGCATCACTAACACCAGCACTGCCTGTATGTGCACTGCATGTATTCTTGTGGCAATCACCCAGTGCCAGGCATTGTCTAACCCCAGTATGAATTATTTTTAATGTTCCCCTTTTTGAAGTACCGTACATGCCATTTATCCAATGCTGCATTTAATAATCCAATTATTGATTTTAGAAGCACACTTAACTTGTTTATATATTTGCATTTACCTTCCAAAAAGCTGACATCAGTTTCCAGGATCCTTTGAAAGAAAATTGCCTCCATGTCCCTGTTTTCCATGCATAACATAATGGAAGAAACAAGAGCAAAATGAGAACAAACATATGTTTCCACAGTTCCCCCGAACCTAACACTATTGTGTGATGGTTCTGTCTGTTAATCTCTCTTTTTAGTTTCTTCCTCCACCTCTTACAGGCTTCTGTCTTCAATCTCCTTTCCTTCCTTGCTAGTTCATACTGTAACTGACGATGGGTTTTCTTCTCGACTGGCTTCATTTTTGCTGTTCTTCCAGGAGAAAAATCTATTACCTGCACCGCCGGTACAAGTTCCTGAACAGGTAGTGATATTAATGATTGCAAAAGTTCAACCAGGGAAGAAAATTGAAACTATTAGCTGTTGTTTCTGTAAATATAGTCATTACAGTGAGAAAATTTTACTGGTGTTGGCTTTATTACATATTTCTTGTATAGTCTAACTTTTGTATTCCAGTTGACTAGTCTAAAAGGCTAAAATAGCCACTCCATTACATAACCCCTTAGAACCAAACTGGATATGACACCATCCATGAAATTAGCAATTGGATTTTTTTAGACTAAATAGCAGGAGTGGGGCCCCAATTCAGACCTGAACCCTGGGGGATAGGGGGCTTTAACCCTTTGCCCCCAGCTGTGGTCCCAAACCAGATTGGGGTCTCCGCACCTCCTCTTTGCCTTGGGAGGAAAGCTCCCATTGGCACCGTTGTGAGTGCATCTTGCAGCTGGCAGTTTCCCCTGTGGTAACAAGCTGAAGGAACTGACAGACAGATAAAAGCAGGAAAAAACTTTGAAACCAATTGAAGACAGATTGAATATCTCTAGAAAATGAAACTAGATGCAAGAAAGTCTTGATAATGAGGAGCACTTGGAAGATCTATTGACCTCACAACAAATATTTACCAAAGTGCTGTGAGATATTTTATGATAGAATAAATGTTTTGAAAATAAATTATTGTAGTTTTGTTTCATATTGGTCAATAAGTAATCATCTAAATTTTAGATTTTCTCAATATATATATACATTTTAATTGTTGATGGCAATATTTTTTACATTTATTTATCAATTTTGGGCATATCCTGTTTCAGACTTTGTATTACAATTAAAGGGGAAGATGTGGGAAATAGCTTAGCTAAGAGGAGAGTTTATAGGGTTTTAACACAGTGTGATTTGACCATATTTTAATGTAGGCGAGGAAAATCTTTATCCCACAATTTAAAAAGTAATTTGTCATATGGCATGGAAGCTGCTGTTGAGCACATGGAACTAGTAGTATTCTTTGGATTCCAGTCTTTATTAGTGTGTGTGTGTGTGTGTGTGATTGATCATGCAATGCAGCAAACAAAAATTGCTGTCCACTTGGTTAATATGGGAGAGCTAATGAAATGTCTTTGGAGATTGACTCCAAAGACATAATAAAGCAAAACTACATCTCATTCATATGTTCCAGATAATTTATTCTGGGAAACTTTTGCTAATGTCAGCCAATTATCAGCCAAACGTCTGCAACTATAGCAATAACCTATGGAAGCATAAACTTTCCAGGGGAAACAATCTTCTCTCTCATGGGGTGTTCTTCACAATCCCAGTGCTCTAATCCTTTTAGTAGCATGTACAGGACCGGCCCTACCATGCGGTGGGATGAAGTGGCATGCTTCAGGCGGCACCATGACCTGGGATGGATGAAGGCAGGAAGTGGTGTGTGAATAGAACCTAGGAAGCCACCCTATAGCAGATCAGACTGCCTTCAGCTTCCAGGTTCTCAGGCAGGCAGGGCTTTCCCCAGTACCAGCTACCTGAGATCCTTTTAACTGGGTTGAAACATGGGGCCTTTTTCATGTAAAGCACGTGCACTACCACTGACCTAAGGCCCTGTCCCCTTTGGTACAGCAAGTCTTTTTAAAGCATTGGTCTTAGCAGGGTGGAGGGACATTTGGGCACCGCTTCAGGGAGCAAATATATCTTGGGCTGGCACTGAGCGTGTGTTTCTCGCAGTCCTTAGAAGCATTGTGAGTTGAATGAGGCTCATCACCAGTTGTTTGAAACCTTGTGAATGGTGAAACACTGAATATGCCATGTAACAATAAAGTGTATTATCTAATGTAACTGGGAGCCCCCTGTTAAAGGCTTAGACATTTGTTTGGTCATTAGACAAACAATGCACCAAAAGTGTTTGCCTTTGCTCCTTTGTTTGGGTTTCTGCTCACATTATAACATGTAATTTAGTAGTTCCTTCATTTAGTCATCATTGTCATTTTAGTTGATCTGCTAAAAACATGTTGAACACTGAAGTGCCAATGTATTTTAAGAAAATAATTCATTTATGTGAATTAGTTTGTGTGAGTACATGGGATGAGTGCAAAATCCCCCCCCCCCCCATGTACCTGCTTGTGCTTAAATTATTCAGTGAGTGTTTTGGCTGAATATGCTTCAGCAAATAAACATTGCTTTGTAGTACATGGTAGGCTATAACTGTACATTGCCACCAAAAGTAGTATCTCCATGTCAAGTTCTCCCCCTTTACTCATACCAAGGTGTAATGCTACCAAGCTGAAAGTTTTCCCACCCCTGCTCAACATCACAGACTTCCATTGGCAGGGTTGATGCATTGTAGAGTTACAGAAGAGAGAGGAAGAATTATACACACACGGATGCTGTTTTTGGTGGCATCCCCACATCATGTAGTCAATATCAGAGCAGTTTGATAGGAAAGTTAAGAGGGTGTTTTTAACCTCCTTCTTCCCAGACCAGTAGGCAGTTCATGTGGGTTACAGCCTTGCTGTGTACAGATATCCTATGAATCCTTGGAACAATGATCAATTTATGAATACAAAAGTCAGGAACAGGTAGTCAGGAACAGGTAGTTGGTAGGCCAAAAGTGATGTTATAGGTGAATAAATATCATGAAACATTTTTCTCTTCTGCCTTTCGCCCTCTTATATCACAGCAATTTGCTTCCTGTCACTGTTTCCTGAAGAGATCTTAATGGCACTAGAGATAATGTGGCACAAGAGAACCAAAATCAACAGTATATACTGGATTATGCTAACTATATGTCTATGGTACTTGTGCAGTCTCAGTCCTGGCCAAACTAGTCAATACACAGGAGATGAGTTAGCAATCTTCTGATGGTCAATTTGTTTCAATTGAAAAGCAGGCTCAGAAGCCGTGATTGGGAAAGGAAAGCCAGTGAGGGAGGGGCTGCATAACCTCCTTTCTGTTGTTTCTCTGGGTCCCATATCTCTTGCCCTACAGCAGGGATGGGGAACATGCGACCCCCCCCAGATATTGTTAGAGTGCAACTTCCATCATCCTTCACCATTGACTATGCTAGCTGGGCTGATGGAAGTTGCAGTCCAACAAGATCTGGAGGGCCACACGTTCCCACCCCTTCCCTACAGGAAGAAAAGCATTTTCTTTGAAGCAGGCAAAAGACCAATCTAGCAACCTCCAACAGCTGCTTTTCATTTTTTAAAAACTGGGAGACCATTCATAAGTCTGCACTAGAGTTTGGCCTTCAGAACAGGGTGAAGACACCGCTCCATGTGGATTCAATGTCTTTGTGTTTGTATTGCCATTCTGCTGGCAGTCTGTCACTTGTTTGTTTTCACCTGTTGAATGGTGATGATTAAATCTAAGAACTGGCATTGCTTTCAGCTCTCAGGCCATATGATTTGTCTTGTGGGAGTTCATAAATTTTGTAGCATACAAAGACGAACTGACAGAGCAGGCTTTTAAAACAGCACCCTCTGTGATACATGAGTGGGTGGCAAATGGAAGCAAGATGATTTACTTCCCTAAAGTTCTGCTGCCAGAGCTTTCCATCGTGGCTTCTGAAGCCCTCATGTTTAAATGTCCTTAGTGTAGATTGTCAATTAAGGTGCAAATTTAAAATAAACTAGCTAAAAGCTCCAGGAAATAAAACTGCCAAGAGCTTATTTGGGCTTTATGGAGATGTGGTGCTTCTGTTCTGCCAGGAAAGAAATTAGGGGAAATACCATTTCAGTATTGTTATTAACAATGAATGCCTAATATTTTAGGTGCAATCTACAAATCATTTAAGCCAATATATCTGCAGTGATGTCACTCCAGGCCCTAATTCCCCATTTCACTTTCCAGGGTCAGTTTTCCACTTCCCTACCACAGTCTCCAAACCCTGACCAGCAATCTGAACTTCTGGTTTGGGTTCTATGGGGCAGGAAAGGGGAGGAGAACCCCACACAGAGGTCCCTGCCTTTTGAATGGTCAGCCCAGCAGACAAGAGAAACCCCTTATTTCCTTTTCTCCCTTCTCAAAGCAAATAAACAGTTGTGCTACCTTGAGAGCTGGCCCCAAGGAATCCTGCTCTGCTATCTATAGTGCTGCAAGCAGGACTGCACTAGTTTTGACAGAAAGTATTTCAATGTTATGGAACTAACTGGTTCTGCTGTATTTCACACAAGTGTGTTCTGGAAAGTAGTGGCAAGATGGCTATAATTACCATTCCTTTCTGGATAGGGCTTCTCCAGTAACATTCCTTTCTGGAAAGTCCTCATTGTATTTAACTTTTCCAATAACTTGCATTGGCCATAAGAGAATGCTTGGATGTATATGGAAAATGTGTGGCTCAGTTTAAAGTTATTGTTGACTTTACTCATCATTTGGTCTTGCCTTTCATGTGCTGCAGAATCGAGAAACAATTAAGCAGGTTTCGAGGATGGTTACCTAGAAAGCCAATGAGGCTGGACAAGGAAAGGCTGCCAGACCTGGAGGAGAATGACTGCTACACTGCCCCATTCAGTCAGCAAAGGATTCATCAGTGAGTGTTATTATAAGCAAGACAAATTTTGAGATGAACAAATACTGTTTTCAGTTTAAATTCAGGGTAGAGAAGACCCTAGCCAGCATAATTAGAGATGGACCCCTATCACACTGCTTCAAATATTGCCCGAATATTGCATTTTGAGCCCTCTTCATCATATCTTGAAGATGTCACCTACATATTGCCAGATAAAAAGGGCTCTTGAAGTGTGCTCTGAATGCTCCATGGCTATATTATGCGTACTTGGAAAATAGGACACTGATATTTATTTAGTTCTACTTATTTCATTTCTTTCTCTCCCCCCCCACACCCACCACTTTAAAAATAAAATATAACATATATTCAAAGCCATGTACAAACGTAACTATAACAATTACAAAAGCAGGGGGTTGGACTTGATAGCCTTGTAGGCTCCTTCGAACTCTATGATCTATGAAATCAAGTAACTGATAAAATGACAAAACCCTGCCATGATACCTGACCCAGCACATTATATAAGTACAGAAGCCTGCTCGTGCACATGGATCTTGTTAGCTGGATTGGACTTTGTGTCTTGTTCTGTTTAATGTACAGCATCTAGATGAAGGTGCTCTAGAAATAATAACAATACTTTACTATGTCAAATAAGATATATTTAAAAAGTAGGGTGTGTTACAATGCATGCTGCTCAGCTTTCACATTCCAGCTTTATTATCTGCAATGACAATAGTAAAAATGATCCTTTTGCGCGCGCAAAAGAGGAAATAAGAGTCGAGACACAGAATGATGATGAAATTATGGGCCACATTTATTGATTCGAGGATCTGGGAAGGGACGAGTGCGGGTGCTAGCTAAACCGGCTCTCGGCCAGTATACCCTTCAATGGGCGAAGCATCCCAATCGGAGGTGTGGCGCTGTAACTCGCCACTCCCCAATTTTACACCATGCGGTGTCGGAAGGCCTCCTCCATGTCACCGCACGGGGCCATGAAACGCCATGCGGGTGAGAGGAATTGGCCTCAAAGGCGGACCCTATCTCCCTGGCCGTGCCGTGAAACTGGGCTCAGGTGAGGCTAAGGTATCGCCAGTCACCTGAAAGGTGCCGTGGGATGATCACCGAACCTCACCCCACTGCCTAAAACCCGCACTTACCGCCAATGTGACCAAATCAGGGAGACTACGCAAAACAAAAAAGCACCCAACCCAAGAACACAGTGTAGAGTAGGCGAAACACGCACACCACCACCAGGCCAATCAGCAATGGTGAGCCAAAATTCCTACTCGGCCCCGTCAACCGGCGACCAGAAATCCCACACTGTGAATTGGGAGGGAGGGAGGGAGCTGCTTTGAGAAAAGAGGCAGAGGGTGGAGCAACGCTGCCTAATAAAGGCCTCCACCGCTCCTCCCCCCGCCTTGAGCCCATAGGTGGTTTCTAAATTAAACAGCCTCACCTCTCATTCCTCTACGCGTGCAAATAGTCCTCCCACCGACAGCTACGCGTCGGTGGGGGAAGGGGATTGCGCGCGCAAAAGAGGAAATAAGAGTCGAGACACAGAATGATGGTGAAATTATGGGCCACATTTATTGATTCGAGGATCTGGGAAGGGACGAGTGCGGGTGCTAGCTAAACCGGCTCTCGGCCAGTATACCCTTCAATGGGCGAAGCATCCCAATCGGAGGACTCTGCGCTGTAACTCACCACTCCCCAATTTTACACCATGCGGTGTCGGAAGGCCTCCTCCATGTCACCGCACGGGGCCATGAAACGCCATGCGGGTGAGAGGAATTGGCCTCAAAGGCGGACCCTATCTCCCTGGCCGTGCCGTGAAACTGGGCTCAGGTGAGGCTAAGGTATCGCCAGTCACCTGAAAGGTGCCGTGGGATGATCACCGAACCTCACCCCACTGCCTAAAACCCGCACTTACCGCCACAGAGAGGGACTGGCTAAGCCAAGTCCCCTCTCCCCCACCTGCGCTGAATAAATTCGAGCAGGACCCTTCACAGATCCTCCAAGAAAATATCGTTACCCCCGTCGGAGAGATGAACGCCATCTGCCCGATACAGCTCCCCCCGGGCCAAGGAGATCACAGGGTGAGGAATCGCAAAACCTACCCCTCCGAGGCCCCTACAAAGCTGACGATTCAGCCTTCTTCCCGCTCTGTTTAAGGCGTTGGGGCTGCACCACCCCGCCACAGAAACGAGACATGTGGGACCAGAGAATCTGGACCCCAGGCCAGCACTGCCACACAACAGCAAGGTCCGTAAACGCTTGCTCAATCAAGGACTTGCCCTCGAGCAATCCAAGATCATTCCCACTGAGGTGCACCACCAGCACAGTCTGGGAAGATGGCCACATGGCCTGACCGGAGCAAAGTCGGAAGGAGGCCGCTCCACTGCATTCCACGCCGACTCAGCCATTGCCCGTCAGCGATCCGGCTGATCCCAAGCTGGGGTCCAACACGCGACCGTGCAGCTCTCTGGGCAGCCCAGTACACCATGCTGTGTCCGAACACGAGCACACGAATTGGCCTCGATCCACTCCAGTGACCTGCAACAAGAAGAAAGGCACTCACGGTAACTTTTCGAATATAAGAATGATAGTCAGCTGAGCACCACCGGCCCACAGCCTGTATTTCAGGCTGTGCTCAATCAAGGACTTGCCCTCGAGCAATCCAAGATCATTCCCACTGAGGTGCACCACCAGCACGTCTGGGAGGATGGCCACATGGCCTGACCGGAGCAAAGTCGGAAGGAGGCCGCTCCACTGCATTCCACGCTGACCCAGCCATTGCCCGTCAGCGATCCGGCTGATCCCAAGCTGGGGTCCAACACGCGACCGTGCAGCTCTCTGGGCAGCCCAGTACACCATGCTGTGTCCGAACACGAGCACACGAATTGGCCTCGATCCACTCCAGTGACCTGCAACAAGAAGAAAGGCACAGCAGCAGCACCACTCATGGTAACTTTTCGAATATAAGAATGATAGTCAGCTGAGCGCCACCGGCCCACAGCCTGTATTTCAGCTGGTGGAAAATTCAGAGCAGCGACCGTCCAAAACAAACAAACAAACAAACAAAACAACAACTGATGACTGTAGAATGCTCTAAGCACCTGGCATGTACTGTACCAGTGACTGACAGGAGTGTCTTAAACCAACACCACACCTCTCAAAAGTGCGGAGAAGCAAAAGCTCGGCCTTGACTATCAAGTCTGCAAAGGCCACATACTCAATATTGTTGATCCGAATAATCGCAAATGCAGGCAGCACTTGGGTAATATTATGCTTCTGCAATACAGCCATTCCAGTGCGTTCGAAGAACAGGATGTTACTTTCATGTGCGATTGCAACTACAGGGGAGGCAATACATTGCACTCCCTGCCTGGGCCAGGATTGGAGTCGGCCATCGTCGTATCTATGGACACTGATGGCAGCTGCCTACTGCTCCAGTAGTAAGAGAAGCCCCGTAGGCTAGGCAGGGGCTATAAAGGGAACCAAACAGGTGGCTTGTATTTCACGGCCGGCAGACAGGAATTAGCATGTGCCGCACCTTGACAACCGAGGGTGCATAAAGCACGCCCGACTATAACTATACACTTCATGAAAAACTGTCACAGACGCAATCAGCAATCTGGGCCAAACATAGTGCATGGAAGCACATAGGTTGGACGAGCCTTATTTTGTTGCATACCATCCTTGCACTGCCAAAACGGTTGCAGCCTCTGACAGAAAAACCCCTACTTCCTTAGAGGAAATAAAAGGGGTATGGAACTGCCTAGAGCCACCTAAAAGGAGGCCTCGAAGAGGAAATGCGCTTATGGCAACTGAGCCCCCAATTGATGCCGTAGAGGCAAAGGATTGCTGCCCATATCTTAGGGATACCCACTTGCTGATACCCCAAGCAGTCTCCCGGGAAGGCAAAAATGAAATTGGGCCCTTCCCACATTAATGAGAATATGAGCCCGCCCAGCTATAGCTGGCACCCCATGGCAGTCCATGCCAGAAGATCAGAGGGCAAAACCAATTATACTAGGACATGGATCACTCTATTGAAAGCATGAAGTAACCCAAAATTGGGAACCCATCCCCACCTGTAGGAGGCATGTAGCCAAGAGAGGATGCCTGAAGCAAAGTCCACCTGAGTACTGCCCAATGACAGCCAATCACACTGCCTACTACCCCTAACTCAAGCAAAACAGGGGAACCAAAATAAATAACATTGAGGATGAAGGCAAGTCATTATCAGGTCCAGGAACTACATGGGCCAAACGAATCCCATAACTCTGGGAATGGAAGTAACCCTTTCAGAGTTACCTGCTTGAAATTGTCATGAAGTGATGAAAGAAGTTCAAGCCACCAGAGAAAGCACATGGCTTAAGAGCATTGGGACTCACGATTATGCGCTGGGTGAAGAAATAAATGATGAAAACATCTCCTCAAAGGACTAACAGGTACGCTACTGCAGATCCAGGAATTGCCTCATGGAGAACACACGGCTTAAGAGCACCGGGGAAAACAGCAAAAGAAAACATACAGTATTAATATCAAGGGATGGCATGGCAGGGGACAAAACCATGAAATGAACAAAGACGTCATAATACCCAAGCGGTTGAGGCAACGGGAAACAGAACGGGGCTGCACGTGGGTGTCAGGTACTAGCAGGGCGTATGTATCAATGCCCGCTGAACTGCAAATAAAAACGCCACACGAACTAACAGCACGACTTGGCATGATAAAATTGCTCTTGCAAGCCCAGAACATGACTTGGTTGGCAATGCCAGGACAACACGGATTAAGAAAAGTGAGCAATGCCACATTCGCTATAAAAACCTTAAGTGAAGCAGGATTTGTGTGGGCGTATGTCCCGCATTAAAATAATTAAGATCATACGAAAATTAATAGGGTGAACATGAAGTCCCTATCATTAACACGCCAAGACCACTGACTGGATAAACTGAATCAGACCATTGGGCCATCCAGTCCTTTACCCCCGACATTGAGGAGCAATGGCCATCTGGGTTCCAGGCAGGAGGCCCCAATGAGATGCCGGGAACCTGTTCCCGGGACCCCCGGTACACAAGCCAGAGTTAAACCATAGAGCCACAGCCAAGTGCTCATGGAAACACCCCTTTCTTTTTCCCTGCCATCAAGCCCCCCATCATGAGGCAACTCAATGCCAAATAATATAAGGGGATCACCAGTGGCAGATTTCTTCCTGCTGGATGACTATACAGCACATAGAAATCCGCTTTATACTGAGTCAGATTATTGGTCAAACTAGCAAAATACAGTCTGCTCTGACTGGCAGGAGCCCTCCAGGGCACCAGGCAGGGATCCCTCCCAGCTCCACCTAGAGAGGCCAGAGACTGAACCCGGGACCCTCCGCATGTAAAGCAAGTGCTCTACCACTGAGCCATGACCCATTCCTAAATTGAGAAAAGTTAATGAAATGAGGACCACCAGAACAACAGACCACTCGGCTCAGTACCACCGACTAGCAGTGTCTCTCCATGATTTTAGGCAGGATTGTTTCCCAACCCTCCTAGAGATGCTGATGACTGAACAAGTGGGCATACGCTTGCAAAACGGGTGCCCCACCTACAGAGCAATGGCAATTGACTTGCAACAGATTGTTTTAATTCACTTGTTTCAGTACTAGAGCAATCAGTGTTTCACATACTTTCTCGCACAGTGATCTTGTGAGGTAGACCGGGATACGAACCCCCTATTTTAAGGAAGGTATTGTGTAGTATTGTACTGGTATCCCGCCTGCTTTCCTGCAAGGAAGCCAAGGCGGCGCACACAATTTTCTTTACATGTTAACCTCACAACAACCCTGTAAGGCATGGCAGGCCGATAAGGCATAAAACAAGAGGGGGGAAGGTAAACCAACCCGTATGTGTAAGGCAGGGCCAGAACCTGTGCAAGAAAAGCAAATTTTACCGCCAGACCATAGACAATTAAGGATATAGAAAGTATGAACAAGCGAGCTGTCATTGCTCAGCTAATACCATTAGTAACTAATCACAAAATTATATATATATGTATATATATATATATATATATATATATATATATATCACAACAACTCTGCAAGGTAGGAACAAGGCAAAAATCAGTAGGGTAGGAATCCAATGCCTAATCGTTGCCACACGAGCCAGACGGGACCCCTCACATAGGCAGGCAAGAATCAGGGTAGTAGCATGGGGGGGCAGGGCGGCCACGTGAGCAAGCAAGCCCCCCGCCACAAACCAAGGGCCTAGAATTTGTGCTCCTTTATTATCATTATTATTATTGTCATTGGAATTAGTATTATTTAGCTATGTATAGCAATTATTCATGTGTATGTATATATATACATACACACACATATACAACGACCACCCTGGAAGGTAGGACAGTGATGGAAATTGGGGCCCACAATCACAACAATATCGAGGTATTTGGTTGGCAACTGTGAACAACGACCCCATGAGGTAGCACATCAGGCAAAAGAGCACAAGTAGCCATTTCTCTCCTAACACACAATATGCTTATCAAGGGAACGGAGGAGACGCCTCAAAGCCTAAGAGGGCAAAGCCCTATAGAGGCCTGCGAAGGAGGCCCCCACTGGAGCCCCAAAATGGCCTGCAAACAGAGGCCTGCTAAGGAGGCCCTCACTGGAGTCCTAAATCGGCCTGCAGGCAGAAGCCTGCGAAGGAGGCCCCCACTGGAGCCCCAAAATGGCCTGCAAACAGAGGCCTGCTAAGGAGGCCCTCACTGGAGTCCTAAATCGGCCTGCAGGCAGAAGCCTGCGAAGGAGGCCCCCACTGGAGCCCCAAAATGGCCTGCAAACAGAGGCCTGCTAAGGAGGCCCTCACTGGAGTCCTAAATCGGCCTGCAGGCAGAGGCCTGCTAAGGAGGCCCTCACTGGAGCCCCAAAATGGCCTGCAAACAGAGGCCTGCTAAGGAGGCCCTCACTGGAGCCCCAAAATGGCCTGCAAACAGAGGCCTGCTAAGGAGGCCCCCACTGGATCCCCAAATCGGCCTGCAGCCAGGAGGGAGGCCCCACCAGATCCCACCCTCCAAGCTGTGCCTAACGTGCTAGTGATCCAGCACCTACTCCCAGTAACAGGCAAGGCATAGGGAGGGCCCTGGACTAGGCCAGCAATCCCCCCCACTCACCCCCGAAAAAGCCCACAAAGGGGGGGAGGGAAACAGAATCAAATAAAATTAAAGTAAGAGAGAGAAAACAAGAAGAGATGGGATCAGAGAGAGCAGGGAGTCCCAGGACTCCACCCCTACTGGTCCCACACAAACCACAGTAAAGGCACCAACTGGCACAGAACTTTCCTCCAGCAGCTGCTTTGAGAAAAGAGGCAGAGGGTGGAGCAACGCTGCCTAATAAAGGCCTCCACCGCTCCTCCCCCCGCCTTGAGCCCATAGGTGGTTTCTAAATTAAACAGCCTCACCTCTCATTCCTCTACGCGTGCAAATAGTCCTCCCACCGACAGCTACGCGTCGGTGGGGGAAGGGGATTTCTTTTTAACCCCTCACAGGGGCACATATAATATGCACATTATTCAAAGAGTTCCCATAGAACATTTATTCCACAGACATTTTAAGGAATAAATAACCAGAAAATCAAAAGAGGAAAAGAGAAATGAATATTTGAACTAATGAAGGCAAACTAATATATCGTAGCTGCATGTCATGATGAAAGGAAAAGCAACTCTAATGCTACATTAGGGTTGGAATCACCTTATCCTTGGAAGTCTCAGGGGTGAATGCTACATTAGGGTTGGAATCACCTTATCCTTGGAAGTCTCAGAGGTGAATGCTACATTAGGAATCATCATCATCATCATTGAAATAGAAGATAAAAGAGCAATCTACAGTAGGGTGCAGTCCAATGGGGATGCCCATAACCCTCTGAACTTGGAGGATTATGAGCATCCTATGCAGGGTGGGAGGAGCGCGGAGGTGAAGGTTGCCTCCATGCTCCTCCCGCCCTGCAAAGCAGCTAGGCAGCCGATTTCAGCTGTCTAACTGTGGTTCTTCAGAGCAGGAGGGAAGGAGGCTGAGGTGCCACCAGGATACATCATATCTAGGCAGCACCGGTCTCCTCCCCTCCCCACCCCCTGGAACGGCCCATAAACCTCTTCTCCAAGGTTGCTTTTGCAACCTCAGAGATGCAGCCAGAGCAGTCCTTTCTGTGCTGGTTGTGATGGGGTGGGAGGGCGCTCTGAGTGCAGTTCCCCAGCTCCAAGGTTGGAGCTGTTTTACAAGTTTGTAGCTGGGGCTGTGAGTGATCCTACTGCCCTCTGGACGTTGTCTAGGGGGCATAGGATTGTGCTGCTAGGCAATTAGCTCATCTCTTAGGTCCATTTATTAACATAGTATGCTTTGATTCCCTGATGGGATTTGTAGCAGGTCTACTGCGTAATACATTTTGATCCTTCCACAAGAACGATGAGGAACAAGATTCCCATACAAATATGTGATGGCGTAGGAATGGTGTTTGCATGGGATTGGGATCAGTGTATTTTTTTAATTGTCTATCTCAGTCTGTTGTAGTAGCTCACCCCGTAGTGTCTTCAATAAATATTAAAGCAAAGCAAAGCAATAATGGCCAGAATCTATCTTTGTGCATCTACAGACCTTCCAGTAAATCAAAGTTGTTGCATAGACTTTTATTAAAGGATAGCATTAGATTTGGGCCAAAGCTGAAGTTTGCAACATGGAAAGTTTCCAATCCAAATCTGTCAAAAGAAATTAATTGACTGGCTTGTTCCCAACTGCAGTCATGTTAGTTCAAGGCTATTCTTTAGATGACAGTTTGGTGTGTTGCCTTTATTGTGCCTTGTTAAGCCATTACAAGAACATTTTGAAATGTTCAAGTTGCCAGTTTCACTCATCTTTTAGGATAGCACACTAAATGAATAAAAGTGCAATGTTTCTGTTGCTTGGCATGGTCAGAAACTGAATAGCCCTGCATAATTGACTGTGTTGCACCAGACATTTGAGACGTCTCCATGGCACTCATGGCATTGTACCCTAACCCCAAGACCTTTCTTGGGAGATTAGGGTCATTATGTTCCTCTTGGCTACTGTCATGTCTGGGTCAGTAATGACAAGTGTGCAGCCCTATCCTATGCATCTTTACTTCAAAGTAGATCCCACTAGGTTAAATGGGGCTTACCTCCAAGTAAGTGTGCCTAGGACTTACATAGGGGAGGGAGCACATACAGAAGGTCCCAGGTTCAATCCCTGGCATCTCTAGTTAAAACAATAAGGTAAAAGATGATGGGACAGATCTTTCTGCTAGAGCTCCTGCCAGTCAGAACAGACAATACTAGACTAGATGGACAAATAGTCTCAGGGAAACGTGACCCGTGTCTTTCAAATAACCCTGAGCAGAAATGTCATATTGTGATTCAATTATTTGTCTTTTCTTATGTTCTACTGCTGATTTGTCAGCGATGTCAGTGACACCTCTTTGTATTGTCATGAATATTTAACTATCTTCCTTTCTTGTGGTGTTTTCAAAAAATAGCTTCATCATCCACAACAAAGACACGTTCTTCAACAACGCTACTAGAAGTAGAATCGTTCATCATATTTTACAGAGAGTGAAATATGAAGAAGGAAAAAATAAAATTGGTAAGTATGGGACATCAGCAGATTTTACCATGGATTAGCTTTTCTTAATATGTAGAATTATAATCTTAAGAGATGCCATGGCACCCATATTGATAAGGTTACTACCTACCCAGATGTACCAGTATTGGTACCTTTAAGTTCAATACTTTGCTTCAAATATAGACCAGTTTACCAGGATCTCTAAGAAATGTGTATGTGCAGTGGATAGTGTCTAGAAGATCTTGTTGTTTCTCATTGCTTGTGCTATTCCGCAACAATATCACACCTTTAAAAATTGTTTTAAAGAGTTTCCTGTTCCCCTTCCAACATGAAGCCTTATTATACTATAGTCATTCCAGACCTGCCTGTAGTATACTGAAGATTTTTTGTTTCTAGGTCTGAATCGATTGCTTACTAATGGCTCCTATGAAGCTGCATTTCCTCTTCATGAGGTATTTTTTCCATTTTATTTTTCTTAACAGGCCCAATTTCTTCCTAAGCTACTTTTACCACCATTGTCATCAGTGCATTAATCCTGATTTTCATTGATTTAGGGGGAGAGCCAAGCTCATTCTTCTAGGGACAAATGAGACCAATGAGATAAATCCTAGCTCCTTTTCTAGAAATACTTGCCTTTGAAACTCAGGGCTTTTATGCATCATCATTCTATTGTACAATAAATAGGGACAAAATCTCAAGGATTTACTTAAAGATTTCAAAAAATAGCTCTAATGCATGAAAGCGTTTCTGAAGATGATACTCACCGCATAGTCCATTTGTGGCTTTAGAGGTCAAAAACAGTGTCTAGTAGAATCAGATCTGGATGACACTAGTAAGTTGGCACAAATTCAAGAGCATTGGTGCTAATACGTGCTCTTTCTTGCCTGCTTCCACAAGAAAGCAAATTGTTGCATTCCATATTAGATGAAGCTTCAACGTGTTTTCAAGAGCAGCTGCACATAAAGCATGTTGCAATAATCAAACCATGAGGTTACCTGGGTATTTCCCCACCTCTCAGACCTGCCATAGTTTGTTGCTAGGTTTATGTGCATGTTTGCACATGCAAAACAGCTGTTCTGCATGCTTGCAGGTCTGAACACTCATCCCATGTGATTGCTGAATCAAGGTACATGTCTTAGGATATACGCAATCATGTAAGAAGGGTCACACACATATCTGGCTCACATATCTAAAAGTGAAGATGCTTGCTCTTCTGGATTGACCTGAAGGATGAATGCCTTTGCTATGAAACATATAGTGCAACCTTTCCTTTGTAATGTTTGCACTTACCTGAACACTGAGATCTTATGCTGAAACTCAAGGGGGAAACCCCTTTTTTTCTCACACACAAAAGAAACTGCAAAAATTATGTTTGCCTCCTATGAAAATTCTTAAAGTCTTTCAAAGGTTTCTGGGAGGTTGTAGACCCCAAGTTCAGAATCCTAATCTGAGCACTAGCGATAAAAAAATTGTTTGTTGAAAAAATACTACTAAACCTATCTACTTTTCTTACATTGATTGTATGTTATCAAAATTATCATTGAGAATGTTTCTGGTAATGGATATTTCTTAACTAATTTCTCCTTAACTACATGTATTTTAGGGTAGTTACAGAAGTAAAAAATCCATAAGAACCCATGGGGCAGAAAACCACAGGCATCTACTTTATGAGTGCTGGGCTTCGTGGGGAGCTTGGTATAAATACCAACCTTTGGATCTTGTACGGTAAAACCTTTTAAAATACCAGTTCTTAAATTCATACTATTTGGTGTGTATGAGTACATAACATCTGCTCATGAAGTGGCAGGGAAACATGATCTACTTTACTTCAAAATCCTCAAGACATCTATATGGAGTAGACTGTCATTTTCCCCCCACCAAAGGTGACTGTTCCACAGCAATTTTATGGCACGTATCTACATGCGTCTCAGTTGTGTGAATGATTCCATGTCTCTTCAGATCACAGCCTAATCTGGGTTCGGGAGGCTTGAGGGTTTCCAAATATGTGCAGCCCTTCAATGTTACCATATCTTGTGCCATTCACAATATCAGGGTACACGTGGATGTCCATCAGAAAGTGTGGTACCTACACCAACATTCTTGTGCTAAATGTTAAGCTCTTTCTACAGTTAAAACAAACTAGATTTCTGGCACTGGTAAGTCCCACATTGGCACCCCAGATGGCATCTTGCCCACTTAAGGACTGCAGTATGAAGTCACAAGTCTCAACACAATATCCTTAGTTAAAAAATAGTGGCATACATCCCACTCCTAAGATTTGATATCCCAGCGTATAAGTACTGTAAATGAAGCACGCCAACATCCCTTCCAGCCCTTCATCACCAAACATGACTTTCTATCTGCATTGCAGGCAGATAGGCCACCTCCAGAGGTGAAGAGTGGACTGAAGTTATAGACACTGTTATGCTGGTAATTTAGAATGGCGTTTAAAAGTCTGCAAATGATACAGTACAATAATGATGCACTTTCTATCCTATAGCTACTGATAGGAGTCTTTTCTTTAGTTTTCTTAATGGAAAAAATTGTTAATGTTTCTACAGAAACACTAGATGATGGGGGTGGGTGGGTTACCCCACATTTCTTTGTAAGTACATGAAATGAGAAGTTATTTTAAAAAAGAATGGTCACTGAGGAATAACAATAAAAAGAGTTGATAGGTTTTCTGGAAACAGCTGGCATTGTTTCCTAGCATCCCTGGGCAGTTGCCAGGGCCCTGGCACCTTGTCAGAGTCCACTGCTGTCACCTGTCCTGGACACTTCTTCTTGAACTTTTCCAGTCTACTGCTCCAACCAGTTTCAGGCAGTGTCATTTTAATTTCCCACAATACCCAGAGCAATGCTTTGAAAGGGGCATGGTGGGTAATTTTAGTGGCAGCCAGGCCCAACTGCCTGGGCTGTTCAGAGCATTGATTGGAAGACTACTGCCTGCTGCCAGGTAGTATATTTATTATGGATGAGGGGCCCCACCAGAAGGCATTTTGCCCAAGGCCCCCCCTTAAACCTAGAGCCAGTTGTGGCTGAAAAACACAATGAAATGCATCAGGATCTTACTTCCTACATCCACTTTGAAGTCCTCTCATTTTCTTTTGAAATACTTCAACTTATTCCAAGAGTTCCTTTCTACATACCCTAGAAATACCACAAGGTTCCTTCTGAATCAGGTTGAATATGGCAACCTGATCATGGTGGGCATCAGTTTGTTACGGTCATAGCAGACTATATCAAATGCCACAGTGGTTAACTTAAGAGTTCTGCCTAACAGATGACTGAAACTCTTGGTTGTATGGGAGGTTTTTTTTTAGTTTTTTTTAAAGGCATCTGTAGCTGCAAACAGACATTGTTCTGTGACACTAATTAGTCTCTAAGCTGCTACAGCATGCCATCTATTTGCTTTTCTTTAGGTTTTCATGACAAGATATGTATTCTTTCCTTTGGCCTAGAACACGGATGGGCAACTTGTGGCCCTCTAGATCAGTGTTCTCCAACCTTGGGTCCCCAGATGTTTTTGGCCTACAACTCCCAGCATGCCTCAGCCAGCATAGCTGGCTGGGGCATGCTGGGAGTTGTAGGCCAAAAACATCTGGGGACCCAAGGTTGGAGAACACTGCTCTAGATGTTGTTGGACTGCAACTCCCATCATACCTCACCATTGGTTAAGCTGGCTAGGGCTAATGGGAGTTGCAGTTCAACGACACCTGGAAGGCCTTTGGTATTATTCCCTTGCAGCGGCATATGCTTTGGGTTATCTGTGTAAATATCTTCATGAAATATCAATCAGACTTGAACTGCACACATAAATCTCCAGAACCCCCCCCCCCCCATTTTCAGAGTATAAGGGACAGGCAGCAAGGGTATATACTCAAGATCACTGAACAAAGCCAGCTTTAAAGACTCCCTTCCATTTGCCATATACTTTCGATGTATGTTTGTTCATGAAGTAGCTATGTCCTTCCCCTCCCAGGAATTCTGGAAAAGGTCTGGGCAGAATACTTTGGCCCAACACTAACATAAACTACCTATGATAATTCAGAATGTTGTCATTCACAATGTATGTTTGTAGTTGCTAGAGAGAGTTTCTGTATGATACCCATTACTTAGTCCATGATCTCATAGGCACTCTTCAGAGATACCGAGAAGTGAATGAGCCAAAGAGGATAAACTGCCCTGTCAACTCAATGCTAGTGAGGTTTACCAGATCATAGTGAAGCCACATTGCTAGAGGACTGCAAAAGCATGTCCCATTGCTGCTTTTTTCTAGTAATGAAAGTGAAGTCTTAAATCTGCAGTGCTATCAATCGGGCATCAACAGTCATTAATTTCAGTTTTATCACACCAGCTAACCACTAAAGTTGCCAGAAGTAAACAAGGAAATAAAGTATGTGCAAAGAATTGCACAGTTCTGTATGTATGTCCCCTTGGAATGCTTGGAGTTCTTTATAAAGGAAATATCCCCTCTCTGCTGTCCGTCTACCAGCAGGCAAAGACATTTTTATTCGAGCAGGCCTTTGGCACATAAGCTTGTCTGTTGGGTGCTGTTTTTATTCTGTTATTGTTGTGTTTTAATGTATTTTTTAATTTAATCACGTTTCAATTTATCTGTGATTGTAAACTGCCTTGATTGCCATTTTCTCTTGGTAGAAAGGCAGGGTACAAATCAGATCAATAAATATCAACAAGTTTTGTTCAAGGTTCTGGTTGATCCATTTTCTGTCTGAATTTGGTTTACAAGTTATTATTATAAGAACAATTCAAAAAGCAGTCAAATATCTAAAGATCAGAAAAATAACTCTAATTTTATTTGAGATTGCTCAGGGCATGATCCATGTTATTGTCTGCTCTGTTGCAGTCATTCCCAAAGGTTAAGTCCTATCAGTAGCTCACCTGTGTCCTCATGAATGCGTTGCCTGGGTGCTGGTAGTACAATATTGGCAATTAAGACATTTGCAAGGTAGCCAACATCTGTTCGTGGTTGAGTTAATTTGTGCCTATTGCTGTCCAACCAGGGATGATGCATCAGCCATTAAGAATTCTGCTGATTAGCCAAGGTGGTACTTATCAAGTAGTAATCTTCTCGATTTCTGAGGTGACCTTCCTTGACAGATATGGCATGATGTGATAACTAACTAAGCTCTATACATGATGGTCGATCTGTGAAAGTGGTTTGGGGCACTCAGTCTCAAGTTATCTTGTGATAGATTGCTGCATTAGAATGATGAAAACCTCACCTGTGTGCTTTGTACACACAGGGTAATGGGAGTAGGGACCAGTGAACGTTCAGTTGAACATATGCATGGAGCCTCTATGTATACAGCTGTTTCCAGGTCACACTGAGAGAGTCCTACTTCCGTATGGGGCTGGTCAGAGCACTGATCAGAGCACTACTTCCTGCTGCCAGATAACCTTGCTAGTAGGGCCTACTAATGGAGGAGGAGGGTGCCAACCAGAGGGCATTTTGCCCATGTCCCCTCAGACCTGGAGCCAGTCCTGCATAGGCTTATGAGATCAACATTGGTATGCAAATCAGTCCTAAGTGTGTGCTAGGTTCCCGTCTGATCAAACTGGTAGGAGAGAGGCAGAGTTGCCAAAGCAGGCCTTATGGGAAGTGAAAATGATCTGATGACGTTCATTCATCCTTTATTGATCATTCTTTTGGCTTTGGATGGCTAAAGTACACTTCTGTATCTATCAGCGGTAATACACAACAAAATCCCTGCCAGTGTTGAGACAATGAAGAGGCTGAACTATTGATCTGTACAACACAGTCCAAATTCTAGTCTGAATACGTGTTGTGTCAGTGGTGTCATCTATTTTTTAAATAAATGGTAATGTGATATGAATGATGCCATTTAGCTGCATTGATGTCCACATTGGCCAATAAAAACAACTGCCGGCTGTGCTCTTTTAAGAATACGGGTGAAGAGACATTGTGGATGCCATTCATACGTAGAGAGTAATTTGATGCACCCGCTCCTGGACCTTTTTAATGCATAAATTGAGGCCGGCATCATTTTGGCTCATGGAAACTGCTGTTCATTAGATTCAGAAGTCACAATGTGTGTGCTGCTTTTTGCAGCTGCAAGATTGGTCAGGGAGAGAAGGGAGAGCAGGCCTCTCTGAACCTGAAGCAGCTTTTAGTCAGCGAGCAAGAGGAAGCGGCAGCCATGCTTGCTTGAGAGTGGGTAGCAGCAGCATATTGAGATCTTAGCTGCATGTGTTGCTTCTACTTTGCTTCATAATTTTAAATTATAGGCTTGAATTCAAGTAGGCCTTGTAAGTACTTGCTGTAAATCTCATAGGCTTTAAGTTTTCCTTCTTACTGGAGCAGACACAGATTGCTGTTCAGTATGTCAGCCAAACAAGTGGCCAGAAGGTTCTCCTGTGCCACGAAGACGGAGAACTGCAGCTGTTGCCAGTGTCTTTACACTACCAGTCCTGCTGCCCTGGTCACAAAGGGCCATATTTATGGGTATACATTTGTCTGCTCAGTCACAAGACTCATGGGATCTCCTGAGTGACAGTAGAATAAAAACAATTAGTCTCTGGCATAAGAAAGCCAAACTTCAAGGAAGATACCGTAATTGGAATAAGCCAACCTCCCCTACATAGTTTACAAAAGGTATGGTACACAAAGTTAATCCAGGTAGATAGTTTGGTTGGGCTGCATGTAACTTAGAACTGATAAGTCACTCCTTCAAAGCCAAGCATTTCCCTTTATCTTTATACTAATAAAATATCCATCATTATGATAGAAAGGGTGTGTGTGGTGAGAGGGCCTGTATGCTGCAGGGATCCATGCAGTGTGTGTGTGTGTGTGCATGGTTGGGCACTTGCCAAGGGCCCACACCCCACAAGGGGCCCACTGTCAAAAGCCCCCTGGAGTTGCTCCTCCTTTTTACCATTGCAACTTGCTTGTTCACCTGCCTCTCACTCTGGCCCAGACAACAGTGGAGGTAGAGCCTACTTGCTCTACCCAGACAACAGTGGAGAGCTTACTTGCTTGCTGGCTCTCTGCCTGTCAAGCAAGCAAGTGATAACAATAGTGAGAAAGAAGATGAGGAGCAAGAGCAGGTGGTAACAACGGCACTGAGAAGGTAGTCTCACTGAAAGATGGGGCCCAGTGAGGGTGCCTTGCCTCAGGGCCCTCAAAAACACTGACTGTGTGTGTGTGTGTGTGTGTGTGTGTGTGTGTGTGTGTGTGTGTGAGAGAGAGAGAGAGAGAGAGAGAGAGAGAGAGAGAGAGAGACCACAGGTTATTCGAGGATTGTTTAACCCTCAAATAACTCCCTCAGAACAGGTTCACACGACACAACAAGCCACGGCAACCCCTGGTTGGGGTTTGCATATTCATAATGGTGGCCTGCACACACCACAACTCCTTGATGAGCTGTCGTGTCGTGCAAACCAGGTCAGAGAGCTGCAACGTGTTTCTGTAGATTTTGAACATGGAGCCACATTGCACATTAGGGAAGGGCCATAGCTCAGTGTGATAGAGCACATGATTTGCATGCAGAATGTCCCAGGTTCAATCCCCGGCCTCCAGGTAGGGCTTAGAAAGAATCCTGCCTGAAACCCTGGAGATCCACTGCCAGTCAGTGTCGACAATACAGGGCTATATGGACCAATGGTCTGACTCAGTATAAGGCAGCTTCCTATGTATACCCTATGCATACACATCCATAGGGTATTTGTCAGTGGAGGCCAAGCTACCCACCTTCGGGGATGTTGTGTACATTTTATTCCAACAGCAATATGGCTCCCAAGTGGAGAGTTGTTATTTTCCCCATATAAGTGAATGATATATTTGGGAGAAGATGGACGTGGGATACCATTGTAGCATGAGTTGAACCTGCCCGTGGGATGTATCTAAAATACAGTAAAAATATTTTGTGATTGATTAACAAATTGACCCAATGTTGTAGGATTATCTACCATAATACGAAGCTTTTGCTAGTTCTTCTCTGTTGGAACAGAACCTAGTTTCTGGATTCCTATAGGAAGTGAAATAAATGAAAAATATGTAGGGTTCTATGTACATGAAAAGGTATTAGCTCCAGTACTCAGCAGTTTTCATGGGCATTCGCTACTAGAGCAATGGATTCCCATCCTTTAAAAAAAACAACAACTAATGAAGCTGTTATCTATGGATTCAAAACCTAACATCCTAATTGTACTCCCAGACAGTCTAAGAATATCCTTTTATGTTAAGAACTAATACTAAATACTATTTTAAATGTCCATAACCTTGCTGCACTGTGTTTTTGACAGACGATATTTTGGTGAGAAAATTGGCTTGTACTTTGCCTGGTTAGGCTGGTACACAGGAATGCTCTTCCCAGCTGCCTTCATTGGACTATTTGTCTTTTTGTATGGAGTAGCCACATTGAACCACTGCCAAGTCAGGTGAAGTAAAAACCAAACCTTGCTACTAATCAAGCCATCTCTCTCATTAACCTCTGATAACATTGTGTATATTTTGTGATTGTTGCCAAAGTTAGCATATGAATTAACGGACTCTTATTTTGAGTGCACTTCTTTCTTTCTGGGGGCACAATCCTATGCATGTTTAGACAGGAAAAAAGTCCTACAAGTCCCAGCATTCCCCAGCCAGCCATGGGGAATGCTTGTTTAGACAGAAGTGTACAATTCTATGCATGCTGTCTGGGGAATGCTGGGAGTTGTAGGACTTTTTTCTGTCTAGACATGCATAGGATTGCACCCTTAAGCTCAGAAATTTAAAGGGGAGAAACACAAATCATTACACATTATGCTTGAATGTAGAAATGGCAATTCTAAACAAACTACAGTGAACATTGTCCTCTTCGTGTTTATCTTTTCCTCTTCCCTCTGTGCCCCACTGTGCCCTCCAACTGTCTCTCCCCGCCTCGTGCCCCCATGCCCCCATGTGTGTGTGTTTCCTCTCTATACTCCCCCCATTGCCCTGTATGTGCATATTCACACATATCCTGTACTATGTGTGAAACAAAAAGGAGAAATAAGTAGGGAGCTGTATGATGGGATAGTTCACAGATGCTCTGATTAATTTGGGTGATTCCTTTATCAGTGATTCCCAGTGGTAAAATGGAACAAATGTCTTCTGGAATGTCCTCTAAATGATAGTTGCTTAACTCCTGTCATCTGGAGTCAGGGCCGGTGCTACCATTAGGCCAACTAGGCAGCTGCCTAGGGCGCAGGGCTAAAAGGGGCGCCAGAAACTCCTTGAAAAAAAATACAGCGCTCTCAAGTGGGGGGGGGGTGCTAAATATCTGATCTTGCGTAGGGCACCAAACTGCCTTGCACCGGTCCTGTCTGGAGTTATTTGATCTGAATGCACCTTCATTAGTTCTCCACCTTCTGCTTGTTTCTAGCTTGTAGTGTGGCTTTATGTTTGCTCTGTCTACTGATCTGCCAGGCTCCATTCCCTGGGTCTGAGATCCTAGGGCAGTGTTCTCCAACCTTGGGTCCCCAGATGTTTTTGGCCTACAATTCCCAGCATGCCCCAGCCAGCTATGCTATGTTGGCTGTGGCATGCTGGGAGTTGTAGGCCAAAAACATCTGGGGACCCAAGGTTGGAGAACACTGTCCTAGGACATCACGTTCTGGTCCCTGGTGCGTCCAGGAGTTAACCCCATTTTTGTCCATGCAGTACTGGAGGACATGTGCTGCTCATGTGCCAAGTACATGACATGTGCCAAGTACAGACATGAGGGTGACCGAAACAGAATTACACTGATTTGTGCTGGAGTGTTTTGCAGCACAAATGCTTTGTCTGAGCCTATCATTTTTTTTCACAAGCACACCTCATCACAGAGAGCTGTGTGTCACCAGTGTGTTTGGCATGGAAGTGGTGGTTTAGTCAGACTGGTGTCAGAGGACTAGATTTCATTTTTAATTTATTTTATTAATTACATGATACATTGGTGCTTGGTGACTAGAGGACATTCCTCTACAGCAGATGTGCTGTGCTACACATCACTGAAAGGGATACCAGATTAGGATGACTGCTCCTCCACCTGCTGTGTACTATCGACAGAAATACAGGGAAGCAACACAACAATGCAACTGAACACAACAATCCACTTATACTCACCCATTTTTGGAAACTCTACCTTCAGCGTTTGGCACAACTGCTACTTTAATTACAGAAAACAACATCTCATACTGTCCTGCCTTGAGCTTAATGAAAAAACACAACGTTCTGCATAACCACTCTGGAAACACCTTTTCAGGAAAGTTAGTCAGTGGCAAAATATTATGATCATGTGATGATCTATTGGCAAAAGGATACTGGGATATCACTGCAAAACCTGTAACAACATGTGTACACTCCATTACATGATGTGTACAGATGAGCAATCTGTGTACACATGTATACAGATTGTACGCATGTAGAATGTTACATGTTGAACAATCAATTGATGCACATGCATGTGTGAATCAACTTTGAGCATGAAGCAAAAATGTCTTGTTCCAGGTTTTACTATTTCCGATATCAGGAAAAAGGCAAGATTTGATGTAGTGCACCACCCTGTCAAAATTATGAAAGCTCTTTGAATTATGTTAGTTATAAATGAAGCTATTAATAATTATCTCTTCTCTTTTCCAGTAAAGAAGTCTGCCAAGCTACAGAGATTATAATGTGTCCTATATGTGATAAATACTGCCCCTTCATGAGGTTGTCAGACAGCTGTGTTTATGCCAAGGTAAAAACATAAAAAATGTTTTTCCCCCTTTCCAGCAACAGTTGTTTTTTTAAACTTAGTAGTGTGAAAAACATTTGCCTTTTTAAAACCTTCCATAGGCATTAAATTTAACCCTCGTGCAAATAAATGCAACTTCTTCAAAGGACATGCCTCTACTTAAGGAATTTGCAGAGCAATTCTATGTTCCCAGGAGAGCATCCCAGAGACCATAGAATATAGCAATTTCCCCTCCTGAGGCAGTAGACATGTGTGGAGGTTGGAGCCCTCTGTCTATATAGTGTCAGTCCCTTAGGATTCTGCTCTTAAGAATTAATGGATATAGGACCAAGCACATTATAAAAAATGTATTTTTGTATGTATCAGGTTGTTGATAGATAAGTACACAGAGAGAGGCAGGATTGTACAGGAGGCAGGGCCGGTGCAAGGCAGTTTGGTGCCCTAGGCAAGATCAGATATTTAGCGCCCCCCCCACACTTGAGCCCTCCCTCCCTCCAGCCCTATGCCCATTATGAAATAAAATTCAATTGGCAAACCTCAGCATATTTATGTGGAAGTAAGCCTCATGGAAATGAATAGTATCAACTTTTCAGTAGATTTGGCTGAGCGGTGGCTCAGCTGCTCCGCTTCCCTGGGCTAACCTTCGCCGCCTGGCTCTTGCTGCACCACCTTGGACCCCCCACGGCTTCTTGACAGGTAAGGATGGGCACGGGGATGTTGAAGGCGGGGGTGGGTGGGTCCAGGCAAATGCACATTATGCCAGGATTGTCTGTGATAAAGGGGATCTGTAGAACTTCTCCCTCGTTTTCACATTTGGCAACAGAGCCTGCATGAGAATTTAAAAATTAATACTTTTTCCTCACTCTGTCCACAATGGAAAATGAATTTATCATTTTAAATTCTCATACAGGCTCTGTTGCCAAATGTGAAAATGAGGGAGAAGTTTGACAGAAGTTCACAGACAATCCTGGCATAATGTGCATTTGCCTGGACCCACCCACCCCCGCCCTCAACATCCCCGTGCCCATCCTTACCTGTCAAGAAGGAGGACGCCAGAGCCATGGGGGGGGGGTCCAAGGTGGTGCAGCAAGAGCCAGGCGGCAAAGGTTAGCCCGGGGAAGCGGAGCAGCTGAGCCACCGCTCGGAAGCTGCCGGAGAGCCAGAGCATCGTCCCCTGGAGAGGAGCACTCGGGTTGTTGCTGTTGCTGCTGCTGCTGCTGCTGCTGCTGCTGCTGCTGCTGCTGCTGCTGCTGCGGGAGAGAGAGCAGGGCTGAGCGGCGCGTGGAGGAGGAGGAGGAGACCGGGCAGGGAAGTTGCTGCTTGTTGCTGCTGGGGATGCAGAGGAAGGAGGGAGGGACGGAGGTCAGAGAAGGTGGGAGGGCTTCGCTGGCTGCTGTTGCTCGCAGTCCGGGCCGAGCTTTGAGGCGCTCTTCTGCCCACTGGCCCCTCCTGAGCGGGATATGGGTGGGGGGATGCATTTTTTTTCAAGGCGTTTCTGGTGCCCCCTTTAGCCCGGCACCCTAGACAGCTGCCTAGTTCACCTAATGGTAGCACCGGCCCTGACAGGAGGAGAGCCCCCGAGATATGATGTGATGAAGACATTTTAGAATCCTAAAAACATCATATTGCATAATTTCCCACAATAAAGCCAACCTTCATTCACTATTAAATCAAAGTCTTCTATATCACTTACTATTTTCTGGTGCAGTTTGCACTTAACCTTCCTTGGTGAACTAGATTCTACAATAAATCATTGAAGCAGGACTTCTTTCAACATTCATATACCAATTTGTATGATAGCAGAAAAATAGCCAATGTGCTCGAGGGTCTGAAGAGGCCTTTGTACAGCTGGCAGTTGTGTCTCTGAGGTTTTATTCTATACACAGTCTCAATGTAATGAATTGCTTACAGGTACATCAGAGTCTATGCTTTTCCCTCAGGAGAACAATTCCAGTAGTCTCCCCCTTGATGGCTTATAGATTACATGTTTCTGAAAGGCTCTTTCAAGGGGGAATATTAGCCTGGACTTCCAACCAGCTGACTTGTTGAAATGGTGGCCTGTAGTAAAAATGTACCAAATGATTTGCTTGTTACTGATAGCCCAATTATTTTGAAAAAAATTCCCTAAGACATGCTTGTGTTCCTAACACTAATCCTAAATACCTCTTGCAGTCTAAGCAGATTTCCTGACTAGAAAGTATTTCTTATTTGTACAAAACAGAAAAAATGTTGTAGTTTTTTTTCAAAATGAAAAGTGAAACTAATTATCTTTCCCCAGGTAACACATCTTTTTGACAATGGAGCTACTGTCTTTTTTGCTGTTTTCATGGCTGTGTGGGGTAAGTCTTGCTTCAAGGACAGATACAAGCTCTACTGTGGCATTATGCACTAACACACACAGGAGGCACAGGGCTGTGCACCACAGCCCTGACATTCTTGCATGTTCCAGGCCCATCCTCTAAGTCCCCAACCTCCCCATGTTGAGTGGGGAGCTCTGCAGGAAGCTTAGAACCCTTCATGCGATCAAGAACCCTGATAAAGGTTCACGTGGAGGCTTCTCATGTTCACATTCAAGTGAACATGAGTAGATGTCCCCTGCAGACCTCCCCAGTCCCCCACTCAACATAGGGAAGTTGTGGACATGGGGCTGGCATCCATATCCCCATGCCTCTTATGCACGTTAGTGCACCCTATTCAGACACAGTGCTTGAATAGGGCTAATGCCAATACATTTTGGTTTAAGATGTCTGCTCTGCAAAGAACCTTTTTAATTCCAGAACTTTTAGTTTCAATCTCATCCCTATCCTATTGAGTGATAGTCCCTATGTCATGAAGAAGCATGCCACCAAAAGTCATACACGTGGCCCATGTCTAACACACGTGACATGAATTTCACAGCATGCCTGTAAATTTGCTGGTGGAGGTAACCTTGTTCTGAAATTCTGCTTTGAAATTAATGTCACATATGGAGGACAGGTGTTTCGGATGAAGACCTTACCATATCAGCTACAGCAGAGATTTTCATACTTTCTGCCTTCAAAGAACCCTTCCTGCTTGCACTTGTCTGCCAAAGTTGCACACTCTAAGTCGCACACTCATAGCCAAACTACACAGTACATGAAGGACACATTTTTTTAAAGCGTGCGTAGAACTTGCTGGTTTCTTTTCTCCAGAAAAAGCAGCCATGCTGCCCTAGTCCCGATTGAGACCGTGGCATGTATGGAAGGGGCAAACCCTTCCCTCCCTCTCTATTTTCCTGCTGAATATCACCGTCCCGGCTGCTATTTTCCCCCAAATGAATGGTGTATTTGCAGAAAATACCACCTTCAGGGGGAAGTAGCAGCTAGGGGAGGGGTGTATTTGGGGCAGGCAAATGGCTTGGGGAGAAGAGTTAAGCCTCCCCACAGCACAGTCTTGATCTAGACCAAGGCACTGCATAGCTGCATTGTCTGAAAAAAAAGAAACTGGCCAGTTCTCAGCATGCTTTTTAAAAGATGTGCTTAACATATGGGGCAGTGTGGCCCTCAGTCCACATGGGCCAGGACTTAGGGCCGCACCATTATTCTGTGTAAACTGAGAATGCTTCCCAGAACACACACTACATATTGCAGGATAGGACCAGTGAGCAGGCTTTTCAAGGAAGCTGGTCCACTATTATAGATCTTGTCATTGAGGAACTGCTGCTTAGCTTCTGAGGAACACCAGGGTCTACCAGGGCAGTTTGAAACCCACTGACCCACAGGGGAAGACAGGTCCAGGGAGCCAGCATCGTTCCATTCTTAATACGTTTCATTATTTTTATGATGTGCTCTGAACTCAGTTCTTTTACATTTATAGGTAACCATTCCTTACTAAGAAAGTTTCAGAAAACATGTGTCCATCATGCAATGGTGTTCATGCAATGGCTAACTCAGGGACAGGCAACACGTGGTTCATAGGTTGCATGTGGACCGCTGCCTCCAAATTCTTTTTTTTTTTTTTTACGTTTTTGGGGGAAATAAAGCATCCACAGTGACTACAGACCACCCAAAGGGTCAAAATTAGCATGTTTGCAAGCTAATTTTGACCCTTTTGGTGTTCCATAGCCACTACAGACACCATAAAAAAAAAAAGAGGCACCTGTGAGGGTATGTGTGTGGTCCACGGGGGGCCAGAGGGGGGAATGGCCCCCAGATCTTCTGAAGTTGCCTACCACTGGGATACATGGTCAAAGCTCACTGATTTTTTTGAACCCAATATTCAAATTAATGATAGATTTCCAGCAGACATGTTTCAGTGGGGGCTTTGGTACTCAATTAGATGTCTACCAATGTAGTTCATAGTTACGTTAATGACATTAGAATTGTATCCTGGAAAAGTAGCAAACGTTCGTGTCTTCTAAAAGAATAAGAATAAGGCTTTCCCTGTCAGGCATCCAACTGAGATGAAAGGCTCTGTTGAATTTGTGCAAACTTGTCTCTTTGGCTGAACACACTCAAATCCTTGCTCAAGGAAAATTTTACAGATGCAACATTTATTTCAGAAACAGTTTGAGATCTTTAAAATCTAGATGTTGGACATTTGTTTGTAGTGGAAGGCTGTAGCTCAGTGACTGAGCACATGCTTTGCATGTAAAATGTCCCAGGTAGGGGTGGGAAGATCTCCAGGTAGGGCTGGGAAAGTCTCCCGTTAGAAGCCCTGGAGAGCCACTGCCAGGCAGTGTATAGATCAGTGTTCTCCAACCTTGGGTCCCCAGATGTTTTTGGCCTACAGCTCCCAGCATGCCCCAGCCAGTGTAGCTGGCTGGGGCATGCTGGGAGTTGTAGGCCAAAAACATCTGGGGACCCAAGGTTGGAGAACACTGGTATAGATAATACTGGGCTAGATGGACCAATGGACTGACCTGGCATAAGGCAGCTTCCTATGTCCCACATTTCCACCCAAAAGGAGGCTAAAATACTGCTGCAGAGAAGTCAAGACAATATTCCTCCTTCCATGTGCAACAGTGATTTCAGAATTAAAGGAACAGATTTGTAATGATATATTTGATTAGAAATCTCCTAATGCAGTGGCCATATTAATCTGCAGGATCAAGGAGCATGCTTCCAGGCTGGAAAAGGGGAGCATTTTCCTCTATTGGCAGCCTGTTGCACTTAAAAATGAATTCTTTGCATTGCGCAACAAACTGACTCTTTATAAACGTCATTCATATTTGACAAGTTGTTTTCCGAAAGCAGTACTTCATGAATTCTATTTTGGTTATCGAAAGAGTTGCTGTTTAAAGATGTCTGTTTATGCAATAAAAGAAAAGATTGTACCCTCATGAAGGTATTCAAGAGTAATGAGATGATAATTAATGAGAGGGTGGACCCTGAACCTATGAGTTCAAATTAGAAGGAAGGGGATTTCAAGAAAACATTAGCAAGAACTTCCTGATGGTATGAGCTTTCAATGGTGGAACAGACTGACCTGGTTTGCACGATCACCGTGGGTTAAATAAGCTACGGTGTCTTGAACTGTGCTGCATGTCGGGCACCATTGCCTAATTACCTGCCCGTGTACGGCTTGTCGTGTCATCCGAACCCAGGCAGCATGGCTTGTCGGAGGGGGAAACAACCCTCAAATAATCCAACAACAGCCCATGGGTTATTTGAGGGTTGTTTCCCCCTCCAACAAACCATGTTGCCCAGGTTTGGAAATACAACACTTGCAGGTGGATAATTAGGCAACTGGCACCCGGCATATGCCATGGCTTAAACAAGCCGCCATGGCTTGTTTAACCCATGGTGATCATGCGAAGTGACCCACAGTCTTGAAATGTGGTGGACTCTCCTCACTTAAGAGTTTTTAAAGCAGAGGGTGGATGGTCACCTATCAGGGATGCTATAACAGTGGATTTCCTGCATCAGTAGGGGGTTGAACTAGATGACATTTGAGATCCTTTCCGACTCCATGCTTCTATGATTATATAACTTACTTTCTTTGCACAGTGTGATCTTGTATATAGTTTTTCTTCCATTTCTCTACTATAGCAACTGTTTTCCTGGAATTTTGGAAAAGAAGACGAGCAGTAATTGCTTATGACTGGGACTTGATAGACTGGGAAGAAGAGGAGGTTTGTATGGATATGTTGCCGCTTTATTAGCTATAGTAAGAAGAAGGTTTAGTAAGGATGGCTGCAAAATAGAACTTCAACCTTAAGGAGAACAGGAATTTCCCAGCACAGAGTTTGCTTCCCTGCCTTTTTCTTTCTGAGCCTTTTTAGGCCAGGGCATTTTACATTAGCTGAACCGCTGACACAGCAGGTGAACAAAATCCACACCAGTTCCTAGAATAAAGTGATTGGCAGCTGTGCAGGCAAAGTGAGGCAACTTTGTGACATCATCTTAGGCCTATTTCTCACTGGGATGGCAAACTTGTACACTGGTTCGGATGTAAAGATCCCAGTTTCCTAAATCATGGTTTAGCAAGACTGGAATGAGCATCAGGCCCACATATTTGCCCTTTTCCTTGTCTCCTTTGCATGGCAGCTTGGGCACTTCACCCCTGATCTATTCAAACCAGAGTTCCCTGTTGCATCCACAGTGGGGGACTCTAGTTTAATGTCAGTTTTCTAACCACGATCTTAAACCAGGAACACCCTGCAGTTTAAGGCCCCAGTTCATAAACTGACATTAGTGTTCCCTATTTCAGGTGTAAGAAGGAACTCTGGTTTAACTTTCAACAGATCAGGATTAAAATTAAGCTGGTGTGCAGAGGGGGGAGGGGGGAACATACAGATCCAACGGTCATTCCCAGCTTGCTAAACCATGGTTTTGCAAGCTGGAATCCTATTTGGGCTGTACCATTTCAGAGTGCAGGTGGGGATTTGCATGATTGAGTGTTCCTCCATACAGGGCATTTTTTTGTTCATGGAAAACTGGCATGTTCAGGAGAAAACTACAACCCATCTCCCTCACATCTGTGAAATGGTGGGTTACACAGGAGACTTTTTGAGAGGTTGCAAGACTGTCAGGAGGCTGATTTGTGGACAAGATGGCATGAAGTGGTTAAGGAGGTTTGCTCCTGGGTCAGAAATACTTCACTCAGTGAGTATGGACTCCGTTACCAAAGGCAGAGCAGAAAATTAATCTCTACCAGTCTATCTTGTTCTTTGCTGACAGGGAAAGGAATGAAGCATAAGTTTATTCAAGGTGCTTTTAATTGCTAACAACTGCTATTAACCCTCTAGCCTTACTAGGCTTAAGGCACAATCCTATGCAAGTTTAGGCAGAAAAAAGGCCTACAGCTCCCAGCATCCCCCATCCAGCATAGCTTGCATAGGATTGCATCCGTAGCATCTTAAAGAATTTGTTGGTGTCCTTTGAATCTTCTTCTGTAAATAGCCATGTTCGTAAGAGTACATTTATTTGCTGCCGAATTTAATTTTTAGTTGCAAATGCTGGTTTGTGACACTGCTCTTTCTCTCATTGGCAGCAGCCCAATCCAGAATTTCCCCAGGATCACATAACAAAGTAAGGGCCTAACTACACATTACGTTAATTGCATGGATTGCAGACACAGCAGGGTTTGCTTTGAATTAATCCTTGGTGCAGGGGCATGATTTCCTTGGGGAATACAGGGCACAGGGAGGGATGGTTGAGCCGTTCCCTCCTCAGCCACAATCCCAATTAAAATTTCCCCCAACTGCAGTTATCAATTTCAAAAAAAAGTATCTGTGTGTGCGGGGGGAATTTTCCTCAGGATCATGGCTGGGCGGTAAAGGTAAACTTTCCTTCTTTCCACGCTGAAGACCCAATGCCAAGGATTAAATTGTTTTAAATTCCCCTGATGGCACCAGAATTTAATGGGCCGTCAGCAGCATGAACCTTTGGCTCCCCACCTGGTGCTGCCCCTGCCGCCGTCAGAGCCACCGCGTGGTGCAGCTGCGTGCTGCCGTTGCTGCCAGTCACTCTCTTCTTCCCTCACTCCTCCCGGCAGACATGTTTTCTCATGCCATGTTAGGCAGACGAGCTGCTTATGGGAGCCAGTCTGGTGCTCTGCTTGGCTCCCATGGCAGCCAGACACCATGTTAATTCCCCGAAATGCAATGCCTGACAGAAGTGTTGGACTCAGGGCATGGTCCGAAGGCACATGAGGCAGCCACCATGCTGAAGCTAAGCAGGTCTTGGTCTTGTCATTGCTTGGAGGGGAGACCACCTGGGAACCACAGGTAGCCACCTTGAGCTCCATCCGTGATGGAAGAAAGGCGGGATATAAATTGAATAAATAACTTTAAAAAAAAAAAAGTGTTGGGCTGGGCATTGCATACTACTATCGAGAATCTAACACAGTGGCCACCCACCATAGAAACCGAGTGGAGCACCATAATAAGTGCTGCTGCTGGGTAAAATGTCGCAAGGGTCTGCAGGGAGAATGGGTTGAGGTGAATGACTGGTGGTGGCCGCGAGCAGCAGTGTCATGCCATGGCCCTGATAGGGGCGCCACCAGCAGAGTAGGTGCCCAGAGGGGTTGGTGATGGGTTCTTCTGAGTCATGAGGCCCTCAGTAGGTGCCTGACCATGTTGACCCTACATGGCTGCAAACCGCACAATTAACATACCATGTAGTTAGGCCCTTACTGTGTCACATATATTGGTAATATTTTCCACGCCAGCAAATATCCACCAGAAGACAGAGAGTGGGAGGAGCCAGAATTGGTTTGTCTTTCAAGGGATTTTCTGCTGCTGCCAGAAGCTAAGGAAATCCTGTAGTTCTATGCCTCCCTTCCTAAAGTACATTATCCTTCCCACTAAGGGGGAGATTACAAAGCTGTATGGATTTCTTAGCTTCTGGCAGGAGCAGAAAACCCTTCTTTAGGGAAACTTTCAATTTGTTTGTCAGCAGATTTTTTTAGTATTTAATATTTTTAAATGTCTCAGCTTGCTTCCCTGGTTGAATTAAATCATGTTTTAATAAAAAGAACTTGATAAAACTACCAAAAAAGGCTTTCTACACAATATTGTCTAATTCTACTTTAAAATTGTTCATGTGTTCTTTAGGAAGAAATACGCCCTCAGTTTGAAGCCAAGTACTCCAAGAAAGAGAGAATGAATCCTATATCTGGAAAGCCGGAGCCTTATCAAGCATTTGCAGATAAATGCAGCAGAATTATTGTTTCTGCATCTGGAATATTTTTTATGGTTTGACAAATTTAATTCCTTTCAAGTTGCCTGAAAACTAGACTTTCTTATCTCTCTTGGCAAAATGTGGAGTTTATAGATTGGTTTTGTAGTGGTATTAAACTGTTCCTGCTGTTTAAAATGGTTTTTGTCAGAGTCTGACATCTAAGTTCTAATAATAGCCACCATATAATGGTATTTAACATGTTGTTTCTGAAACACGTGTACTTGCTAGCAGGTTCTACAAATATAAATAAGATTAAGGACGGACTAACATATTCAGAAAAGGAAATGGTACAGTCCTTTTGGGATTATGCCATTTCAGTATACAGATAGGGGATTTAACATTTAAATGACTCGACCATGCAAGGCCAGCCTTCCCATGAAGCAGGGTGAGGCACCCACACCTGGCAGCAGAGTGGGAGGAGCAGCAAACTGTGCCACTCTCACCCCCAGGAGGGCCTGCAGTTGCTGCCATGCTTCCTCCAGCAAGGGCTCTTTGGAGCAGCTCCCTGCCCTCTGTTTCCCTCACTGAGCACCCCCATTCTTTTGCTGCCATTGCATTGGCCCTGTGCAGAGCCACACGGCCAGAAGCAGCAGCTGTGGAGTGGAGCTCTCACAAGGCCCAGGTGAGCTGTCACAAGAGCCCTGCAGCCACTTCTTCTGACTGCGTGGCTCTCCATAGAGCTGGTGCAGTGGCGGCAGCAGGAAGGGGGCGTGATGCGACGGTGGCGCATGTTCTCACTGCCTCAGTCAGCAAGAGAGCTTGCGCTGGGGTGTTGCCAACACATTTTTTTAAAAAGAAAAAAGCACCCTGCCCAGGAAAAGCTAATAAGGGAAAGTGCTCTTGCCTAACCTTAGTGCATGTTACTGGTGACATTAATTCATGTCACAGCATGATGTACAGTATTTGAAGCCCCCATGCATGCATGGCAAGACCTAGCAGCCATTTGAGGCTCAAATAGGATAGGCACTTGAAAATCCAGTCTGGAAATCCATTGTAATATTTGCACAAAAACCCAGCAGGACAAACTAGGTCTGCCTATTCTGTACTCAAAAGGTGCCTACTTGCACAATAAGTAGACCACTTGAGTGCCCAGACATGCACTTGCACAGGGCATTCACATAGTGCAGGTAGGCAGGTTTTCCACCCTTGAATATACTCCTCTATGTGTATGCTGCTATATACATATGTTTAAATAGTCTTCTTCAAGACTGTCAGTAAGACAAGCTTAATTTGAATTGTATTACTGAAGACGATTGGTGGCATGAAGATGACTGATAAACATTTTGCTAAAGCATATTTTAAATCTAAAGAATTTTTAAAAATTGATCACAATTTTCTGAAATATTTTTACTTATCAGAATTAGGTTTAAATAATTGGAATCCATTTTGCAAAGGCACTTCAGCATCAAAAGAGCTTAAAACAAAGCATTTCCTCTCGTAGGGAAGTGGCTGTAATCATACTTGCAAGGATTAATGGGTTTTCTGAAGTTTATAAGTAAAGTACCCACTAAAAGCTAGAGGGCTTCTTTCCTTGCTTTGCTTTGTCTTGCTTCTTCTGTCTACTAGGAAATGAAGCTTAGTGAACAACTGTGTCCTTGCTTTTGTTGATTCATCTCCCATATTGACAGTAATAACACTTTCCATTTAAGTAAGTGCTTCATCATCTGTAGGTCCCAAAGCACTCTGCAAACATTATACTCTTGAGTCTTCCCAATGGTCTAGATTTTATTTATTTATTTAATACATTTTTATACCGCCCAATAGCCGAAGCTCTCTGGGCAGTTTACAACAGTTAAAATCATAAAATACAATATAAAATATAAAATTTAAAAACACAGATTAAAAACAAACAGCAGAGCTAGCAGCAGCAGTTACAATAACGGAATTAAAAACAATTACAAGATTAAAATGATTAAAATGCCTGGGAGAACAGAAAGGTCTTCACCTGGCGCCGGAAAGAATACAAAGTAGGCGCCAGGCGAACCTCTTTGGGGAGCTCATTCCATAACTGGGGTGCCACAGCAGAAAAGGCCCTCCTCCTAGTAGCCACCTGCCTCACTTCCTTTGGCAGGGGCTCTCGGAGAAGGACCGCTGAAGAAGATCTTAGTGTCCGGGCAGGTACATATGGGAGGAGACGATCCTTCAGATACCCTGGCCCCAAGCCGTTTAGGGCTTTAAATGTTAGCACCAGCACTTTGAATCGGGCCCAGAAACTGACTGGCAGCCAGTGCAGATGAGAAAGCACTGGCATAACATGTTCTCGTCGGCCAGTCCCGGTTAATAATCTTGCTGCCCTATTTTGGATCAGCTGAAGTTTCCGGACCGTTTTCAAAGGCAGCCCCACATATAACGCATTGCAGTAATCCAAATGAGAGGTTACCAGAGCATGGATAACTGTAGCTAGGCTATCTCTGTCCAGATAAGGACGTAGTTGGTATATCAGCCTAAGCTGATAAAAGGTGCTCCGTGCCACCAAGTTGACCTGTGCCTCAAGTGACAGTTGGGGATCCAAGAGCACCCCCAAACTACGAACCTGATCCTTCAGGGGGAGTGCAACCCCATCCAGAACTGGTTGAATATCACTTAGCCGGGCAGACGAACCACCCACTAACAGTACCTCCGTCTTATCTGGATTGAGTCTCAGTTTATTAGCCCTCACCCAGTCCATTACTGTGTCCAGGCACTGATTCAGAACAGCCACTGCCTCACCTGGATTAGATGAAAAAGAGAGATAGAGCTGGGTGTCATCTGCATATTGATGACACCTCAGCCCACACCTCCGGATAACCTCTCCCAGTGGTTTCATGTAGATGTTAAACAGCATAGGGGATAAAATAGAGCCCCGTGGCACCCCATAGCATAACTGCCAAGGGACAGAGCAGTAATCCCCCAGCACCACCTTCTGGAATCGGCCGCCCAAGTAGGATCGGAACCACTGGAGCGTAGTGCCTCCAACTCCCAACCCAGACAATCTATCCAGAAGGATACCATGGTCGATGGTATCGAAAGCCACTGAGAGGTCCAAGAGAATCAACAGGGTTGCACTCCCCCTGTCCCTCTCCCGGCACAGGTCATCCCACAGGGCGACCAAGGCAGTTTCCGTTCCAAAACCAGGCCTGAATCCAGATTGAAATGGATCTAGATAGTCCGTTTCATCCAAGAGTGCCTGGAGTTGACCAGCAACCACCTGCTCAAACACCTTGCCCAGGAATGGGATATTAGCTACCGGCCTGTAGTTATTAACATCATCCGGGTCCAGGTTAGGCTTTTTGAGGAGTGGCCTAATCACCGCCTCTTTCAAAGAGGCTGGCACCATTCCCTCTCTCAAGGAGGCGTTTACAACCTCCTGAACCCAGCCGGCTATCCCCTCCTTATTTGATGTAATAAACCATGATGGGCAAGGGTCAAGCACACAGGTGGTAGACCGGACTTGGCCAAGCACCTTGTCCACATCCTCGGGCCTCAATAACTGAAATTCATCCAATAAAACCGGACCAGACGGTGTTCTGGACACCTCTACTAAAGGAGCTGCACTAACTGTGGTGTCCAATTCATGACGAATTTGAGCGACTTTATCTTCAAAGTGCCATGCAAACTTGTCACAGCGTGCTACTGAGGGTTCTATCATTTCTCTTGCTGGCCCAGAGTGTAAAAGGCCACGGACCACTCGGAAAAGCGCCGCTGGACGACCTGAGAAGATGCAATGGTGGTGGAAAAGAATTCTCTCTTTGCCACCCTCACTGCCACAGAGTAGGCTCGATAATGAGCTCTAACCTGTGTTCGGTCAAATTCAGCACGAGTTCTCCTCCACCTGCGTTCCAGCCGTCTTCCCTCTTGCTTCATTGCCCTCAGCTCTGGTGTGTACCAGGGAGCTGGCTGGGCGCTGCCCAGAGGGAGAGGGCGCTTGGGCGTGATCGTGTCCACCGCCCGGGTCATCTCTGCATTCCACAGAGCAACCTGGGCTTCAACAGGACCGCCAGCCATACCAGCAGGAAAATCCCCCAGAGCCCTCTGGAATCCATCGGAATCCATTAACCTCTGGGGGCGGACCATTTTAATAGGCTCCCCACCCTTGCGGAGGGGAAACGCTGCTGAAAATCTAAACCTCAATAGGAAGTGATCTGACCATGACAGAGGGACAGATGTTAATTCCCCCACTTTCAGATCACCATCCTCCTGCCCAGTCGAGAAGACCAGATCAAGTGTATGTCCTCTTACATGTGTTGGGCCGATGACATGTTGGGACAGCCTGTATTTATGACTGTGAGAGTCACTTAGTTGTCTAAGATTTCATTTGGGATTTGAGTTCTTTTTGTATCATTGCACATCACTGTTAATTGACTTCTCAAAGAAGAAGGGGTCATCGTGGTGTCGTCATAAGAGGTTTGGTATGCTCATCATAAGGCCTCACTTCAGTGGAGCAGTTAAGCATATATCTAAAGCCACCTTAATCAGAAAAGCAATTAAGGGTGCAGTCCTATGCATATTTAGACAGAAAAAAGTCCTAGAATTCCCAGCATTCCCCAGCCAGCACTGAGCCAGAGCCTACTTGAACCCTTCAGAGAAAAAGTGTGGAAACTATCAACACTCTGATATGACTTCACAAAGCTGAGTAACTTGGTTGTGGGGAGAAGAAGAAATCTGCAGTTTTCTTTCAGTGCTAAAAAAATTAATAAAAAATAGTTCCATCTAAAGAAACACAGAAAGATTCCTTATTTTTGTAATGATACATTTCTTTAACATCCTGCTTTTACATGGGGCTCCCAGTGGCTACTTAGGGTGATATCGGATTAGCTTCAGCAACTCTGCAGCATCAAATATTTCCCGACTGTTTCTGTGCTCCAAAATATTGCATACATTGGTTTTACCATTAGGCAGAGTTGTCTAATTATGTAGTCTTGTGAATCCTATTATCAAATTTGTCTTCACACTCATTTGAACTGTTTCCAAGGAAAAAACAAACTTGTGTAGGAAAATAATTTGAACTCCAATAATAAATCTGAGCAAGATTCATTATTAGAGTGCTCGCTCAGTTAAAGAAACCTTCCAGTGCAGTCCTGGGTGGGGTGGAAAGTGCTGGGTCATCCACCACTTCTGAAACCTTGCCAGTTTGTCCTGGCTGAGGCAGGAGTGGTGGTGGTGTGGACGATCCTTTTTTTATTCAGCATGATTATTTGTGGGGGGGTTTATCTCCCCCCCCATTGGTTCCAAGCTCCGGGCTGGCGTGGGAGGGGGCAATCCTGGAGCATCTCCAGCAAATGAAGGGGCTATTGTCAGCAGGAACATCTCCAGCACTACCGTTAAACCTGCAGAGCTTTCTGTGGACATAGCGGGGGCATGCAGGGGGGTGCACACACTCCATCCCTGCCAGTGGACCGCCTCTGTCTGTCTCTCGAGGTGGTTAGGATTGCTCTGCCGATCAATTAATTATTAGAACTTTAATAGTTGATTACTTATTCTATTAAATCTGCATACACCGGCATATTTATAAAATAATACTACTGGGGGGGGGGGGGAACCTGCTTTGTTTTTAGATGATGCATACACATATCACAGCAAGTACCATCTTGGAGCGGCATTTCCTCCTGTATGTGAGAGAAGTAGGAATGCCTCTTCAGAGATGATGCTGCCACCCAGTTTTTGTAAGTTCTGGTATTAAAATATTGTTTTTAAAATCTGCTGCCAGTTAATTGGGGTGACCTTTTTAGTGGATCAAAATGGTTTTAATTAATTACTATAACTGATTAATATAACTGATTATCTAATTAATTAATTAATGTTGCAGCCCTAATTATTAAAGATTTTGCATTGTTCCTTCAAATGCATAGGTTTTAACAAGTATTTTGAAAATATGCAGAAAAGTGGAGTTCTTCTTGGCTAATGGAGCATTCAGCAAAGCTCAAAAGGTCTCGCGCAAAGAGGAGAGTTTTCCCCTGGCATCTCAAAGAAGCCAACATAGGTGCCTGGCAAAGTTCTTTGAGGAGAGCATTCATAATGGGGGATGCTTTTGCCCAGAAAGCCCTCTGCTGATGTGGTGCTATTATGTGAAGATGAAATTGCATGGCTACATTTCATTGATTTTTGTAGAAATGATGTTTGGGCACATGAACATTTTTCTGGTTATGACATTGGCAAGAAGAAGATATCCCATTAAGATGTGGAGCTACAAACACAGTGACTCTGAATTGTCCCAAGTTAAATGCCATCAGTGCCTCAATCCTCTTAAGAAAATCAATATATTTGTGGGTTGCCACTTGAATGTTTGCAATTTTTTAAGGAATTCATTATTACTGTATTGATTTTCAGTTGTACTTATCTGTCTTTTCCCCCACCCCAGATCTGTGTGGTGATTGCTGCTGTTTTTGGCATTGTTATTTACCGTGTCGTGACTGTCAGCACTTTTGCTACCTTTAAATGGGCTTTAATCAGGAATAACTCTCAGGTTGCAACTACTGGGACTGCAGTATGCATCAACTTTTGCATCATCATGCTACTGAATGTTGTAAGTAGAGATCTTCATATCTGGGTACATTTCAGTCTAGGATTTTATTGTTTCTCATTGGTACTCAGGCTTCTCTAACAGGAAGTTAGTCCTCAGAACTATGTAGATTTTTCAGATATTTTTTAGACCAAAACCTAACTGTAATAGGGTTATCTATTTATTATTATTTATTTATTATATTTATACCCCACCTTTTTTCCTGCAAGGAACCCAAGGCGGCTTACATAATCCTCCTCCTCCTCTCCATTTTATCCTCACAACAACCCTGTGAGGTAAGTTAGGCTGAGAGTCAGTGACTGGCCCAAAGTCACGCAGTGAGTTTCATGGCCGAGCGGGGACTAGAACCTGGATCTCCCGAGTCCCAGTCCAACACTCTAACCACTACGCCACACTGGCATCTAGCTGTGGTCATTAAAACTAGGAGCAAGATTATTTTTTAAAAGTTTAATGAAATGAAAGTATACCCATTAAATATTTTATGTATATACCTAAAAACATAATGGCTTGGATCCTGAGACCTGCAAGTGGAAGGAAGTTAATGGAAGGGGCCTTTCCCATTCCCTCTTCACTCTGCACCTTCCTTCCTAGAAAGCTTCTCCAGAGGGTCGGGGATCTCCTGAGCAGGCTGATATTTCTGCCATATATTTTTGTTTGCAAATTCTACAGACTGCGATATGCAACCCATTTAACCCAGAGTACTTAGATTTCAGTTGATTTCATTTGAGGCAACATATTTTGTACATTTTTTTTAATGAATAACACATTTGAACATTTTTTCATGGTCAAACTCAGCTCTGACTTATACAAAAACCTTTAAACAGAAATGACCTTTCAGTTCAATAATAAATAATACAGCTACTATGAGAGGCAGGAGTTAAGGAGCAATGAAGAGATTAATGCGCAAGAGGATACAATTAGTGGTTATGTATTCTTGTGTGCATTTGTCTTGACATGATTAGATGACATTCAAGCAAACATCTCCAAGACAACCACAGAGCCTCAATTGAAATTGTCTCTGTCTTTAGAATAACAAGACCCATTTAGACAGCAATCCCACACACACTTCCCATGGAATAAGCCCCATTGGAAATAATGGGGCTTATTTCAGAGTAAACACACATATGATTGCACTGCACATGACAGTATTGACTTCTGTATATATTTCTAGTATACTGGAGACTCAAACTGAAAATTTTAGAATGAGTAGTGACAAAATTCAGTAGTAGATCAACAGGTACAAGCATTTTAAATGCTCAGCTAGCATTTGAGAGATCCAGGAGGAATCCCTCAAAACAGAATTTGCCGATATATGCCCCAATTCAGCCAGGGGCCATACAAGTGTAGAATTCAGTTTCTACGAACATAAGCTAGATGGCGAATGGCAACAGCAAATGAGTGTTTCACATGCACTTCCCCTTCTTGACCCATCAGTTGTGGCTGCATGTAAGTAGCCCTTAAAAAAAAAGAAAAAAAGAAATCTCACCTTAGTAGGGCTGGACTGAATTTATAAGCACCATTTCTCAGCTATTTCACACACTTTGAAATTAGCGGCTTTCTTTTGGCTATATTTTGGGGGTGAGGTGAAATTCTTTTGTGGGGAATTGGAGTAGCTGCCATTTTGTTTTTCCCAGAAAGCTCTGCCCTTAGGTGCTTTTTGAATTTTTGGAAATTCAAAATGGCTGCCACTATTTAAAAATAGCTGCTTCCTTCGCTACTCACTGATGACCACCTTTATAGTGGACAGCAGCTGAGCATCTACAGAAAAATACATACTTTTATAGAGTGGGCAGATCGTTCCTCCAGTATCTCATTTTGTTTGAGAGGCGCAGTATTAAATACCACTCCAAAGAAGGAGCAGTGATTGAAGCAGGCTTGTTAAAAATAGAAAATCACAGTGTGCCATTCCATTCAACCCTATTTTAAAACCTGAACTACTAGAGAAAATGTTCATCACTTTTGGATTTTTTAAAAAATAAGACTGTCTTGCAACCCTCCGCGCCCCAAAGATGTTTTATTCAAAAGCAGGCTCAGAGGTTTAAAAGGCATCCCATGGTGTCTTTTGTTTGTGGGCAAGAGGGATCAGAATTTATTAACGGTGTGAACCTAAACATCGGAAATAAGCCCTGTTGAGTTTAATTAGACTTATTTCCAAGTAGGCATGCTGAAGACACAGTGAAAGGATTTAGATTTAGAGAAACAAAGTTGGAATAAGAATGTATGAGAAATTTGTTTTCAGTTCATTTTTTAATCCAGATTTATCCAGTTCGCACCTTCTCAATCGAACACTGACTCGGACGCATTCTGCGGTTGAAGTCTGTAGATTTCTGTGCTTGCAGTGTGATTTGCAGACCCAAATAAATGTGCATGCATGCGTACATTTGAAAAATGTGCATGGAAAAATGAATACTTTTGAGAAGTAAGCTTTAATCAATGAGCGAATGATGCATACATTTCAAAGATGCACACAATTGATGCATACACTTGGAAAAACACGCACAGATTTTCATTTGAAAAGAAAAAAACAATGCTTCCAATCTGATATGAACTTGAGTCAAAACAAGCTACAGGATGGAATTCAGAGAACTTTGGCGAGCTCTTGTTTTGCTGATTTGTATATCCCTAGCTTGGAAAGGCCATTTCACAAAATCATTTCTCTTTGAGTTACTGGGTTAACTTCAAAACTTTTGGTCAAATCACTGTTTCTCCCCAGCCTAAGACTATAGAGCTGGATTCGATTCTTCCCGCTTCTCAACCAAGCAACTGACTGGTGGAAGTTTAGCTTTTTAAGCATCTATTTTCTTATTTATTTAGCTTTATTTTCTTATTTAATACATAAATTTAAACTTTGCCTTTCAGGGCAAACCCCCTTCCCAAAGCAGTTCTGCATTGGTTCTGTTGGTTCAGAAATATTTATCCAGCAGGTTGTACAAGACATTTTAAATAATTTAATCCCGCTCCCAAGGTCAGTTTTTAATAAGAAAAAGTAAGTTTCTACCTCTAATGTGATAATAATCACAGCTGTGGTGGAGGAGGAAAGAATGATGGCTGTAGGCAGGTATCACTATGTTCTGTTCAGAAATCTAGCATATATTATTAAATAAATGATATTTAAAAGGATCGTATTTTAGATGCTGTTTTTCATTTGTTGCAGTTGTATGAAAAGGTTGCTCTTTTTCTGACAAATTTAGGTAAGTGGTAATAAATATGAAACAACATCTTTAATGACATTAATCCATACATCACCTTCATTTACTGCATGAGTGAATCTAGTGTTTAAAAACGTGCTATATTTAGAATATATATATATATATATATAGTGTAAGTACTGTGTCGTCATCATCAGGCGATCACTCGTGACCGAGTAAGATTGTCTTCCAGGATAAAAATTTACAAAAAAGAAATTTTAAAAGGAGGAAATTCTAAAGAAAAATTGTGTAGACTCTAGCGATGGGTCCGTAAGTGACTGTGGAGGCCAATTCTAGATCCACACAGCTTCCCACAGTGAGGACACAGGTTACCAGATGGAAGATGGTCCTGTAAAGGATTCATTTGACGTGCTTTTCGCTTAGTACTGTGTAAGTTCTCCTTTTAAAAAGATCTCAAGCACCCAAGCCAGGAAAGCTTTCTACCTGAGAACCTGCATAGGTACTGCCACTCAGAGCAGAGAATTCAGAGCAGATAGACCAATGTTCTGACTCAGTATAAGGCACTTCACAGATATTAATTTTATTTTTCATGCACCAGCCCTGTCCACATGACCAATGTGTGCACACTGAGTACAAGGTGAGGAGAAGCAGGAACAGGCTTTGGTCTGAACAGTAGACTTTCAGAACAGATCCTGCACAAATACAAGCTGTTCAAGAGCCGTCACCCTGGGACAGTGCTTTGTAGAAAGCTGCTCGGGTCTTTCACTGTATCAAACGGAGGCCTCTCTTTTGCTCCAGCTCAAACATTTCCCTGCCAGTACCTTATGAGGCACACACCACAATGTTTATTTCTCAGGGCTTGTTTATTTCCAAGGGTCTCTGTGGCATGTATATCATATGCATGAGTTGGTGTTTGAATTGATTAACTAGCATGTTTGTGTCCTAATTGGAGTGTTGTGTTCCCAGGCACCACTAATAAGCAATGGAAAGCAAAGTTCTTTCCAAACTGAAGTCAGTTTGGTATTTATCATCCAGTGTCTTAGAGCACATTCTGTCAATTTAATTACAGTATATAGTAGAAGTGGACCAAATGTAAGAGACTCTAATTATGAAGAAGCCAGGCCATCTTTCTTCAAGAGACATTTCCTCTAGCAAACGGTAGTCCAGTCCTTTTTATCTCCTGCAAATTTTACAAAATTAGTTTCAAGTCACCAGAGTAGAATTTTAAGCATCTCTAGTTTCCCATGCTGCTGTTTACTTGCAGATAATGGGCATGTGGCTCACGCTGGCTCAGCTTGTCTGAGTGTGGGAAGCTAAGCAGGGTCAGGCCTGGTTATTACTTGGATGGGAGACCCCTCCTCTAGTTTCCTGCATTGAGCAGGGGGCTGGACTCAATAGCCTTGTAGGCTCCTTCCAACTCTATGATCTATGAAATCTATAAAATTTTCACTGTCTGTTTCTAAAATTAAAACTGCAATCCTATGTGTCCATGGATGTGGGAGTCCCATTAAACGCAGTGAGACTTTCTTCCATTTAAACATGCATCAGAACAAAAGAAGAGATCTGCTGGATCAGACCAAAGGACCAGCTAGTGCAGCACCCTGTTTCCCCAGTGGTGAACCAGATGTACAGTCATGCCTTGGATTGAGAGCATAATTCGTTCCGGAAACGTGCTTGTAATCCAAAACACTCTTATATCAAAACAAAATCCCCCCAAAAAAATTTGTACAGAGATTTTTAATTTAAGCTGTACTACAGTACTTGTATTGCAAGACGTCGCTTGTATATCTAGTCAAAAAAATTTAAATAAATATTTAAAAATTTGCTTGTCTTGCAAAACGCTCTCAAACCAAGTTACTTGCAATCCCCAAGGTATTACTGTATTTGGAAAGCCCACACGCAGGGCTCAAAGGGAATAGCGCTCTCCTGCCATTGCTCTTCAGGAAAAGGATTGTTGTTGTGTTGTCCAAACCTGGGCGACCGACCCCCATCCTGCGGAAGCAGTGAATGAGCCACTCAGCAAGAATGGCAAACAGCCCTTGCCGCTCTTGCCAAGCTTGCCCAGGCTACCACCAGTGTCAGCTGCTCCACCAAGTGCCCAAGCAGCACTTTGGAGCAACTATCACTGGCTCAGTCTCCCGCTTGCTGACCGCAAGCCCTTTTGTGCTTGCTGTGGCTTTCCCCACCCCTTTGGGGGGGGCAAGATTGCTATTGCATTTGTGATCTCCGAAGTGACAGCCACTGACAGTCGCTTCAAAGTGCCCAACTGGCACATTGGAGCAGTTGTCACCGGTTCACCACCTTGTGCTCAGAATTTGCACAAACATTTGTTCCCCCCCCCCGGTCTTTCTCAAGTGCACACTTGCACACTTTCGGGACCAAAATGAAAAGCCTTACCTCATCAATGTCCTAGGAAGTGTCTCCTGTCAAACTGCAGGAGGCATCATCCAGAAACACTGATGAAACACGGCTACAAAGAGCCTTGTTGCTTTGCTTTCCCCAGACAGCTGTCCAACAATGAGCTGTCAAATGAAAGCAAAGCCACAAAAAGGGGGTGGCCTGTATATCACCGCTTTGCAGCAAGATCCTCTAGTTTTTAAGGTTGCACCTGATTGTTCTCAGTGTTCTGCACCTTTTCTACTCTTTCCCAAAACTCTAGGTGCTCGGGATAGTGGAAAAGTGAGAGCCAGCCCATTTATGGGAGCTGTCAAAACTCAGGCTTCCTTTTAAAATGTAAAAATGTTAAAAAAAAAACTGGTTAGCCCTGTCAAAAACCCTGTTTTAAAAGGAAGCCTGAGTTTTGACAGCTCCTGACACACCCTTTTGCCAGCAAAGATCTTTTTGCTATTTTGCTTTCACTGGACAGCTTGCTGTTTGACAGCTGTCCAGAAAAGCAAAGCAACAAATTAACCCCTTTGTAGCCTAAAAAAAAAAAGACTATTTAAATGATGAAGATATTTACACAAATTTCAGGTGCAATTTTTTTTCAGACACACCTATTTTTTTTAAGGTGGCGAACCAGTGACAGCCACTCCAATGTGCTTCTTGGACACTTTGGAGTGGTTGTCAGTGGCTTTCACTTCGGAGACTGCAAAAAGTGATAGTGATCTCTGAAAAAAAGTGCAAAAGGGCTCACGGTCAGCAAGATTAAAGGAGACAAGATGGGTCCTGCCATGGAGTCCCCTGGGATGGACCGACGGGGAAGGAGGGGGGACAACACATGGTGACCACAATCGTCCGTCAGGCACGCTGTGGGTTGTTTTGTGAGCCCACACTGCATAGCTTATTTTCAGGGTAGGTTGCCATGACGTGCAATGTCTCCAGAGACATATTGCCTCTGAATGTGGATTGGGCGGCAAGATCCTCAGTCAGCTTTGCAAATACATAGCCTGCTCTTTAAAGTGCGTGCAGTTTCTCCTAATCCAACATTTAAATCTGATTAAATGTCTTGAAATCTGTTCTCCTTTCTTCCACAGAGCAGCCTCGTACTGAGTCTGAGTGGGAGAACAGCTTCACTTTGAAAATGTTTCTTTTTCAATTTGTCAATCTGAACAGCTCTACCTTTTATATAGCATTCTTCCTTGGAAGGTAAGATTAATAAATATGCATCCTGCCTCCCTGGGAAAGTGTAGAAAGCTCTCAAAGGGGGAAATGATGCTATTGGTGTTAAATTTAATGCTAAGTATAACTTCAGTAGCATGTATGTTGGAGTACAATATTTCATTTTCACAGTAAGCCTATCAAGTGCAAAGTAACTGCTGCCCAGCTTTATAAGCAAGAAGCAGTTAAAACGAACATTTTACTTTTAACCAGCTACCAACCAGTTCAAAGGGTTGCATCTTCCGATTCAAAGGGGCACACATGACAGGACTCCCACTTTCCAGTTGCAGCTCCCTGTCCTGCTTAATGAATCACAAAATGAGCTGCTGGTCTGATGGAGTTGGGATCTGGGGGAAGGGGTGGTTAGGGAAACTGAGAAACTTCACAGCACTGCACAAATTTCCTGATTTGCTTCTCTGCAACATAGCCTGGATCTATGAAATCTATGAAGTGTGTGTTAAGACGTAGAATTTCACATTTAGACTATTCCCTGCTGTCTATCGTTATACCAGTGAAACCTGATAATGAATCAAATTAACAACTAAATGTTCTATTTCTTTGTTTTTTAATGAAAAAATGTAGGGATGTCTACAAATCCCTGAAAACGATCAGATTTGGCATTTGCTTGAGTGAAGCTGGGTAGAAAATTTGCACCTATCACGAGAGCCTGTGCTTTTTAAAGGGCTGAGCTGAAATGGCCCGCCCATGAAAACAAATCAGAGTGAGGGCAGGGGCAGAAAGCAATATTACCAGACTTATGTCATGTCCTTCCTTAGAAGAAAGTAGCTGGAATGATTGTATTTGACCCTTTCCTGTACTTCCACTGTTATGATCAGAAATCTGAAACAAAAGGGGGTGATTATCTTTCTTATGTTTTTAGATTTACAGGTCACCCTGGTGCCTACTTGAGGCTGATAAATAGGTGGAGACTAGAAGAGGTAATTGTTTTCCTACTAATATTGGGACACTAATACGCAATGAAAAGCAAAGTCCTTTCCAAACGTTTACAAACTAGGGTCAAAGGAAGTTCTATGGAAGCAATCTGGTACAATTTGGAAATTAGGAGTGCTTAGAAAATATGTGATGTATTGAAAATAATATATGAAGTCACCAACCAAGGCATTTAAAGGAATTTACAACCATTAGGTTTCAAAGACAAATCCCTTGTTTATTTTGAGCTGAAATTAGCTTTGACTATTTTGAGGACTTTTAAATCACTGTCTTAACAGCAACAAAAGTCCAGGACTTGGACTCCAATGTTATGGCAGGTGAATCAGCTGAGGTTCCCAGAGTACAGCCTCGTCATGTTTTCTTGGATGAGTTTCAGTTGGTACGGCTCGAGGATGTTGACAAGGTGCTTGGACAGGTTCGTGCAACCACATCCGCACTGGATCCTTGCCCCTCTTGGCTTATAAAATCTAGCAGGGAGGGAACGGCCGGCTGGGCCAGGGAGGTGATCAATGCCTCCTTGCAAGAGGGAGTGGTCCCATGTCACTTGAAAGAAGCGGCAGTGAGGCCACTCCTGAAGAAACCCTCCCTGGACCCGGGAGATCGAAACAACTTTAGGCCGGTAGCAAATGTTCCTTTCCTGGGCAAGGTCCTTGAGCGGGTGGTTGCCAACCAGCTCCAGACGCTCTTGGATGAGACTGATCATCTGGATCCATTTCAGTCGGGGTTCAGGCCTGGTTTTGGCGCGGAAACAGCTTTGGTCGCCTTGTATGATGACCTATGTTGGGAGAGAGATGGGGAGTGTGACCCTGTTGATACTCCTAGATCTCTCGGCGGCTTTCAGTACCATCAACCATGGTATCCTTCTTGGGCGGCTGTCTGAGTTGGGAGTGGGGGGTACTGCATTGCAGTGGTTCCGCTTCTAGCTGGATGGCCAGCTCCAGAAGGTGGTGCTTGGGAAATATTATTCAGCCCTGTGGACTCTCCAGTATGGAGTTCCTCAGGCGTTGGTCTTATCCGCTATGCTTTTCAACATATACATGAAATCGCTGAGTGGGGGGGTCATCCGGAGTTTGGAATGCGTTGCCACCAGTATGCTGATGACACGCAGCTCTCTTTCTTAGGGGTGTCCACAAACCTGGTGGGGGGGCCCACCCTGCCTTGCCTCTCTGTGGCGCCCCCCCCGCCGCTCGATCCTCAGCGGCGCGGAGCAATTCTCTGCGCCACTTGAGCCACCCACGCCGCCCGCGCTGGTCCCGTCGCGGGCGGCGCAGCTGCCTCGCTGCGGAGAGTCGAGTGGCTGCTGGAATGGAGTAAGGCCCGCTCGCATCTTGTGGATATGAGCGGGGCCGATTTTGGCTCCGCTACGCCCGCTCAAGGCAAGCGGATACATTCCTATAAAAATCTCCTTTTCATCTTCAGCAGGTGAGGCTGTGGATGTGCTAAACTGGTGCCTGACTGCAACAATGGACTGGATGAGGGCTAACAAACTGAAGCTCAGTCCGGACAAGACTGAGATGCTGTTAGTGGGTGGTTCCTCTGACTGGATTGAGGGAGTTCAACCAGTTCTGAATGGGGTTGCACTCAACTTGAAGGAGCAGGTTCATAGCTTGGGGGTCCTCCTTGAGCCATTTTTGTCACTTGAGGCTCAAGTGGCCTCAGTGGCATGGAGTGCCTTCTACCAGCTCCAGCTGGTGGCCCAGCTACGCCCCTATCTGGACAGGGATAGGCTGGTTTCAGTAATCTATGCTCTGGTAATCTCTAAGCTTGACTGCTACAATGCACACTACGTGGGGCTGCCCCTGAACACTGTTCAGAAGCTGCAGCTTGTGCAAAATGTGGCAGCCAGATTAATAACTGAGACCAGGAGGTCTGATCATATAACACCAGTTCTGGCCTGCTTGCATTGGCTGCCTATATACTACTGAACCCGATTCAAGGTGCTGGTTTTAACCTATAAAGCCCTACATGGCTTGGGACCGCAATACCTGATGGAACACCTCTCCCAACCACAATCTACCCAGACGCTACACTCGACATCTGGGGCCTTCCTCTGATTGCCACCCTCGGGCCTCGAGGGAGGCTCGGAAGGCGGCAACAAGGGGGAGGGCCTTTTCTGTGGTAGCCCCTGAACTGTGGAACAGGCTCCCCACTGATGCCCACCTGGCACCAACTTTACTATCCTTTCGTCGCCAGGTTAAGACTGCCCTCTATGCTGGCATTTAACAGCTCCAAATAGTACACAGGGTTGTGGTTATGTCACCTTTTTTAAACCAGTCTTACTTTATATAACCTTGTCTTAGCTATTTAAGTAATTTTAAAATTGTTTTTTAAATGTGCAATGAACATTTTTTCGATGTTTTTATTGTTTGTGTTTTTATATTGTATTTTATTGTGTTTTATAATTGTTGTAAACTGCCCAGAGAGCTTCGGGTATTTGGCGGTATAGAAATGAAATGAAATGAAATAAATAAATAAATAATAAAAATGTCAAGAGTGACATCACAGTTCCTGCTAGAACGTGGAGTGGACTGACCCATATTACAAATCGGTGTTAAATCTGAGCAAAGTTCACATTTTGTTTTCTTTGCTTTCTAGAGCCAATTGTAATGTTTAGTTGCTGAGGTACCCCTGTCCTCTCACAGGACTGTACCACATAAGTAGTCACAAGGGAAGTCATTTGTTTGAAAGTGCCAATGCTTTAAAAAGTAACGTCCCATATGTAAACTTACCACTTCAGAAAAAAAAAAAAAAACCCCAATGTATTTGTTATGGGCTTTACATGGAGGACCAGGGCTCCAGGTTTTGAGGGTGTCCATGGGACCCCTCTAACATAAGAATATAAGCAGAAACGTACTTGATCGGATCAAAACCTGTTAAGTCTAGTATTCTCTTCCCACTGTGGCCAACGAGATGCCTGTGAGAGGTCCACAAGCAGGACATAAGCACAACAGCGCCCTCCTGCTCACGTTCCCAAGACACTGGCAGTGAGGGGTCTACTCTGTCTGACATTGACTAGCAGCCATTGATAGCCTTATCCTCCATGAGGATGTCAGTGCACACCCATGTTGGTGGTGACTTTTCTCCTCCTATTTATTTCCATGGGGGCAGGGGAAGGTTTGCTGCCAGTGGAGGAGAGGGAGGACAGTGGCTCATGAAAGCACCAGAAAAGGGGGTCAAGGCAGTGATGTCAATAGCAATGGACTTTCACTAGTTGCCCGAGGATGCTGGGAGAGAATCGCAAGTGGCTTCTGAGTAGTGGGCTAACGGTTTCACTTGGTGTCACCTTCTATTTGAGGTGTGAAGTTGTGCTGCGGGGCATGACTGGGAAGTTTTCAAACCAACAACCTCATGAGAAACAAGGTTGTAATAGCTGTGTGGGAGGTGGACTGTATCTGTTCCGCAACTGTACATTTGAACTGGCCATTCGATACAATGCAGATGTCATTTAAAAATTAAAATTAGTTAATTTAACAGATCGTGGATTCTTATTTCAACACTCTGTATAACCTGGGGTACCACATGCTAAGTCCCACTGTTTATTTTATTTATTTTAACATTGAAATTCTGACATGTGCCTACACACCAGATGACAATATAACAAAAATAAATAAAGAACAGCCTTCAATGGACACTTCAAAAGAACATCATTTTAACAACAAAACAAAATCTAAAAACAAAAAAGCATTAACGCCTAGATGAGCAGTAACCAATATAGCAAATTTAAATCTTCTTGGTGTCCACCAAAGGCTTGCTGAAATAAAAATGTATTTATGATTTTACTAAAAGCTGAAACAGAGATGGCCCTATGAGCCATCTGGGGAGGGAGTTGCATGGTGTGGGTGTCACTACTGAGAAGATCCTGCCTCTTGTTCCCACCAAATAACAAAGTCATCCCCTGCTGGCTGGGGATGATGAGAGTTGTAGCCCAATACATCTGGATGGCACCAGGCTGGGGAGGGCTGCCTTGCCTTAAAGTAACAGCTGTGTTACTTCCATTGGTACAATCAGGTTTGCACAAAATGCTCAGAATCCCCACTTAAATGAATATAGGATGTGTAGCAGCAGCACTTCAATAGGTGGTGGGTGAGGCCTGTAGAGAATTGTACTGTAGGATTTATCAGTATTTCAGTGGGACCTACATTTTAGTCTGCAAGCCTAAAAACACTTATCTTAGATTAAGTCCCATTGAACTCAGTGGAGGTTGCTTCAGAGTAAATATGTATAGGATTGCACTGTCATTAAGGGCGAAATCCTATGCATGTTTAGACAGAAAAAAGTCCTACAACTCCCAGCATTCCCCAGCCAGCCATGTTGCCTGGAGAATGCTGGGAGTTGTACGATCTAAACATGCATAGGATTCCATCCTAAACCTTGGATTTGCAACATGGTTTGAAGAGGAGTTGTGACTGTCTACACCCTTCATCCTCACAAATGTAAGCAATAAGCAAACTATTTTCATCCTTTGAACTGTTCTTTGCTCCCTTGCCCTTCTCTCCCCCCCCCCAGTGCCACCCTAGTGGATGCCTTATAGATCTCTGTATGCAAATGGGTATTATAATGGTGCTAAAGCAGACTTTGAACAACTTCATGGAACTAGGCTACCCGTAAGTAAATATGGAATCAAGTATATATATATTACTATGAATTGTTGCTTGCTTGTAGAATGTACGGGATGCTGAAGCCTTACTGGTCAGTATCTCTTGGGTGACATACCTTGATACTCCTAATCTTTTGCATGAGGGTGATCATCATGAAGATGGCATCAGTCTGCAGCAGGGCTACTGTGTTGAAGATTTGGCCTTAGAAAGGGATATTGGAAAGAAAACCTTGCCCCTTCATTCGTTGGCTAGATTAGTTACTGTATTTCATTTTCTGTGACCTATTGTATGCAAGGGAATGATTTGATTAGCCTTATTTTGAAGACTCCGGTTTGGTTCATTTATCCTCCTGAAATAATGGGGATTGGATGAGTCCTCTGCTAGGAAGAATCCTCTAAGAAGAGCAGGGAGTTCCCATCCATCTGTACTTAATATAGCCAGTTGAAATAATTTTTAATAAATTAACAGCACTACCTTATGCAGGTATACTCAGAAGTAAGCCCCACTGAAGCAGTGGGGTTTACTCTCAGGGAAGTGTGCATCAGAGTGCATCTTAAAACATGTACCGTACATAGCAAAACATGTAAATGCAAAATACCCATTAGCAAAGAGGGAAATAACTTATAAATAGCTCACAGTTCTTTATATAGGAAATGATTGACATAAAACTTTGATCACACATTGACTATATCACTAAACCAATATCGTTGATTTTAGAAACATCTTATGGAACCTTGTACTACTCCTTCACGTTGGTTGTCCAGGACCAATGCTTGGTGATCTATACATCTATGCTTTTGATACACGCTCTTGGCTGGGAGAGTGACAGCCCACTCCTAGGATGTCCCACAAATTTCAGTTGGACTTATTTTGAATTAAGGGCAGCTATGCATTTTTCATAGATGACTAACATGTACATCTTCCATTCAGGCATGCTGTTATCCTGAGCTGTTTCTATGGCTTCAGCTCTTTATTGACTTCTTCGCCTCGAATATGCGGTTGTCAGCTTTCCTACTTATCCCATGGAGGTTTTTTCTTTCTTTAACCCCCACACGGGTGAGGGAATTTTGGGTGGAAAGTGGCTGGGTGGAAAGGTTTAAAACCCCACCACCACCCACATGTGGTGGTTCCGATCCAGATTGGGGGCACATGCACTTACTCTAAAGTTTTTAAAAAAGTTAGGATCAGCTACATGCTACACATTTAACATAGTGTGTAGCTTAACCTCATCAGTCTCAGAAAATGCACACTCATTCAAGGAAACTTCTGTATCTTAACTCCCTTCCTCTTCTGAGTAATTCAAACAATTAGCTATCCTACGTAGGAGTTACACAACCAATCCATCAGCCCCAGATTAGTAGGTATTCCATTTTTCTTTTCATATTATCTGGGGGCCGAAAGACAGTCCAGCAACATTTGTTTGTCTCTGAAGTTAACAAGGTCTATTAATCTACAGCATCAGCTAAACATTAGTATTTCTTGACTATCCCATGGGTTGCTTGGTGTATTCATTTGTAATAGTCATACTATATAAACTACTAAGTCAGTATCTCCCACATGAATAAGTCTTCTAACTAGATTTGCTGTCCAGACTCTTCTAATACAATAAACAGAGAACAGGACAAATGACAAAGACAGAGATGGGTCATGTTGATTTTTTAAATTTATTTTTATGGCGGACATTCTGCATACTTTTGCAGAATATACTTTCTGTCCGCTATTTATTTAACCCTGTTGCTCTTAGCATCTGAATGCCTGAAGAACTTCAATATTTTTCAACTGCTCCTCATAATATAACTTGATTTATCTAAACAGTGCACAGATCTCAAAAACAGCAGGATAGTCTGATATATGAATTAACTGAAGAAGTAGGTTGGACCCATTAACTCCATACTGTCCTGCCCTGTGAACATAAGTATGGTATGACAGAGGAGAGAGGGATGAAAATGTTGGAAACAACTGGTTTGAAAAATGAGAATTTAAACATAACGTTAACATGTGCAGGTTAATTCAGAACTGGTGGACTAGACGAAAATTGCGGCAGGAGCATGGTTCACAGAGAAAAGCAAGCTTCCCACAATGGGAGAAGGACTACAACCTTCAGCCTATGAATCCCTATGGACTCTTTGATGAATACCTGGAAATGAGTATGAAAAATTCCGTTTCTATTGCTTAATTATCAGAGTGTCATTTATATACCATATTTCATCTCCCACCCCCGAACAATAGGGATGTATTGTTCTAGTTAAAGACTCCCGGGCATTGCTGCATTCAGAGCTTTTCTGCACAAGGCTGTTAATCTGCTGTATCTATTGTCAGTTTTGTTGCAGAATTGAGATCCGAGCTCTATACAAAGAGCTTTTCTTTTCCTGATTTTCCACTACATAACCTCTAGGTGGCACTGTGCTATAGCAAAATAGTGCAATTACAAAAGTAGAAAAATATGGGGGTTTTTTTTTCACTTTTACAAATAACACTCCATTTTCCCCCACTCTAAAAAGCCCCAGGAAAGTGCTCTTAAAAAAACGGAAGCTAAACTGGAGGCTCATGACATCATAAGATTATCTAAAATGGTTATTTCCTTAGGTTAGGTCAAAGACCATTTTGGATAATCATCCAAATCCAGTAGTGGTGATCCATGTACTTCCATATAGGGTCCCATGCATGCCAAGAGTGTTAAAACATACTGCATCCGGAAGCCAGGGCTCTGTGCGCTGTGCTCCTTTGCAGGATCAGGTGTGCTTGGGCACTATCAAACAGGCTACTGTTTGCTGATATCACTAATCCGGTGATTGTAGACCTACCCTCTCCTCTAACAGGTGAACAATACACTGGCTATTGTTCAGCAGGGAGATCCTCATGTGTAGCAGTCAGTATATGAGGTTCTTGCGCACTGCAGTCCTATGCATCTTTACTTGGAAGTAAGTCCCAGCTGTGTTTGGTCAGGCTTACTCCTACATGAGTGTAGCACTAGTAGTGTGAATATTTGCAATAGTGAAGCATGGCCCTTTCTTGCTTTCTTTGTTTCTGATCTAGGAGGATTTTGCATTATGAATTCCTGACTTGTTTTTCTCGCCACCCCACCCCTTTCTATTTTTCTCTTTGCTCTGATAGCTCAATTATAATTCCTTGTCAAGGAGTTCCTTGTCCCTTGAACAGTTATTAAAGTGCTCAAGGCACATGCAGTGAGCATTTTCTTGATGTATGGCACACGAGTGGCATGCCTCGGTATATTTATACTAATCTTTACAAAGTAAAATGTACAAAATAAATTGCATATGGGAAATGTTGCTCTCACCCTAGGGGCAAAACCAAGTAAAAAAGTCAATATGAAATGTAAAGCTTTTTCCTTTATGGACTGAAGTGCTCCAAAGGACTAAATTGCATGGAGGCATAAAACTATCAAACCCAATGAGACTTGCAGGTTACCAGCTCTTTAGAAAACCTGACTTCTAAGGAATATTTGCTTCTTCACCCTGGCCTCATAGTCTCCATTGCCCTAACGTCACCACTGCATGGCTCATGATGAAAGTCAAGAAACCTAGGATAGATATTTGCATTCTTTCACATCATAGTCTTCAATGTGTGCTAAACATTTTTTTTCTAGAAACAAGATTCTTCATAATGCCATATGTTAAGACTGAAGAATAGGTGTAAATTTGCTAGTTTTGCTTTGCTTATAATCTAGACATACATTTTTTTATTAATCTAGAAACATACAATATAATACATTTATACGTTGATATTATTTTTATAAACAGTTTAAAATGAAAAATAAAAAGACAAGTAAATGTTTAATCTGTACCTAACATATGCTACATTTATTCTAACATCTAACTCACTCACATTTCCTCCAGGGGAACACCTTTGACCTAGAAACTAAGGTTTAATTAACTTGGAGAGGTGAGGCTTTGCAATATGTCTTGGTTTGATCTCGCTTGCCATTTTAAGTGGCAAGGGGGTCTGCAAGCCTGCAGGCATATTTGGTTATGATTAGACACATCAGCCTGCTGCTTGAAAGACCAAGTTGGAGAGCCTACCTGGGGGGAAATCTACTCACAAATATGTGCCACACCTTACTACGTGCCAGCTACGCTGGCTGGGGCATGCAGGGAGTTGTAGGCCAAAAACATCTGGGGACCCAAGGTTGGAGAACACTGTCATAGACTGAAGGGCAAATAAATTTACTTTTGATTGGGAACCCAGACCTTCTATTTGTCCCACATTGTGTCTTTTGTCTTTAATTATACTTGTGCTGATCTTTGGTCATGTGCATTAAAAAGTGTGGATTTGCAGCACACCAAAGATGCCCAAAAGATACACATCAAGGGACAATTTAAAATGAAGCAAAAAGTAACAAGGAGCAGTGGTCGAGAATAGATATACCCTAAGTCAGCAGTCCAATTCCTCCCCTCCCCACCCCCAGTTTATTACTGAATATGTCATTTCCCCCACCTCTTTTCACAGTTCTTCAGTTTGGCTTCATAACCATCTTTGTAGCAGCTTTTCCACTTGCTCCACTTCTGGCCTTACTTAACAACATTATTGAAATCCGGCTTGATGCGTATAAATTTGTCACACAGTGGAGGCGGCCATTAGCTTCAAGAGCCAAAGATATAGGTAAGCTATTTATCATTATACATGGAAAGTGTCTGCTCAGTAGCTCAATCTCCTTGTATATTAGAATTGTGAAGGTGCTTCCACAACCGATAGAAAGCTGAAATGTGTAGTCCAAGATGCTCTGGTTGCTAAGAAAAGTCTGTCAATAGGATAATATGGGCAAAACCTGCTCATGAAGTCTTCCTCGTAAGAGCAGCCACCATGGCAACATAACGTAGAAGAGGGGGAACTTCAGTGGCAGCTAGGAATGTACTCAACTGCACAGGGTCAACAACACTCATTTGGGTCTCAATCTTTTGCTGGGAATTGTAGGACTTCTGTCTAAACATGCATAAGATCGAGCCCTTAAAGACTCAATCCGATGCGAGTTTAGACAGGAAAAAGGCCTACAACTCCCAGCATGCCCCAGCCAGGATTGTGCCTTAAATGTTTTTCAAAGTAGCTTAAATCAGTATTTCTTGTGTGTGTGGGGGGGGTACTGGTACAATTCAAAATATTTAAAACTGTAGGAAAAATTCAGTATTTCCATTCCCTGCATCTTTCATTTGAATATAAAAGGAATGGTAGAATGCGTTACCAATCTGAAAATGACTATCTACCTACCATATATCTACCTTGCCAGTGTGGCATGGTGGTTAGAGTGTTGGACTGGGACTCCGGGGATCCAGGTTCTAGTCCCCACTAGGCCATGAAGCTTACTGCGTGACTTTAGGCCAGTCACTGACTCTCAGTCTAACCTACCTCACAGGGTTGTTGTGAGGATAAAATGGAGAGGAGGAGGATTATGTAAGCTGCCTTGGGTTCCTTGCAGGAAACAGGGTGGGATATAAATATAATAAATACATTTTCTAAGCTTATTTAAGCCTAGCATCAGTTGTGAAAATGCCCACATACCTGTTAGTAGAGTCTTGGTTGGTGCTTTCCTTTTTTTACTGTGCATGCAAATTAATCTCACATCACAGAGAGGCTTTGTTGCTTTTGGGAGCCCCTCCCTTAGAGTAGTAAGGCTTAACCTCTATGCTGTGTGTGGTAGTTGAGTGTTTTGTTGTCTTATCAGTTGACGGAGGAAGGACAGAGCTTCTGTTAAACAATGGAAGATGTGCCTACTCTTTTGGGATGCAGCAGCAGGAAGCATTGATCATCACTGCAGACTAATGGTAGAAAAGTGTTACATGCCAACATCCTGTGCATGTCTACTCAGAAGTAAGTCCCAGTGAGTTCAGTGGGACTTACTCTGGGTAAGTATGCACAGAATTACCTGGGGATAAGACCTATTGAGCTCTGTGGAACTTACTCCTGAATACGCATGTATAGAATTATACTGTGTTAAGAAACAAATGTTGACTGAAGTAGTAAATACTAATAACTTCCAACTGTATTTGCATTTGAACTACTTCTTCAGTTCTTGTCTCTGGAATTCACACAGCATTTTCTTCATTGCACAGGAATCTGGTATGGAATTTTGGAAGGCATCGGAATTCTTTCCGTTATTACGAATGCATTTGTTATCGCTGTAACTTCAGATTTCATCCCCCGGCTTGTTTATGCTTACAAATATGGACCATGTGCAGGTCAAGGGGAGGCTGGACAAAAGTAAGTTTTCTTTTTGGAAATATGCTACATCATCATCATCCAGGTCTCCGGAGCAAACGTTAGTCATAGCGCTTGCAACAGCATCTCTAAGAGTTCATCTGGCTTACCACACCCCTTTTTGGCTTCTAGGTACATAAGAATCAGATAAGACAGATACCTTTTTCCTAATGTAGCAATAGGGAAGAGCTTTTACACAGTAGTTATACGACTGGTCTTAGTCCTGCATCACAACAACCCAGAATTCAACAACCCATACCATGGGTTAGCGTTATGTGTGAACCAGACCAGTCTCTGCTTGCAGGCTTACAACCTAAAAAGGCCTTCTTGGTATGCTCCATGGTATGCTCTAAAGCAGGGCTCTCCAACCTTGGGTCCCCAGATGTTGCTGGCCTACAGCTCCCAGCATACCCAGCCAGCATGGCTAATGGCAAAGGATTCTGTGAGCTGTAGTCCAGCAACATCTGGGGACCCAAGATTGCAGAGCCCTGCTCTAAAGTGTGGGCTGAGTGGCAAATTAAGTGGGTGTGCTATTCTTTTACCATACTGAGCACTCAAATCATGATATTTCAGGATAGTGCGGCATCACTAAAATGGCATGCTATAATCAGAATTTGTTTTCAAGGAATGAATAGGCTGAGAGTCTCTGCTTTTTCTCTTAGTTTTTCCAGCACATCTCTCTCAAATCCATTCATTTCATAGATCATAGAGTTGGAAGGAGCCTACAAGGCTATCGAGTCCAACCCCCTGCTCAATGCAGGAAACTAGAGGAAGGGTCTCCCATCCAAGTAATAACCAGGCCTGACCCTGCTTAACCAACTGAACGTGTAGTTCCTCTGATTCTAGACAGACGGTGCTGACTTTTAGCCATGATATCACAGGCTGAGTGTGTTCTATAGCAAGGTAGAAAGAAAAATATGGTAGTGATGCAATTTATATTTGCATTTCAAAGGTTTACTCTTGGTTTTGTAGGCATTATGTGCCTTACATCAAGATAAGAATGCAATTGTGCTTCCAATGGGTGCCTTTACCTGGTGAGCTAAGCAATGTTTCACAAAAGGTGTTTTTCATTAAGCACTTAGATGCATGACATTTTCCCTTTCTGGGGTACAGGGAAGGTTTTTGCTAATGCGGGCGGGGCTGTTTTTGTTTTGTTTTTTTGCATATTTTGGATGTCATTGCAGTTTTGTCTAGTGGCAGAAAACGAGCAGTTGAAGTTGCAGATTGTGATTGGCAGTGCTGCTAACTCATTAGCCTGTCAAGGATTTGGCACTTCAGAACATGCTAGAGGGGAAACAAATGTTCATTTGCATAATGAGTTATGTTAAAAAAAAAAAAAAAACACCCTCCATTACTACAAAGTTGGGTCTGATTGTGAGCAGTTGAGCTGCTGCCTGTCCTTGCTAACATGTGTAGCTACAAAGCATTCAAAACTTGTCTTTTTGCTTAGTTTATTCGCCTTTGTTTTTCCTGCCAACGTTGGAAAAGAAGTTTGAAATTGTGCAGTGTCAGGTTTTTCAGTCTATTTTATTAGTGCTGGATCATCTTAATAGGCAGCTCTTCGGTGAGCGGACTATATACCTCAGGACCAAGATGGGCCAGAGCATAATTTGCTGTGCTGTTGATTTGCTTGCCCCTGAGTCGTATATGAGAATTGGAAGAAATATAGAAAATGAGATAAAGGTTTCTGAACTTTAGTGGTGTTTTTATTCACTAGAGTCACCAAAGCTGCATTTTACTTGCAAAACAGTTGTGAGCATTAGTAGTACTGATATTTATTCATAAGTGATCATCAGTCATTCTTGACTAGAATGTTGACTTCATTCACTTCATTTCTGGAGTTTGCTCATAGATGGAAGTATTCCCAAAACTGATCTGCCATGCCTGCAGCAAAGGTCTTTATATGAGAAAATGATGCACGTGCAGTAGAAGTCTTTTGAAGGGAAGATGCAGGCTGTGGGCTACCCACTCCTGCTTTTTTGGGTAGAAACAGGATGTGTGTGTGTGTTGTTGGATTTTAGATGCCTGCTTAAAGTCCTGTGGTTTTACCTGTGTGCCTGCTACTTTGCTTTTGCTTCCAGCAAACATAGAGTAAATTCCTCCCACAGTCCGACTTTTAGTTCTCCTGCTCTGTTGCAGCATTCAGGAAACAGAAGCCTTTCTATTCTAATTGTTTTATTATATTCATAAAACAATTACACACTACAAACTAATACAGAGTCAGTTCAGAGAACATAACATAGACATCCAAATTAGAAGAAGAAACGAAGAAGCAAGCACAGCAAACATACACACCCAGCTGTGCTTGAGAGCCAATGGGAATCAGGACAGTCAGGCATATGACAGTATAGCAACTGTCATATTACGTGACACCCACTTTCTCCTACTAGATGTCCAAGGACATCTAGATATGGGAACGAGGAACACCTGTTCCAAAGACCTTCAGTATTGCAATGCTGAAGTGCCAACTGCTAAGTTTTACTGAAAGAAAAACCTTTAAGCAAGCTCATGCTTGATTCATAATCCAACATGTGTGTGGGGGGCACTCCTGGAAGATGCTTGGAGCTCCAACCAGCCACTTGCTTTGCCTTTTGAAGACTTCCCTTCTCAGGTGGGAGACTGTCCAGGGCTCAACAGCCTCCCAACTGAGATGGGAGAGCTTGGAAAGTATGGAAAGTATGGATCAGGTGGCTCTTTTGCACTTTCAAATGTGTCCCTCAGGTGAGGGTCTGCCGAGTTCATCAGCTGGCCGGATCCACATTTCCAAAAGCGTCCCTTTGAAATTGGGAGGGATGCACTTTCCATAGGGCTCTGCAACTTAGATGAAATTAATCAGCAGGCTGGATCCAGCCTGTGGGCTCTAGGTTCCTCATTCTTGCTTTAAAATGGTAAAAAATGAAATAAGTTGGAGGTATGTATTTAATGTTTTCCAGATTGTAGAAATTGTTCGTATCTTCATACTGGCTTGAGGGGAGCTCAGACAAATATTTTGTTGCTAAGGCCTGCTTGAACTGGGTGGGACGGACAACATTTTGCTAGCAACTTCACCCCCTTTTATGAGCCATTTGTGAGGGCTCATAAGGGGACAAAAATGTTCATGTGCACCCTCAACATTTTCAAGCAGCTTCAGTCTCTCCTGACAGGTACCCCTTCCCAGTATCATTTCACACACACACACACACACACACACAATAAAAAGAGCCTCTCCCCAGGATAATTTGTGAAGCAGTGGTGGCAATCTGATCTCTTCACATGGAAAGGTATGGCCAGAAAGGGCCTCTTTGCAGCTCCAGTGAACTATGACATTTGCTTCATTTTTTTAAAAAAATGCTTTTCATAGCTTCATTGAGAGACTGATATGAATTCATTTTTCAGAATAATACAATATATTTTAAAATTATTTTAACAAATAGAGTGAACTGAATGTTCAGAATGTTCAGTAGGGTGAACTGAATTTTCAGTGCAAAAAGGGGCTCTTCTGGGAGTAAAAACAAAATGTCCCCCACACCAACACACAATGCTTAACGCTTTCACGTTGGTGTTTGCAGCTCCAATTGGCTTCTGCCTTGGTGCAACTTCAAATTGGTCTTCTCTTGCACGTGTATAGGTGAGATAATGAAGAGTCAGACACAGGTATGTATGGTTTCAAATCAGGGCCACATTTATTGAATTAAAGATCTGGGAAGGGCGAAGGGCGGTATTAACCTATTCCGGCCTTTGGCTGGAAAAACCAAGACTTGTGCGAATGCATCCTAACAGAATCACAGGCGGAATGCCCCGTCACTGTCCAGTTGCATTCCATGTGGAGCTGGAGGGTCTTACCATTGTCGCTTCGCATTGGCGCCTCGAGACAGCCAATGTAGGTGAGAAAAAGTAGTACCCCAAAGGCGGCCCGATCTCCCTCCTGCCAAGCCTCAAGACATTAGCGAGGGAATCCTCAGGTAACCGTCAGTCACCTTGAAAGGTGCCACTGGATGATCACCATAACCCTATGCCCCACTGCCTAATTCCGTACTTCCCGCCACAGGGAGAGACAAGCTTTCGCTTAGTCAAATCTCCCCCACCTGCCCGATAAAAAAGCGAGCAGGGCCCTTCGCAGATCTTCAATGAACAGATTGTTACCGACATCGGATAGGTGCACACCATCCGACCGATACAGCTCCCTCCGGGCCAAGGATATCGTGGGATGGGGTATACAAATGAAACTAATTTCAAGCAAGGGCAATTGTTATTTTGCTATAACTTAATTTGCCTTCAGTGATATCACACAGTCAAATTTCATTGGGAATATGACGACTTCACTGTTTCCAGGCTCATCAGATGACTGATTTGGGGGGCGGGACTTTGGGATTTGGGAAATAATGCTTTCATGTCAGTTACATTGGCACCAATGTAACTGACATGAAAACATTAAAGATTGGGCGCATCCAAATTGAACATTCCGGTCAGCCTGTTTGTTATAACTTAAAAATAAATTGTACTGTTCAGGAAGAATGTATTGGTATAAATAATTGGTTGGATCCAAACTTATCAAACTTAGAGTAGTTCCATTGAAATCAATGAGACTTAAGTCAGGCATAACTAACTTTAGTTATCAATCGGTGTACTCTTAAGTATAACTAAGTCAGGATCTAATGCAACGTGTCTCTCATTAGAAGTATGAAAATCAGTATAATTTTCCACAGCCCTTCAGCTCACTTAAGTCTTGAAAGATTGTGTAACTAGCTGGTATCTCCGTACACCTAGGCATGTCTTCCAAATATATAGTTTTGCATAGATTTCTTTTAATGAAATAACTGCAATTTGCAAAAGAAGCCTTTAGATGTTTTTCACGTGGGATTATAAAAAAAAAAGTTAAATAACTACTGCAGAAAATGTTAGTATCTTTGAATGCTTGCAGATAACTCAACAAAAAAAATCTCAACTGATGTTCACAATAATGTGAACTATTTACTTAGCTCTTCCCAGAGTGTTAAGTATTGGCTGACAATCCAGGTAATCTAGACATGGATTATTATCCGTTTTTATCAAGACATTTCAGACATGCCTAAGGTAAAAAAATCTGTGTGTCCTGACTGGAGAAATGCTTGTTTCCTAGGTGTATGGTTGGCTACGTTAATGCAAGTTTATCAGTGTTTCTAGTGTCTAACTTCGAACATCATTCAAATGGAACGGAGTTCTCTGGATCACCATTAAAATATTGCAGGTAAAGAAATATATGTGAAATACTACCATGTGAATAACAACCTGTGTGCTTTGAACACTTGAAAGTCCTAAACATCATTATTATTATTATTATTATTATTATTATTATTATTTATTATATTATTCCAGAGCTACTAGTAAATTAGCAGTTAGTTGTGTTTCTGTGATGTAGGGCCTGTTGCAACACTGGATTTACTCTTATGTTGGCTTTAAATCTTCAAGGCAGAGAAGCCATAAAGCACTTTAATTCTGTGCTGTGAATATACAACACAGCACTAAAACCAACTGGCAACTGCCCGTCCCAGCTCCATGCTTATGTTCTGACTTTAAGGCCAGAAGACAATATAGGAGATGAAGAGGCAGAATCTGGGCAGCGGGGTAGAGAAGGGTTGAGGTAGGGAGCATAATGAGTAGAGCAAAAGGTTGCCATTTACAATTATATGCAATGATTACACACACGTCAGTGTACCCATGCAGAGCTTTTATGTGAACCAGTCTGCTAGTGATACAATGTTGATTAATTATACTTTGTTTAGCACTATTGCAAAGTCTTACTACTCATTTGAAAAAGTAGTCATTATCAAAGTACAAGTAGTTGCCAAAAGTGGGGAAGGACATGGTTTCAACAGAAACTGCAGCCTAGCAAGTTAACGGTGGTGCCAGATCCACTGCTACACTCTGAACAGGACACTGTGGCAAGCAGCTCTGCTTCCAATCCCCATTGTCCATCTACTCTCCTTCTATCTCTCCTGTGATATAGAACCAGAGTACTGTGCACCAAAGAAGTCATGAGGGGTGTCAGTACTGACAACTGTACCAGTGGAGGTAAGGAGATGGAGCAGTTTTTTCTCTACCATTGCCTCGTGCAAGCTAAGATGAAGCCCTTCAGAAACAAGTGTGTTATAAACTCTCTACTTAACATCCTTTACTTGTATCATTTATACACAAGGGATGCTAATTCTCACAGGAAGCATCCCCATGCTCTGGGATTGTCTAGCCACATCAAGGGTCAGCTCCTTTAATATCAGTTGCTAATGGAGAGCTATTGTGTAGTGTAGGTGCTTCTTTTCCCATCCTGTTGTAATTCTATTGCTGATATTAATTCAATAGCAACATAGCATTGAGATGGACAAGGCTGATTTCCTGTTTGTTTGTTTGTTTGTTTGTAGGTACAGAGACTATCGTGACCCTCCTCAGGCTCCAGTGCCCTATGGCTACACTCTACAGTTCTGGCATGTCTTAGCTGCACGGTTGGCTTTTATTATTGTTTTTGAGGTATGTTTCTCAGGACTAAAACAAAATTATTTAGAATTCCAAACTGTATGAAATTTTATATTGGGTTTGCATCAAATTTGATTTTATAGTATCAGGACAAAGGAAGGATCTCCTGGTTGAATCTGAGCAAAAATCACAGGACAGCATGGGATCTGTTGTACATAGCATGCAGGCCACTGATAGTAATTTTAGGATTAAACTCCAATTCCAGATTTGGAACTTCTGAGGTAGTCTCTAATCCTGCACATTGAACTGTAAATATCCTACCTTTGGTAATGGTGAAAAAGGATGGAAAATATGGTAACTTCCCTCTTTGTTTTATAGCATTCTTGATGTTCAACTAGGAATTATGTGCTAATGTAGAACATTATTTAAATGTTTGTAGATCATTCACCTGGTTTGCACACAATGATAACTCAGATTTTTAAAAAAATATTGGGTTATTTCAATGAGGCAGCATAGTTTGTTCTTGAGTTCTTCTCTGGCTTGTTGGAGAGATAAGCCAGAGTTCCTGGTTGGCACATAACTCTAACCAAACCATGTATAGAAGTTCCGTGGTTTGCTTAGTGGCAGGAGCACATGATAACCCAGTATTTTTTTTTAAATTGGGGTTATGATTGCATGCAAATCGGGCCATTGTATAATTCTGTGTAAAAGCATTGTTAGTTATTACTGCATTCTTATGCCACTGTTTGTGTTACATTTAATCAAATACTGTATTTGCAGAGCCTTCATTTGTGGATTTCTTCATTCTTCAGCTATTTTCTGAACGAGCTATATAGTCTGTCTATTTAAGATGGCTTTCATAGCCAAAATTAAGTTAGTATGGTGTGTGAAGGAGGCTAAGTAGGAATTTGAAGTTTGTAATTCTAAGTTATTTTATATGTTAATATTTCTAGAATTATTTTGTTGCAATGTTTACATATATTTTACTAGCCTGAACCCTTCAGGATAAGATAGCAAAAATATAGCTATGCAAACTTAATATTCCTATATCATTCCATACAATTAACTGCAATATTCTATGACGGCTGGGAGGGGCTGTGGCTCAGGCGTAGAACCCATACTTGGCATGAAGGTCCCAGGTTCAATCCCTAGCATCTCAGGTAGCGCTGGAAAAACACCTGCCTGAAACCCTGGAGAGCCAGTGTCAACAATACTGGGCTAGATAGACCCATTGTCTGATTCTGGATAAGGCAGCTGCCTATGTTCCTATGGCAGAATAAGTAACGGAATCATTCAGCTAAAGTTAAGCATGTACTTAAATCTGCATTACAGTGATAAAGATCAATGGAACTTAAAAGTGATTAAATTCAGCCGGATAATGGCCAAATTCCCTTTATTTATAGATAGATAGATAGATATGATTTCTGTAGTTAAATTAATGGACACTGATTTGCAGGAGTGCTCAGTAATTACTTATCTATTGGAATGTCTTTCTCCAATATGAGTGTAATAAGTAGAGTTGCCTTGATCTCTGAGATGTGTAGATGTTCTAAACATGCTCAACAGAGATGCTTGAAAATTAAAACATGAAACAGAACAAAATCAGAATGTGTGCACAGAGACACAGTTGCAAAGACTATATTTTTATTATTATTTAATTGTTCACTTTCTTGTTGAGGTTTGATGCTTAATTCACCCATTTTAAAAACTTTTTTCCAGCACCTCGTGTTTTGCATAAAACACTTGATTTCCTATTTAATCCCAGACCTTCCTAAAGATTTGAGGGATCGTATGAGAAGAGAAAAATATCTGATTCAGGAAATGATGTATGAAGCAGAACTGGAGCGCCTCCAGAAAGAACGGAAGGAGAGGAAGAAAAATGGAAAATCTTATCACAATGAGTGGCCATAACTAAACTGGGTGAGCCTTTCTAAAAGATATATCAATTCTATAGTGTAAACCAAATTGCCCAAATAATTTGGGGAACACAGTAATACTTCAAATATGAAGGTGGGCTGGAACAATATACGGGATAGATGGATTGTGAAAATTATGTCAACTAGGATAAAGGAGAATTTTAATAAAATAATATGGAGATGGTACCTAACTCCAGTAAGATTAAATAGAATAGGTAACAATTGCTCCGCACTTTGCTGGTGAGGATGTCAGGAAATAGGTACACATATGCTCATATGTGGTGGAGTTGTAAAAATGTTCTGGAATTTTGGCGAGAGGTTTTTACAGAAATATCACAAATTATTGGTATTAATCTAGAGGTCTGTCCTAAACTTGCTTTGTTATCAATAACCGATAAAGTCACTTGTGCCCACTTGTGCCCAAAATACAAAGGAACTAATTGTAAACTTGTTAACTGCAGCTAGGTTAATGACAGCGAGGAAATGGAAAGTACAACATGTTTTTCTAATAACTGATTGGTATAAGGAAGTTTGGGATATACAGTGATAAACTAACTTGAAGTAGCAAAAAAGGACAGTTAAAAGAATAATTTTATGGATATATGGAATCAATTATTAGACTATGTATTAATAAAGGGGAAGGGGAGTATGCCTTGTGGATATGTTATATTTCTGGAATGTGGAATTTAATTGATTAAGGGGATGGATGTATATTAGTTGGTCCCTAGGCAGGTGGGGGGGTGCACCTTATAATTTATTTTAGTTGTATGTTTGTTTTTATAGTTTTGTATGTAGTTTATAATAACTAAATACAATTTATTTTTTTTTAAAAGTAATACTTCAAATAATCAAGGGTTTAGATAATTATTTTGTGGTGGCACTGGGCAAGGGTGCCTGAATGCAACTGAAGTCAGTCATCAGCATATTTCTCCAAATTCAACATATTTGCAACATTATTATAAACACAATCTATCCTGGCATGGGTAGCCAGCCAGAGGTCTCAGCAGTGTACTATATCCCACAGAAGTCAAGTGTTGCCCTCTCTTTACTTTGGGGTACATGCACTGCACTGTTGTATTTCTGTCCATTTCTGGTTGTAAGAACCATATTTAGCCCTCCCTATATTCCAGGTGCAAACTACTCAAACTCTACTTGCACCCAGGTGAGAGAGCTGGATAAAGACAAGTGGTTTGCATGGGCTTCCCGTCCCGGGGAGGGTGGCGCAGAGGGGAACAGAAACTTCTATGGCACTGTGAATTGAACTGGACAGCACCATATCCAATTGAATCTGGCTCTGGTTGAGGAATCAGATACCCATTTGTAGCATAGTGTGAATAAAAGCCTACCTTTATAACTCATGCAATATTGCCATAAGGAATGTATGTAGCAGTGACAACACTAATCACATTTGATTATGTTATCATACGGCATGGAGTGGAATGTCCATCCTGCAGTACTTCTAAGTATCAGTTTGACTCCTATATATTGTTTCCTGGTGCTTTAGCACCTTCAAAATGGTATGTAGGCTGTGTTCAATAGATAGATAGATAGATAGATAGAACAGATAGATATCTGTTCATAGGAATAGACAGAAAGATAAGTTTTCTGCCCTTACAAAGGTCACTTCACAAAAGCCACAGCAGGGGCATTACCTTTATTAGGACCCCCTAAGGGCATAATGCTATGCATGTTTAGACAGCAAAACGTCCTGCAACTCCCAGCATTCCCCTGGAGCATGCTGGGAGGTGTAGGATGTTCTGCTGTCTAAACATGCATAGGATTGCACCCTAAATGGCTTTTAGATTTTTTTCTTCTAATGGACTAACATGGCTACCTATGGTTGGGGGGGGGGTATTTTGGAACTTACATTATACGTCGGTCTGTGGAAGCAATGTTATATTATCCTTTGAATTAGCTGTATTATAAGCAGTTTTTCGATTGCATTGCTATGTGTTTCAAGTTTCTTTGATTATACATTACTGCATATTTCTTAGCAGAAAAGAGGAGTTGCTGGACTCTTTTCTTGGGTGAATACTATATTTTGTTCTTGCTTATATCTGCAGGTAGCAGACCTATATTCTGTCTGCTGATTCCAGTTCCACAAGAACACTACCTTCAAGTGAATGAAAAAAGATGCAACCTCAATGCATGCCACAATTTGACATAGCAAACAGGGCAGAATATTTCAAGGAGTTTACTACTGTGAAATCATTTTGCAATCTGCATATGATTGTTATTCATAGACCATTCTAGACAAAACAAGCATGTAACTCCAGTTTTTAAAATTGAAAAACTTGTATACCATGGACTATTTTTCAGCCTGTTTGCTACTTATTTGCATTTCCATGTCACTTTTTCAACTGTTCAAATAGTAAATATACATTAAAATTCTGGGTACTTTAGCAATGCCTATTGTAATAGCATCTCTTACCAAGGTACAATGTACATCAGACACACTGTTTACATATCTGGATTTTTTGTTTTTTGGGGAGATGTTATACATCATACACATGTATAATATATATACACATGTATAATATATATAAAGTATATAGATTGTTTATTTGTAAATAGCAAAAAATTAAAACTATGGTGAAGAATGTCAAATTTTCACTTTAAAAATATCATCAACATAAAGCCATGTTTAGTGCATCTATAATGTGATACAATAAACTTTAAAATAAATTATGGATGACATTCTTGTTTTTGTGTCTTAGTAAGTTATTTTACAAAAGAATATGAAATGATATTGGAAATTTACTATGGCAGTTTTTTTTAAAAAGTGATCACCTGACTTAGGAACCACTTGCTTCCAATATTGGCCTGCTTGGGAATTAAGATTAGTGTCGACCACCCAGAAACCTAAAACAGCCCATGGGCTTGGGTGGCTTGTCAACTACCCCAACAACCAACCCATGCCGGGTTCACACATAATGACAAACTACAGAGCATGGCTGCCTCGGGCATGCTGGGAGTTGTAGGCCTTGTTTCAGTCTAAACTAATATAGGGCTGTGCCCTTAGTCAATAGTAAGAGTTGAAACATTTTGTCCAAAATAAACCTGTATTAATTACTATCAGACATATTCTCTGGATCCTTTTGTGAAGATCCCAGTCCGTATTATAGCAGGGTCTACATGTAAAAAATGTTAAAAGCTGCAGCTGTTGCAAAATATGAGGGATCTAGAATCATGGAACGAATGATACTGTTTGCACGGGCTTTCTACAGCATTCAAAGCACAATTCAAATATTTCCAACTAATAAAGCCCTAAAATATTTGGGCTGTATATACTAGATATATACAGTATATACTAGTACAGGGGTCTTCAAACTACAGCCCGCGGGCCGGATCCAGCCCAGCGTGCCCTCCCATCCGGCCCGGCTCCGTAGGCCTGAACTGGGCCCGCCCGGGTTCTCAGCCGCCCGCACGGGCTTGCCTTGTTCTTTGCTCTCCCCGGAGAGCCAGCTGCGCGGGCTGCGCCGCCCGCGCTGGTCCCGTCGCATCACTTCCGGCGCGGCGGAAGTGATGCGCGGGACCCTGCTCCGGCGCGCTAGACCCCCGCGCTCTGTTTTTAAACGCGGGAGTCCAGCGCGACGGAGCGACGGAGCGCAGCAGAATGACGCGGCTCCGGCAGTGGTGGGGGCAGCGGGGCTTCGGCGGTAGCAGCAGCGGTGGCAGGACTTTGGCGGTGGTGGCGGGGCTTTGGCGGCAGCGACTTCGGCAGCAGCAACGGCGGCAGCGGGGCTTCGGCGGCAGCAACAACAGCGGCAGGGCTTTGGCGGGGGCGGGGCTTTGGCGGCAGCAACGGCAGCGGTGCATCTTTGACAGCGGCGGCGGGGCTTTGGCAGCAGATCTATTAATCTATCTCTCCAATTCCTCTCTCGATCCCTGAGATCAAGCAAAGTATCCTCCCAACAATATTAGGTGTGCCAGAATTGCATAATACAGACAAGACAGAAAGGCCTTCCTAGGAGTTGCTCTGTTTTTTCCCTTAGAGGTTTGCTGAAGCCTCAGTGTCAATTTTTATTTTTTTATTTTTTGCAAGCAGGTCTTTTTTTGTTTGGGTAAGCATTCAAGGGTCACGATAACCTAGTATATAAAATATAGTAAAGTTAGTTATTCTTACTGAGTTCAATAGAATTATTTATGATTTCTGAATGAACTAAGGACTTCAAGCTTACAAGCTGTGTGATCTTTTGTTGTTTTATTTAAAAGTAGCTAGCTGAGGCTGTGAAACCAACAGCTGGTGGTAAAGAGACTATTTCCTCTCCTCCTGCTTTTCGGCTCACCTCCCTATACAAAATTCTGTTTTCACATACAGTAATACCTTGGATTGCAAGCATAATTCGTTCCGGAACCATGCTTGTAATCCAAAACACTCTTATATCAAAGCGAGTCTCTGGTGGGAGTCAGCGGGACCGATTTCGGCCCGCTATACCCGCTCGAGGTGAGCGGTTTCATCTACACTTGCCTTGCAGGACCTTGCTCATTTATCAAGTCAAATTTTTTAAAAATTTTTTGCTTGTCTTGCAAAACGCTCCCAGACCAAGTTACTTGCAATCCAAGGTATTACTGTATGGGGGAAAAGATACAGTATGGTGATTCCAAGTAGAAAGAGCTGGACTGGAAAGGGTTAAGCAGCCCCCCCCCACACACACACACACACACTTCCTCCAATCAGATTTGCAACCTCTCACAACTGCTTTTCATTTTTTAAAAAAAATGTTACACAGGTCTGCCATCTAATGTCTAGTTTGGCTTTCAGTTACTGGAATTTCTTATCTTTTAGGCACTATAAATTGATTTTTTTCCTGGCTTATTTTGAAAAGGATATGAAGAACAGAAGAGCCACACAAAGCAGCCATTTGCAGAGAAAAACAGGACAGATTAAGTCTGTCAACAACACTTTGAATTATGCTATATTATATTCTACAGTGGCCACTGTAGTACCTTGGTATTTACAAAATTTAAAACATGTACTGTATCATTTGTAAAGCATTCACAGAACTTCTTTCATACAAAAACAAACACGGGTCTTCAATAAATTGGAGAGTGTCTGTATAAATACATTCAACTTTTAATTTTAATGTATAGTAAACAAATTTATTGGCTTGTTGCTTTACCATAGGCTTTAGTTTACAAAACAACAGATAGAAGATAACTTTCTCAAATATGCTTCTATTTTGGTTTCCAAACTGGCTACTGTTTCAAAGAACCAGACGTCCCATTTTTAATTTCAATTAATAAAAATCAAACATTGCTATACTTTGTACACTACTGCATTCAGTGCTGTTCATTTAGACTCCCCCCCCCCCAGATATGCTCTTCTCTACTAGCTCATCCTCTGAAGTGGAGTACCTCTACAGCAATGAATATAGATCGCTGTTCCACCAGCCTCATTCAGGACCTTCCTGCTGCGTTGGATGAACCATTTTATACAGCACTGCCTGTAATCATAATAGTCACAATTTTATATTGATAAGAAAAATAAAGCATCAAATGCTTATTCTTTGTGTTCCCTTTATCAAGGTCACAATCCAATGCAAAGTTAAGTCCCCTGAAATTTGTGGCCTTATTTATTTATTTATTATATTTATACCCCGCCTTTTTTCCTGCAAGGAATCCAAGGCGGCTTACATAATCCTCCTCCTCCTCTCCATTTTATCCTCACAACAACCCTGTGAGGTAGGTTAGGCTGAGAGTCAGTGACTGGCCCAAAGTCACCCAGTGAGTTTCATGCTGAGTGGGGACTAGAACCCAGATCTAAGGCAGTAGCGATCACCTCACCTTGTGGTGGTGAATTCCATAAAATTAATTGTGCTCTCAAATGCCGACGGCACTCCTGCCTTCGTGTTCTGCCTGTGGCCTTCCCAGAGGGATCTCATTGACCCCTTAAGTGTAAAAGCTGTGTTGGGAGTCTGGCCAAAAATGTATAATCTTGCTCCAATCCAGTAGTGCTATCAGGTTTGTTTGGATTACCTTCTAGATTAATTCTTGCACATGCAAAAGAATGTTGTGGTGCAGACAGAAACAACTCTGCAACCAGCACTTGTGGCTGAATGTTTGGTTTTTGTTGGATCATGCCTGCCCATTCACTGCCATCAGCTGTTTAGTGCAGGGGAGCGGGGTGTTGATTAAGGGGCGATAACTCTGGACACAGAAATCAGTATCTTTTATTAGTTCATGCACACTTACACAGAATATGAATTAAAGAAACGAAAGGGTCTAGAAACAGATGTAGGATATTTATATGAGTGGCCACTATTTGCCTGAGAGAAGACTCATGAGAAGGACTTATAAAACTATACTTACACACTTAGCTTTCAAATATGCAAAGTTGTCCATAAAGTCCTCTTTGCCAAACAGAAGTTTGCGGTCCACCTCTTGCTTTAATCCTCCTAGAAGACAGTTTGATTAACAATATTATCTCACACAATGCAATTCATGGAAGACTATCGTATGTCCAGCTCCATGCTCATTCTCCTTTGCATAGGCATTCTCCTACTGTCCTCTCAGGACCAAAACCCAAAGATGATATTCAGAGATAGCTCTGTAACTACTCAATGATCTTATGTCATGTGAGGTAAACAGGATCTTTTCTGCTTACCAGATGTAAACCTGCTTGTCAGATGTAAAATCTGCCAAACTTTATGCTGAATGTCACTAGGCCTAACATGCTAGAAGTTTCAGCACAAGGGAAACAAAACGTTTTGTGGGAAACCTAGCCAATATAGTCCAAATCTCCCCTGATAACAGTCTAAATCCCAACAGTCCACATTTTCCATAATTGATGGTACTTTTTTTTCTTTTTTTTTAATGAGTGGCTTAAAAAAATAACCAAAGTAATGTACATGTTTATAACAGGAAAGTTACGACAACAACAATTAACTACAATAGTCAAGACAAGGCAGAACATTAGCAGTTTTCTATGAGGTACTTCCTATTTCAGTTACAGTAACTTACAGATTTCTAGCTACCATCACTGGACAAAGGTGACCTTTTGGAAGTACCTTTAAGTTTAGGCCTAAAATTATGATAGACTGGATACTCAATTTTTAAAGACATGTTAATTACAATCACTCTTTCTATCATTTCATACTTATTCTACTGTTCCTAGAAACATGTGTCACTAGACTTGTCATTATATAGGTAGTTAATATTGTGTTCGTTGCCTTCTTTAAAAATGACACACTTGATCAGGTAAGTGCAAAATATCTTGGAAGCCAACTTGCTGTCCTATTACGATTTTGCTTTAGGGACAGAATGGTCCCACGAAGATTTTTGGCTGAAGATGTAAAATTTTAAGAGCGGTGGCAGCAGTCTGAAAGTAGCACTGCTGTCCGTTATACATGTTTATGTTTTTCTGTCCCATAGCAGTGTGATGAACTGGATTCCTGTTAGCCATGATGGCTTAGGTTTAGCCAGCTTGACATTCTGTCTTATAATTTTGAAGGCCCCAAAGTAAATTTTGTATAGTCAGCAAGGTCAGCCTGTTTTATGAATACAATGGATTGAGTCCAGATTAACAAGCCTATGCATGTTTACTCAGAAGTAAGTTCCACTTTGTTCAATGGGGCTTACTGCTCTCTTTTCTTTTGATTCAAAGTCAAACTATAAACTATTTTTATTTTGTTTAGGATTTGTTTGTTTAGGACTGCAGCCTACGTTAATTGCACTTAAGTCTCACTGAAATAAATGGGACAAGCTAATCATGACTTTACTTAAGTCCCATCGGTGGGAATGAAGTTCTATTAATCTTGTTTGGATCCAATCCGATGTGTCTATCATGCACAATGAAGGGCCTTTCAAAACATTTTTCCTTGAATGGGTCTTTCTAGGAATATAATGTACATTGTCTGTCTTATCCTATGGAACCTCACATTAAATGCTTATCTTCCTTGTTTCCAGGCAGATGCGTCCAGCTCTGATACATGTCATCATTATCTCTTATCCAGCTCTAATTGGCTTCTCACAGTTCCTGCTTCCTATGCAACAGGGATGGGCAACGTGTGGCCCTCCAGATGTTTTGGCCTACAACTCCCATCATTCCTCATATGCTGGCTAGAACTGATGAGATTGAAGGCCAAAACACCTAGAGAGCCACAGACTGCCCATACATTGCCCTGCTTTACAAGAATGACTGGTCCATGAAATTAGGAGCCATAGTTCCCCTTTCCCAGTCAAATTTTTTTTTCCTATTAAAGGGTAGAGAATCCAGATTCAGATAGTTTCAGAAGGTGTCTGCTACCATGGGGTAAGTTCCAGTTTGTTTTCCCATTGTTCCATTTTCATGTTCCTGCATAACGTATGTGCAGGCCTCACAGAAGTTGCTCACCTCCCGGGCTCTTGAACCCAGCTTTGGAAACTGACGTTGAACACTTGGAATCTTGTAATTATGCCAGTATGGACCTTATGCCCATGGGGTAGAGAACAATTTAGCAATCTCTTTTCTTTTTTTTTATTTTGATTCAAAGTCAAACTATAAACTATTTTGATTCAAAATGTAAAAGAAGAGAGACTGATAAGAGGTTTTCTACCCCAAGGACATAGGGTGTCAGGCCCGGCTCCCTTGCAACAACAGCAACCAAAAACGAGTTAAAGAAACAGCTAACTCCTTTATTATAACAGGACACAAACACAGGCAATTCACCAGAGTCCTCAGATCAGAGCCCTTTTTTGAGCCCAAGTTCAAATAAACTCAGATGATCCAACAGGAGCCAAAAAGAGGGTCTTAAAGTCCAGTGGTATAATCCAAGACAGGGTCTCAAGGCACAGGATTCAAGGCATGCAATAGTTCAGCATTCAAGGGTAGTCCAGCAAAGGGAGTGTCCAAGATCAGTGTTGTACCCACAAATCTCTTTTGCCTGTGCACCAGCTTTTATGCGGGGGCAGGCAACTAGAGTTCCTCACTTGTCAATTCCAGCCCTACGGGAAAGCCTGCAGTCGAGAACTCTGCCTGACCAGCTGTTTTTACTCTCACCTTTTCAGCCACCCTGTGTTGTCTGGGAGACAGCCTTGGGCATGCCCCTTCCTTGGTTGAGTGAGTCTGCCTCTTGGCCTCTTATCAAAGAATCTTCCTCAGGCTGTGGCAACTCAGCTGCTTTTCCCCAATTCCCCAGGCTAGCTCTGGCTGTTGAGGAGGAGGAGTTGCCTCCCCCTCACCACAATCTACTGTGAAACCAGGCAGAGATGAATTCCCAGCACCCTGACAATCCAAACCATGACTAGGCCCTAAATCAGACTCTTCTGTCTCTGATTCAGAAGAGAATCCTCAGAGAATTCCTCTGAGACTGCAGCATTAGTGGAAGGCATGACATAGGGATCCATACCTGAATTCCAAGTGAAATGATTATTTTCCTAATAATAAACCTATTTCTTACTTACCACATCAATATAACTATGGATTTAAGCCTCTGCATCTATTTATATAAGTAAATACTTGGTCTTGCTATATGCTACTAGTAATCGGCAGTTTGGGTTTTATATGAGAAACTGAGGCTGAACCCTGAAATGGCGGGAAACGTTTGGATGGTGTCAGCTGATTACAGTTTGAGGGATTTCCTGCACTTTATCAAGAAATCCCACAGCAATGCCCTACAATTTAAATATAATTTTAAAATGTTTCAGTGATTAGTTGCTCTGATCCAGCAATGGAGACCAATTCATAGTAGACGCAAGCTTCTGCATGCATTTATTTATTTGATTTATATCCTGTCTTTCCACCAAAAAATGGCGCTTAAGATGGCTAACAATAATAAAACCAAGATTAAAACAGAAACCTAATTAAAACAATAAAAATAAACAAACTTAAAGCACAATTAAAACACAACAACAAAAGAAATAAACAGACCCAACCCAATAGAACTCCCTTCAGCTACAGAGCAGCTTATGTGCCAAAAGGCTTGCCTGAATAAAAAAAACCTTTGCCTGCTAGCAGAAGGACAACAAAGAGGGAACCAACCTAGCTTCCCTTGACAGAGAGTTCCGGAGCCTGGCAGCAGCCACAGAGAAAGCCCTCTCTCACATCCTCACCAAACGTGACTCTGATGGCGGTGGGACTGAGAGAAAGGTGGCCCTGGAAGATCTTAAAAGTTCCGGGCAGGTTCATATGGAAGAATGCAGTCTTTCAGGTAGCTTGTACGTATAAGACTTTATAAGTCATAATTAGTTTAAACTGTGTCTGGGAACAGTGACAGTCTTGTAACAAGGGAGCCATGTGCTACCTGTAACCAGCCCCGCTCAACAGTCTGGTCACAGCAATCTGGACGAAATGAAGTTTTCGAACACTTTTCAAAGGCAGCCCCATGCAGAGCCCATTACAATAGTCCAAACAGGATGTAATTAAAGCGTACGTTACCATGGCAAGATCAGACATCTCCAGGAACAGGCACAATTGGCGCACCAACCCAGCTATGCAAACACACTCCTGGCCACTACTGAAACCTGGGCATCCAGGTTGTGGGCTGAATGCAGGAATACATCCAAACTGCGAACCTGAGTCTTCAAAGGGAGTTTAACCCCAGCCCGGGTGGAATCCCTGCTCCTTGATCTGCCTTTTGATTAACCTGTCTTCTCTGGATTAAGCTTCAATTTGTTTGCCCTCATCCAGTCCATTCCCAACATCAGACACTGATTTAGAACTAGAACAGCTTCCTTGGATCTCGATGGAAAAGAGAGATGGAATTGGGTGTCATCAGCATACTGGTGGCACCGAACCCCAAAACTTTGGACAACCTCTCTCAGCGATTTCATGTAGAACAGTGGCTCCAAGTCCCATCCCAGAGAGACACCTCAGAAGGATACCATGGATCAATGGTATTGAAAGCAGTTGAGAGGTCCAGCAGAAGCAACAAGGATACACTCTCCCTGTCCAGTTTCTGGTGTAGATTGTCCACCAAGGCAACTAAAGCAGTCTCTGTCCCATAACCAGATCTGAAGCCAGATTCAATTGCATCTAGATAATCTGCCTCATCCAGAAATCCTGGAGTTAAGACACCACCACACACTCCAGCACCTTGCCAAAGAATGGAATATTGGAGACTGACCGGAAATTATCCAGTACAGTTGGGTTCAGAAGGGATATTTTAACAAAGGTCTCACCACCGCCTATTTTAGACAAAATGGAATTACACCCTGCAGTAAAGAGGCATTCACCACTACCCTTACCCGCTTGGCCAGTCCCCCACTGGCTGCTCTTATAAGCCCAGAAGGGCAATGGTCCAGCACACACGTGGTAGGCCTCATTTCTCCAAGGATCCTGTCCACATCCTCAGGCTGTACAAATTGAAAAAGTATCCATTATAACTGGACAAGCAGAGGCCAAAGTTACATCCACTGGACCTGTATCAACTATGGCATCCATCTTGGCATGGATTTGTGCAATTTTATCTGCAAAGTATCACACAAATTTGTTACAACAAATTATTGAGTGGTCTACATTTTCTTCTGGTGAGCCAGAATGCAATAGGCCTTTGACCATCCAAAAGCACTCCACTGGGTGACCTTGTGCAGACGCAATGGCGGTGGAGAATGCTTTCCTCACCACCACCACTGCCACGGAGTAGGACTTCAGATGGGCTCTAGCCTGTATTTGGTTGGACTCACTCCGTGTTTTCTGTCAACGTCACTCTAGTCACCATCCCACTCATTCCACTGCCACCAGCTCTTCAAAAAACAACAGGAGGCTTATCTGACTCCATTCAGCAGGAGAGGAAACTCTGGAGTGATCGTCAACCATCCAGGCCAAATCCCCATTCAAGAGGTCAACCACGCTTTCGACAGAATCACCTGCATGCATTTCTGCAAATGCATGCAGAAATGTGCATTTCAATGTGTATTTATGTGTTCATTGTTAGCCTCACTGAACTGGCCAAATGCACTCGTTCCCATCTGGGACTGCTACCTGTTGCTTGAGATAAGTTGTGCATGGCTACACCTGGATCAGGACAAGGCATTGCTACAGAACAAAACTGAAACAATTTGTGTACAGATCACTCAGTATGGGTGCAACTGCTCACTGAAGACCTACATTTAAAGGGACCTTTTTATGTATTACGGTACATATATGTGTTGCTGTATTAAAGATATATAACAATACCCATTTGGATGAACACTAGACATGAATGGCTACACATAAGTCAAATCTAGAAAAAGTTACCTGTTAATATACTTATAATCGCTCCCACAATAAATGTGGTCAAAGTTCCTAACGGGCTTAAGAACAGGTATGACAGTGAGTAGTACCAATACTCTTGAATGGGTGGTCTGGAAGAAAAAAAGTTATTTCCTCTTAAAATTATGCTCTAATGATATCCACAAACCAGTTAAAAATACTGTAATTTAAAATAATTAAGGCTGCAATCCTACAGTCGCTGGGAGGGCATCCCTTCTTCTGCTGGCCCAGCCTTTAGCCTCACCTTTTCTGCCTTCCCCAACCTGTTCTTTTGCACTTCCTCTCTCCCTCCAGTTTCCAGCCCTGCTCTTTTTATCTCCCCACAAGCCCCTTCCCAAGTGAGAGCTCTGATGATGGCAGAGGAGGCAGTAGTGCAGCACAGGTTGGAGGCTGAGAGGAATGAAGCAGCCAAGCCTGAAGGAGAATTGAGAGGTAGAGGTAGAGAGAACCTTCTCTTCCCTTTTGGTCTGGCAACATTTTTCTTCCTTTCAGGGCTGGAGAGAGAGAGAAAGAGAGGGGAGAATGGGATGGCCAGAGTAATCTGTTATAGGTCTACTCAGAATTGTCCCACTGAGTTCAATGGAACTTACTCCCATGTAAGCTTGCATAGGATTGCACCAACTAGAAAGGGAGGACAAATGAGGGCAAGAATTTGTGTGTTTGGGGATGGGTGATTGTGAGACAAAGGATGTGTATATGGGTGATAATAATCTGGGGGGAGAGAGTGATAAAAAGATTGGGGGGGTGAGTTGGCTGGCAAAGGAGGTGGTGGTGGTGGTGGTGGTTGTTGTTATTAATAATAATAATAATAATAATAATAATAATAATAATAATAATAATAATAATATATTTATATTATATACCGCCCAACAGCCGAAGCTCCCCGGGCGGTTTACAACAATCCATAAAAACACACAATACAATATACAATAAAACCATTATACAAAATTTAAAAACCCAATTTTAAAAACAAACTAACATATAAAATAAACAGGAAGTGCAGCGAGACCAATTTTAAAAAAGCAACCACCCCACCATACCCTATGTACTGTTAAAGGCCTCAATATAGAGGGCAGTCTTAACCTGGCGCTGAAAAGATTGTAAAGTTGGCGCCAGGCGGGCCTCAGGAGGGAGCTTGTTCCAGAGTTGGGGGGCTACCACAGAGAAGGCCCTCCTCCTTGTCGCCGCCCGACAAGCCTCCCTTGGAGGCGGCAACCGGAGGAAGGCCCCAGATGTTGAGCGTAGTGACCGGGTAGATTGTGGTTGGGAGAGGCGTTCCATCAAGTATTGTGGTCCCAAGCTGTGTAGGGCTTTAAAGGTTAAAACCAGCACCTTGAATTGGGCTCGGAAGCATACAGGCAGCCAGTGTAAATGGGCCAAGACTGGTGTTATGTGTTCTGACCTTCTGGTCCCACTAATAAGTCTGGCTGCAGCATTCTGCACCAGCTGCAGCTTCCGAACAGTCTTCAAGGGCAGCCCCACGTAAAGTGCATTGCAGTAGTCCAGCTTTGAGATTACCAGAGCGTAGATTACTGAAATCAGGCTATCCCTTTCCAGATAGGGGCGTAGCTGGGCCACCAGCCGAAGCTGGTAGAAGGCACTCCGAGCCACCAAGGCCACCTGAGCCTCAAGTGACAATGATGGCTCAAGGAGAACCCCCAAGCTACGAACCTGCTCCTTTAAGGGGAGTGCAACCCCATCCAGAACAGGTTGAACGCCCTCCATCCGGTCAAAGGAACCACCCACTAACAGCATCTCAGTCTTGTCTGGATTGAGCCTCAGTTTGTTAGCCCTCATCCAGTCCATTGTCGCAGCCAGGCACCGGTTCAGCACATCCACAGCCTCAGCTGCTGAAGATGAAAAGGAGAAATAGAGCTGTGTGTCATCAGCGTACTGATGGCAACGCACTCCAAAACTCTGGATGACCCCACTCAGTGGTTTCATGTAGATGTTAAATAGCATGGGGGATAAGACCAACCCCTGAGGAACCCCATATTGGAGAGTCCATGGGTTGAGAATTAATTGAGCAGGAATTGGCTTGGAGGAAACTGAATTCCTATTAAAATTTGGGGAAGTAAATTAATTCTAGAGGAATTTATTTACAGGTGATTTGGGGAAATTAACTGTCTTGCCTTCACAGTGAAATGGGTGTTCTGCTGGAGCAGAAAACTGTGGGTTCAAATGGGTGGTTTTGCTTTGGGGCTCAGCCTCCACCTCTGCTTTGTACTCAGGCTCTTGGGCAGTTACTTGTATTTCAGTCTTCCCAGTTTGCCATCTGTGAAATTGGTGTTTTATGACTAGTCATGCCCCCCAAGGCAGCCATTTTGTAGCTGTGCCCATAACATTTCCTCAAAGTTCTGAATATGTCTACTGGCCCAAAAAGGTTGGGGATCCCTTGTGTTTTTAATCTATTTTTACACCACCCAGAGAACTTTGGTTATTGGGCAGTTTAAAAATGTAAGTAAGTAATAAATAAACGAAAAGGCAGATTCTGGGATCCACCTACTGACTGTGGATCTCGAAACTGAACTAGAACCCTTCTAGCTGAGCCTATATCTTCCTGCTGATTAAATCCTAAACAAAATAAATAAATAGAAATAAATAAATAAGCAGGTTACAAGAAGGGGATCCTCCTGATGATGTGTAGTTTGGGCTATATGCTAGTATGTTTAGACAAAAATATAGACATTATAGGCAGTTATAATCATAGAATCATAGAATAGTAGAGTTGGAAGGGGCCTATAAGGCCATCAAGTCCAACCCTCTGCTCAATGCAGGAATCCAAGTCAACCAATAAACCGGAGTGCCACAATGCACACAACTGCAAAAAATTCAAGTATGTACTTGAAAATATTACAACAATACCACACAGAAAGAAATGTCATATACAATGATGGTTGACCCAACACAATGATTAAACTGACATTCTAAGTATAATCAGGTGCTGATAATAAAGAAGCATGTTATAGCAACCAGGCATGTAAGGTGGTGAGTAACAGGTAACAAGTTACAGTATAATGATGTTATACTTGCCTACACTTGTTTGTTATTGTTTTCATTATTGCTATCTTTGCCTCGACTTTTGTTACTTGTTATACATTACATTATATTCAGTTGTGCTTCTTTTGCCCACATTCTGCGGTACTCTGTTACTGTCATTATAGCAAGCTGTACTACATTATACTCTGTCTGTTACTGGCAGTTTTCTTTTCTTCACTGCCCAGTACTTGTTTGTACTTTGTTTGTTATTGACCATGTTGTTATTTGGCTTCTTACTTTTTATACCATTATCACATTATATAATTTGGTATTTGCTGCTGGTATTCAGTGGGACTTAATATGTGATAATATTATCACATTATATAATGTGATAATATATCACATTATATAATTTGGTATTTGCTGGTAACAAGTCATCATAATTTGTTACCTGTTACTCACCACCTTACATGCCGGTTGCTATAACATGCTTCTTTATTATCAGCACCTGATTATACTTAGAATGTCAGTTTAATCATTGTATTGGGTCAACCATCATTGTGCATGACATTTCTTTTTGTGTGGTATTGTTGTAATATTTTCAAGTAAACATACGGTACTTGAATTTTTTGCAGTTGTGTGCATTGTGGCACTCTGGTTTATTGGTTACTATTTATCAACTGCAGCCTTTGTTGTTTTGGGGAATCCAAGTCAAAGCATCCCTGACAGATGGCTGTCCAGCTGCACCTTGAATGACTCCAGTGTGGGAGAGCCCACTACCTCCCTAGGTAGTCGGTTCCATTGTCGTATTGCTCTAACAGTCAGGAATTTTTCCTGATGTCCAGGCAGAATCTGGCTTCCTGTAACTTGAGCCCATTATTCCATGTCCTGCAATCTGGATTGACTGAGAAGAGATCCTGGCCCTCCTCTATGTGACAGGGGGACATAGACCCTCTTTCAGGAGAAGACAAAGTAGGAATTGAACACTTTTGCCTTTTCTTTGTCATCTGTTATCATTTTGCCATCCTCATTGCGCAGTTGAACCACCTTTTATTTCCTCTTTTACTACGCACATATCTGAAGAAATCTTTTTTGTTGCTTTTAGCATCCCTCACTAGCCTCAGCTCATTCTCAGCTTTAGCCTTCCTGACACTATTCCTGCAATTCTGTGCTACCTGCCTGTACTCTTCCCTTGTACCCTGGCCTTCCTTCCAATTCCTATATGTGTCCTATTTTGTTTTCAGGTCATCTATAAGCTTTTTGAGAAGCCACATTGACTTCTTCTGTTGCCCTCTGCCCTTTTTCCTTGTGGGAATTGTTTGTAATTGTACCTTTAGAATTTCCTTTTTTAAAAACTCCCACCCATCTTGGACTCCTTTTCTCATTAGAGTCGCTTGCCATGGGACCTTACTTATCATTGTTCTGAGTTTATTAAAACTATGTATAGTGTAGAGATAGTGGACACAGAGAAAATATCTCATAACTAAAACTTGGGGGCACCTAATGAAATTGATTGGCACGAAATTAAGGACAGACAAGAGAAACTTTGGTAATATTGATCCAACTCTGGTTGATTTTGATAGATTGCAAGAATGCAGATGCTGATGGTCAAAACCATATTTTCCAAGCAAATAAAATATTGCTAGTTAGTTAAAATTAAGCTATACCCACATTTAGTATTTCATTTCATTTTCATACATTTAATGTTTGTGGCATGCTTTCCAAAAAGAAGCCCAAAGCAACCAATAAAAGCATACTAAAACATCAATATAAAAATGAAGAAAAATAAGTACCAAAAGAAATACATTAATATAATGTTTAAAAATACAAAAAATTATTCAGCCACATCTAACATATAATTGTTTTGTCGTGCATACCTTGGAAGGGGCACACTGGTAGTTACTTGTGTAGTAAACACAGTGAGGTTGGGTCTTGGACAGCCTTCAGTTGAAAGGGGTAATGGCATCGTTCTGTGAGGAGGGGGAGGGTACTTCTGAGAACCAATTCCAACCCACATTACACAAAAAAATCCACAAAGAAGACCTGAAAACGCACCCTGAGAAGCAGGAAGTTACATACAATGTAAAGCTAACAGTAACAAAAGAGACAAATCATTTAAAAAACTGAAGGCCCTTTAGCTCTAATTTGTAAAGGAAAGTTAACACGGTGTACCAAGTATTTAAAAGACAAGATAGCAATGTTGGTTCATGGGGGGGGAGGGATTCCAAATCCACAGTTGGGAAATACCTTTATTAAGACAAACCAAAATGCCACAAAAAATTGTGCAAGCTTTCAAGTACTCTGGAACTCTTCATCAGTATAGATCAGGGCTCTCCAATCTTGGGTGCCCAGATGTTGCTGGCCTACAGCTCCCAGCATACCCAGCCAGCATAGCTAATGGCAAGGGATTCTGGAAGCTGTAGTCCAGCAACATCTAGGGACCCAAGTTTGGAGAGCCCTGGTCTAGACGGTATAAAGAACGTGAGATGTAGATTGCATACTGCATGAATTAGTCACTGATAGGTGTTGCAGGCATCAGATTATACCTAGCATTTTTCTCCTGGATCAACACAGATATCTTGGAAAATACCTTATTTAGGGAACAATCCTATGGCCCCCCAGACATTGTCTGGGGGGGGGGGCATATGATAGTTAGTTTGGATTCCCAGCTCCGAGGTCGGAGACTGCACTCTGACCTCGGAGCTGGGAATCGGAGCTCCGACTCCCCTCTCCCTCGCAGTTGGTGTGGAAAGAACCGCACTGGCTGCTGTCCGAGGTTGGGAAAGCAAAAGAGAGAAGGGAAAGGAAGTGGTTTGGGAGCAAGGAGGGGAGGAGACTGGGGTGGCCAGGATACTAGGTATCCTGAAGCCACTCCAGCCTCCTTCCCTCCCCCTCTGAAATGCTGTCTAGCAAAAATGCAGAGTGGCAGGAGCAGCAGAGGCGATGATCGCCTCTGCTGCTCCTCCCACTTTGCATGGGAAGCCCGGAAGCCCCCTGAAGCATCCGAGACTGCCCCCTTAGTCATTCAGGGTGGAATCTACTACCTGAGGTAGATGATTTTCTACCACCTGAAGAGGGTTTGCATTCTGAGGGTTCCATTCCCTGCAGCCACTAGGTAATACTACACAATTTGGCATCTATTGTCTTTTCTAGCTAGTGAACCATCTAAAATTAATCCCCTTTACTAGCTTTGTCTCTATTTCCCTGGGAGCTAGCAATTCTTACATCAGGAGTGGGGAAGCTTTTTCAGCCTAAATGGGAGCCACATGTGGACAGGACCAATTTGATTATTACCATTTTATTTATTTATTTTATTTTTATTTATTACATTTATCAATCGCCCATCTGGCCGGTCACCCGGCCACCCCATTTTAAGCCTATTGAATAGCAAGCAGGGCAAGACTTCTGCATATCTACTCAAAGGTAAGCAGGACAGAATCGCTCACCAGCACTTTCAAATAGCATCCCAAATACCAAGCCTCTGCATGTATACTCACAAGCAGCTCTCTTGCCTGCAAAATGCGCACCTCAGTTCTGTACAACAGGTCCCTAGCCTGCAAAGCTCAAAATCTTTGCAAAAGCTTGATTCTCTGCAGCCTATTTAAATACTAATTGTCTTTAAATACACTTTTATCTCCATCAGTGATCAGAGATAACAAAAAACTACGGTAAGCTTGCCAGGGGATGGGAAAACCCCCAGGGCCAGGCCAGAGGTTCCCCATCCCTTTCTTATATTAATCACAAATATCTTTAAGATGTGAAGAATTGGTCAGATGATGGCTACATCTGCAGAGCTATCAATATAGATTATTTAAAGTTCTCAACAATCCCCCCCCCCCCAAATTTAACTTAGCCTTTTAGATTCTGGGGTGGTTCAGATGTAACATCAAACCATTGTTCAGCATTCTGTGAAGTCAGGAGTCCACTTTCTTCTCCCCCTCCCCTGGTGTGCAGTGGTTTCCTATACTGGTTTAAGACCAAAAAAAAATTTGCTGGTTCAAATGAAATGGCAACTCTGGTTTACCTCAAACAGGGTAGGGGGCAGGGAACCACTGCTTTCTGACAAAATGCCAAATCATAGCTTTACAACAGGGGTGGGCAATATGTGGCCCTCCAGATGTTTCGCCCTACAACTGGCTGATGGGAGTTGTAAGCCAAAACATCTGGAAAGCCACAAGTTGCCAATCCCTGCCTTCCATTATTTCTGATCACTGTTCTGTGTGTGTATGTAAAGCTACTAAAATAACGAAGACACCAGTCATAATCTTTAAAATGGTAAAAATTAGTTAAAACTCCCCCATACCATTCCATCTAGCAACAATAGGATGCATAATGGGTACTTACTTTAGCATTTGCAAAAGGCAAAAGGATGCCCAAGGAAAATATTCCCAAAAGAGGTCCACCAATTATTCCAAATATAGTGAGTGCAGCCTGCGGGAGGAAAAAAATCATGACATTTTGTAAATGCAGGAAGAAACAAAAAGAAAACATTGGACTTACCATGAATTTCCCTTCAGTGGATGGAGGGCATCCTGAAGTGGGTAGCTCCTCCCACCAAACTGGAAACACTGGGTTGGATCTAGACTAAGATAGTTGAATCCAGACTAAGACAGGTCCCATTGAAATCAGAGGGAGAAATCATGACAACTTTTTACAGTTCTTTGTGTGTGTCAACAAGAATGTGGATAGGGGGTGGTCCAACAGATATTTGTACCTGGACAAAAACCGATGACAAAGGACTCCACCAAAGGTTCCCAAGTAAATGTAGCAGTCCTGGGAAGGAGAACAGGTCCTCTTATGGATTAGGAACTGGTTAGAGAACAGGAAGCAGAGAGTAGGAATACATGGGCAGTTCTCACAATGGAGAGGTGTAAGAAGTGGGATCCCCCAAGTATCTATATTGAGACCAGTGCTTTTTAACTTGTTCAGAAATGACCAGGAGCAAGGGGCGTATAGTAAGGTGGCTACGTTTGCTGATGATACTCAATTATTCTGGTTGGTAAAAACAAAAGTTTTGAGAAGAGCTCCAAAAGGATCTCTCCAAAGGGTAAATGGATAATTAAATGGCAAATGCTGTTCAATGTAAGTGTAAAGTGATGCACACTGGAGAGAAAAAATCCTTACCACATGCACACCAATGGTCTGAGCTGTTGGTGACTGACCAGGAAAGAGATTCTGGGTTCGATGATGATGATGATGATGATGGATGTGTGTCTGTCTATTCATCAGCACCAAGACATGAAACCTAAAACCCTGAAACTTGGCATGCATACTAAGGAGACCCTAGGGTTGCTTACCTCAGAGTTATTTTGTTTTTAAAATGCATTGATTTTAATTAATTTAAATGTGTCCATGTGGTTGAAGCCTGCAACAACAACTTCGACCACTGGGGCAGATATCCCCAACTAGCACATATCTTTGCAGTCCATACTGTTTGAAAGGAGGGGAAATTAGTGGGCTGAAGGACAGAGTTTTATGCCTGCCCCCCTCCTGCTTGCAGTACACCACCACCCCGCAGGGGAATGGAATGGACAGAACCCTCCTTCTTAGATAGGGGTGCACCATGGCAAGAAGCTAGAATGGGGGGGCACAACCCTTTTGTGCCAGTGAGCATATTTGGAATTTTGAGAGTATCGTGGATGCTCTCATAAAATGGCTACCATGCGGGCTTTCCCACTCACAAAATGGCTGTCATGGTGGATGTGGTAAGGCCCAAAGAAGAGTAACTAGTTCAAGAACTTAAGTCCAATGCAGAGATGGGGTCTGAGCTTCAAAACAGAAAAGCACTCTTTTGAACCCACAGTTTTCTGCTCCAACACCCATTTCGCAGAAGGCAAACTGACAAGGCTCAGAAGCAAAGTAAACTGGGCAAGAAACTGAGTACAAGGCAGAGGTGGAGTCTGTGCCTCAAATGCCAAATCACATATTTGACCCACAACAAAATACCCATTTCACAGGGGTCAAACTGCCAATGCTCAGAGAAACACTAATGCACCAAAATCAAAATGTCAGGCAAAACACTCCCTTTCACCCCCCCAGAGGCTCCTTACCATTTTCTAGCTTACCTTTCCTTTTTTTTCTGGGCAGCTGGGTCCACTTCAAAACAAAGCAATGGGCTGCAGCTGCCTGCTGTTTAATTTTCTAAGAATGCTTCTAGGGCCCTTACCCTTCTTTGCCACCAGTGATTTTACCTATGCCAGGAACTGAGAGGCTTGGCTTTCTGCCATATTAGGCGTATATGGTGAGGAGCCTGTAGAAAGTCCCCACACATCTCCTACCTTGGAGTCTTCACCTCTAGATCCCACTGTTGACCATCACAGTGGTTGCCAAGTCACCTCTCTGGGCCATCCTAAGTGAATGGGGTGTGCCCTGCACATCTGGATGGCTGCTCCCCTTCCCGGACACGAGAAGGCACAGTGGGGAGAGGGCTAGACATGCAATTGCTGTATTGCTTCTTTCTTTCTCCTTTCTTCCTCCAGGCTCAGCCTAGCCAAAGCATGTCCTTGAGATGGTGGGGAAAAGGACATCCTGCCCTGCTTGGGGCCTGTACACTCCTCTCCCCAGTCTGGTGTCAGCAATGGCACCACAGGATAAAAGTGAAGGAAGTCAGAGTAGTGTGACTGATAAAACAATCCAATTGGCTCAGCTCAGGGAAAGGGATCCACGGACTTCGGATGAGGCTCTGTTTGGCCTTAGCAGCCAAAATCACTGCCCTTCCCTCACATCCACCCCAAGGTGAAAAGAGGCCAGACTCAAGCTAGGGATGCTAGAGGAATTCAGTTGGTCCATGTTCTCAAGGGAACCAACATGATCTGTACTTCCTGGACTAATTTACAGATCAGATTGCAGTTGTCCTTCAGATTTTGCACTTTTCTTAATTTTTGTGATCCAGTTCTCAGAGGGCCGCCTTTAAAGTTTTCCAGTCTTTAAAAAAAAATTAAGGTAATAGCTACTCTAACTGGCTAGAACATCAGGCTGCCACAGGCACAGCAACTGCAAATGCCCCTGGGAGCAACAGGACATGGTGACATGCCATCCCTCCCAGGGACATTGTACAGAAATAAAACATGGCTGTCCAAAGGGGGATAAAAGAAGGGCAACTCAAACCAAATCCGTGCCATTATAGCAGAAGCGAGGGGCTTACCATGTCAGTGGGGAGGCTCCTCCCCATCCCTTTCTTTCTTTCACTTTTTTATATCCACAACCTCTGCTGGTAGCTTTGGTGTGCAGATCTCAGGCTACCACCATGCTTCCATCCCAGAATGCCTCTGGGGAGTAATATAGTGGCAGTGGTCAAAGCCTCGCTCCTGTGCCACCAGAAGAGCACTAAATTATGAATATTAATCTTCTGGAAGTATACACTAAATCTAAACAACTTATTTTAGGCAGTTTAAGACTGATATGAGTAGCCATTAAACACTTACCTGTAACAAAGCACCCATAATAGATGCCATTCCAGCCATGGAAAGGCAAATTGCACCAAACAATAAATCTAAATGGATAAATTTAAACAAAGTTTATGTGACTTGTGCAGATATGTAATTGATTGAGAGGTTTAAGACTTATTTCTCTGCTAATAGTGGCCCAGTTTGCACATCACAACAACCCACAGTTATTTTAAATTGTGGGTTATCATGAATAAGGCAGCGTGCACGAGCAGCTAAACAATCCAGGGATGCTCCGTCCCTGAGTTAGTGTTGTGTCCGAACCCAGACATATAATTTGTCTCTCCCCCAAGCCAGAGAAAGAACCTGCTCCTCTTGCAGTTGGAGCAACCAGGCAGCATGCACCAAATTGTGGGGTTTTGTGACATGCGAACGAGCCAATATAAACATGGCTATTAGGATTTGCTTCTAGGAATGGCCAAACCAAGAAAATAACATGTTCTTTTTTCCCTTGGCAGAGGGTGAATTTGCAGATAATTTTAAAAACACTAAATGCGCTAAATGCCAGATATTAAACATATAATTTGCATATGGGACAATAAAAATAATTTCCTATTACCGCCTATTTTTAGTAACTGAAAGTAGCTTACTGTACATATTTAGTTGTACACCATTTATGACTGGGCTGGGAAATCTCAGGTCCATGATTCAAATTAGCTCTCCCCGCCCCCCCACCCCTTCTATCTGGCTCCATGCAACTCCCTGATACAATTACCTATTATTTTTGAAACTAGGCTGATGCTTTTGGTCCAAAATCAGACCAAATTAGAGAGCCAGAGTGGTTCAGTAGATAAGATGGATTTGGATCTGGGAGACCTAGCTTCCAGACCTACCTTGGACACTCTCTCTAAAACATTTATTATTAAAAATGCATAGTTAAAGTTTAAGTGTAAAGAACAGATGGAAGACACAGACACAATATAAAAGATAAACTATGGGCCACACCTTTATACAACTCAGATCTGCACAACTAATTAATCAATTTGGTAGGGCATGCTATATACCAAGGTGGCAGCTAGGAACGTCCATTCTGAGCATTCAGGCAACACTACTTGGCTCCAAGCATTGGGTGTATCTTAAACAGTTCCATGCTCTTCACAGCTCGCACACTTGTGTGCTGAGGATGTTTTTAATCATCAGCCTCAAGTGAGTAAGCATTGGAGTCAATAAGGCTGCCCAACAAAGCACAATAAGCCAAAAAACTTAGTCCCAAAAGACAATCAACTAGTTTTATCCTCTCTTAAGCTGAGTGGGTAGGTGGTGGGCCACTGCCTTGCCACAAAAGAGGCACTAGGGAAGGTACAGCCATTTGAAATAGTACAACCATACCTACATGCCATTAACTGTGCTGCATGAGGCAGCATGGCCACATGTCAAAATATTGCCTGCCTCCAAATGGGATGGAGATAAGGTCGCCCACCCCCACCACAAGAGAGGCAAAGGAGCACAAATACGTAAATTTCGTCAATTGAGGGTGTAATCCTATGCTGGCTGGGGAATGCTGGGAGTTCTGGACTTCTTCCTGTCTAAACATGAATAGGATTTGCTTCCTGAATGTAACCATTGGTACCTGCTATTTGCTTGTTATCTTGTACAAGTTACTAATCTAGGATAAGGTCATTTCCTTTCGTTTAAGGGCATATGATATGGACTTTATCAATATATTTCTAATCATCCAAAGATATCACAATAATGCACCTGGCTGTTAGGGTTGCTAACTTCTGATTTCAAAAATTCTAATACCTGGTGGAGACAAGGACTACAAGACAAAATCCTGGAAGACTCTATCACTGGAGAAAGAAACAGCAATGGCATTCTGTTGGTTTCTGTGGCTAATGCTGTTATAGGAACATAGGAAGCTACTTTATACTGAGTCAGACCATTGGTCCATCTAGCCCAGTATTGTCGACACTGACTGGCAGCGGCTCTCCAGGGTTTCAGGCAGGATTCTTTCCAAGCCCTACCTGGAGGCTTGGGATCGAATCTGGGACCTTCTGCATGCAAAACATGTGCTCTACCACACTGAGCTTTGGTTCCTCCCTACAGCACCTGGTATTCCAAGGTGGTCACTCATCCAAGTACTAACCAGGCCCGAGATCAGACAAGACTGGGTTGTTCAGGGCTGTTCAGATGTCATAGCAGGTGGGTTGGCCTTCCACTTGGATTTTAGCATTAAAAAAATCCAATAAATAAACAGATAGATAAACTGACAGTTAGATAACATGAGTGAGGGAGCCAAGGAAACAAGCATGAGAACCACAAGCAGCGCTGCAAAACCACCATGTTTCTCTGCCACCAATTCCTCCCTTTTCTTCTGGTCTTTGGTTATCCTGCCTTCTGGTCATTAGTTATCCCATACAGGGTTGCTATGGAACAGTCATGCATACAGTGATGCTTCAGGCTCATGCAATGGTGGGCTAGGGCTGAATTCAATGACTTGGTGTTTTATTGTACCTGTATGAGATACACAGTTCAACCATGCACTAAATTTAAATGCTCTGATGTCTTTTAGTTAAATTTTTTGGCAACTAGCCCAAATGCCTAGGTTTTAAATAAAAAATGCTGGCAACTGGCTAAGAGTAAAAACAGTAATAACCTAGGATGCAACCCCACACCTGGTGAGGTGGCAAGCCTACTGTTTACTCAAAGCATTTCACATTTTCTTTTACAGAAGTCATGATAATTTAACCAGTTTTTACAAGTTGCTCTATTATGATTAAATATTGTAAAACCTATTCTAATCTCACTCAGGTTCTTTTCTAGTATAACTCAACTAACTTGTGAGTTATGAATAATGAGGAAAAAATTAGGTTCATTTTTTAAAAGACAGAAAATATCACATACAACTTACTCATTCCCATGGAAATCCATGACAATCTTGATTCAGGCACTCTGAAATTAGGTTTAATAAAATCTTCTACACTTACAGCAGCTAACGCATTGATGCTGGAAGAGACTGTACTAAGAAATACAAAATTAAAATATTCTGAATTTTGTATCCATACTGGCTAAGACTTCACATATATTTAAAACCTGGGACAATGGGGAAATAAAGCTGATGTGAGCAGCAGCAGAAATAGTGGCTCAGTACAGATAACCAATTCACCAAGTAGTAAAGTTTTCCACCAGAGATTTGCTTGATCATTTGTATTGACAAAAGCAGTGTGAGATTTTTTTTTCCTGCCACAGATTCTAATGTGTGCTGTAGGTGTGGTTAATGTAATAATGCCTTACCATTTGATAAATTGGTCGTCTGTATTAGCAATTAGCAAGTGGCATCGACTGGGGAACATATTTCCCTGAATGATAATGTCTCATGGCTAAAGTTCTCTTTTAAGGAACATGTCTTCCAAGTTTTTTCTTCATGGTTTTCAGATGTTAAATTTAAGATTTCTATTCCAAGTGTTTATGTATTTTGAAATAATTAAATAATTGCTATTATCTGAGGTCCTTTTTTTAGTGTGTTTGCCGAGAGGGCTTTTTCACAAGACCACAGTCATATCTCTGAAGTTACAGCTCTGTGTTGTGCGGTGAGGGGGCTGGGTGGAGTAATCTTGATTTCAAGGTTTGAACTGAACATTATTTTAGGTTTTGTTGTACACCTTAATTTTTTGTTGTTGTTGCTCTGAATGCTATGTGCGCATGTGCAGACATGCACACCAATATTTTTCAATCATTGGTCATAATAAGGATTGTATTGCTGATTACTGAGTTTTTGTTTTGTTACATTCATTTTGAGGATTATGTGTGTATGTGTGATTGTGTGTGTGCATTTAGAAAGTAACTGCAGTTTCAAAGGATTTATGATATGCTTGCTGATGCATTTAGAATGTCCTCTGATGGTAAGGGTAGGTTACCAACCTATTAGCTATTTCTTCATATGTGAAAGCATTTTTGAAGCTATTATCATACTGTTTGAGATAAAAAAAACTTAGCCATAAAATTTAAAGACAGCTAATTTACCAAGCTGTTATTCCAGTCAGAAGCAACAAACTGCAAATAGCTATAGTATAGTTGATGTAATAGCTTCCCCTATCTTAATGGACAGTTCCACAATTTCAGTTTTGAGGTATAGTAATACCTTGGATTGCAAGTAACTTGGTTTGAGAGCGTTTTGCAGGACAAGCAAATTTTTAAATATTTATTTTAAAAATTTTGACTTGATATACAAGCGACGTCTTGCAATACAAGTACTGTAGTACGGCTTAAATTAAAAATCTCTGTACAAATTTTTTTGGGGGAATTTCATTTTGATATATGAGTGTTTTGGATTACAAGCACGTTTCCGGAACGAATTATGCTCTCAATCCAAGGCATGACTGTACATTTGGGGGGGGGGGGGAGAAAACATTACTTGAGTCTGCAGTTCTACACATATTTGCAGAGGAGTAAGCCTTACTGAATTCAGTGGGACTTACTCATAAGTAAACATGCAAAGGATTGGGGCTATATGAGTAGCACTTCTTGAAGAAAGGGATTCGAACAGGAAATTATGTATCAATTTGCTTTGGCTGCACTGAAGCATTTGAAATTTTCCTGCAGTTAATGTTTGTCCATGTTTACACAGTATAAGTAATACTAGTAGAGAAACGATGGGAAACATTATATCTATGCAACCCAATGATCTTCCATATATTTAGGAAAAGAAATGGTTTTTTTCATGCTAATCAGTTTCATGTAATGAATAAATCCTACTGGAAATGCATGAATGTCCTTATTTGTTTATTTAGGGTTGGATCCAGATTTACACTGGATCAACTACACTGTTGGAATTTGAATTCCCTGCCCACACCTTCCCATGGTGGCCCCTTCACCCCCTAAAAATGCTACACAGAGTTAGGAGACCATGCTGAATAGAGTGAGCTGTGGTGTGGGGTGATCCACAAAAATTGGGTGGGGAGACCTTCTGTGAGCAGAGCCTTTCCTCTTGAGGAAGGTCCCTTCCTCTTGTGAAAGGCATCGAACCAGTATTTATTATTACAAATTTTTTTATCCTGCTTCTCCCCCTCCAAAAATTGGTTACTCAAAGTGGCTAAGAAAGTATGCAAACAAACACAAGGATAAAAATAACAATAATCCATCACTAAAACAAAATTACCAAAATAAAATCAGCATCAAGAGCAAAAATAAAAAAAACAAAGGCCCAAAACTGATAATAAATAAGAGAAACCAAGCAACGACAGAATCAAAAGTTTGTTTAAAAAGAAATGTATTAAGGCATCAGCAGAATACACTTAGAGAGGGAGATAACCTAACCTTGGGGTCTCTCTGATATGGTTCTCATGGGCACTAATGTAGCCAGCAACACCTCTCTTTATGCCCACCAAGCTCCCTTCCTCTCTTGATTTTTATTTTTTTGTTTTGTTTGTAATTATATTTTTTGCTAACTGGGAGGCTGGTCTGTTGCTGCACAGCGAAGTGCTAGCCTGCAGTGCAATCTTTATTTCCAAGAAAATAAAGTAAATATAGAATATTTCTATTTCCAAGGAAAAAAAAGTTTTAGAAAAAAAATTAGTAGGTACGGTAACTGCAGGCCAGCTGCACAGAAAAAAGAAAAAGGTAAGCTAGGGGTGGTAATGAGTATCCTGGGAACTAGAGTAGGTGGTGGAACGTGAAGGAGGGCATTTTGCCTGTGCTGTGTGTGTGTGTGTGCGCGCTGCGTGCGTGTGCGGAGGGGTATGTGTTAGCTGGTTGGTTTTGGAATGGTATGTGGTTTGCCTGCATTTTTGAAGGGATGGTATCTGTTTTTCTCTGAGCATCATCAGTTTGCCTTCTGTGAAATGGTATTTTGCTGTGTTTGTGGGGGCCAAAATGTGATTTGGCTTTTGGAACTCAGAAGCTACCTCTACCTTGTACTCAGTTTTCTGAAAAGTTACAGTAGGCCTTCTGCGAAATGGTGTTGGAGCAGAAAACTGTTGGTTCAAATGAATGTTTTTATTTTGGACCTCAGACCCCACCTCTGCCTTGTATTTAGGTTCTTGGGCAAGTTACTTCTCCATTAGTCTCACGGGTTTGCCTTCTGGGAAATTGGTGTTCGGCCATACCCAGCATGGCAGCCATTTTGAGAATAGGGAAAGCCCCCTCCATGGCGGCTATTTTGTGGGAGTGCCCAAGACACAGTCTCAAAATTCCAAATGTGACCACTTCCCCAAAAAGGTTGGGGATCCCCTAACTTCTTGGGGAAGGGAGTTCTCTGCTGCCACAGAGAAAACCACAGAATACAATGGCAGGGAGATACAGAGCTGAGTATCAGCAGCATACAGATGAAAACCTGCTCTCTGTCCCCAGAGGATCTCCCCCAGTGGTTTTCTGTAGATGTTGGTTTAAGGATCATAACCTTACTGTGACTACTGCTAGTATGCACACTTTTCCTGTTACAGTTATCTATTACTAAAAATTGGTACATTAGGAACAGCAAACTATATGCTTTGGCTAAGCAGCTGCTCATCTAACTAGCAAAAATCTGGTTCCAACATATAATTTATGAGCACCTTCTATCTGTCCTTTACCTTGTGCACATGAATTCTACCCCACATCTGTCTACTTGTTGATCTTTGTTTCACCAAGACACTGAATGTGTGCTGGCTACAACAACAAGCTCAAACTTGATCAGCTACATGTCTTATGAATAATCTCAGGCTCCCTATTGTTCACCTTTCTAAACCAAGTTGTGCTCTCACAGTAATTTCACAGCTACATTCCTATACATATACAGCCAAGTATTTTGTTAACAGTCTTCAGTCTGGAGTCAGTGGAAGCTATTTCACACTGCATAGTCAGTCAAGAGGTCAGGGAGGGACTTGGATTTCTGACATACAAATGGGAAACTCAAAATTTCTGACTCCCTCATCCTTTTTTGTGTGTGTGCTTAATATCCACCCTAATGAAGAGTTCTGATGAACTTGAACTTTGCTCATTTTTCTGTGACTTTTTATTTATTTCTAAATAAAGAGAAAGGCTGGGTTCACACAACTCAACAACCCACACTCAAGGTGGAGTATGGGTTGAGTGTGGGTTATCACTGAACCATTGGTTGTTGTTGAACTGTGGGTTGTTGTGTTGTGTGAACCCAGTCGCACTAACAAACCTGTTGTGATATGAATCACACTGACCAGCTGTAGCACAGTGTTTACACTTGGAGAGGAACAGAATGGCGGTAAACAAGTATGTTATGTCTTTCTACTTCCCCGTGTTCTTTCTCATGGGAAAGCTAGATCCTGGGATCATTATGAGCTAGTCACATGGTTTGTATGCTCTGAATGACGTGCTAACTTGTTTTTCTGTCTGTAGCCATTTTAGAGAAGAGCAGGACTGCTTTCTCTATTCTTTTTCTCTTCTGGCTATTGCTTGCTGGACTTTGCAACAATGTAACGTCTTTGCTGAAGTGGAGTGAAGCTCAATCTACTCCACTGGAATTAATGCTTGCTATGCATTGTAATCTGCACATGGACTGTAACTAGGAAGTGTATACTCTGTAGAACTTTACTTGCTAAGTGAATAAACAGGTAGAAATAGACCTGTGGTCTTACAGAGTGTTTCCTTGCTACTTGCTACTTGGATTAATCTGCAAACCGGGGAAGCTACAAACTGGAGTCGGATTACAGGCAAGCTGGCTGGCAGCTGCAAACCGACATGCTGGAACGCTGCGCAGAGGGGGGTGAGATCTGTGTGTAGAATAATGGGCCTCTATGCACAGACAGGATTTTAATTCTCCCATCCAGCACACGCGGAGCTCTGCTATCACTCACGCGCCTTCACGCCATGGGTTCAACAAACCATGGGTTCTCTTTGTGGGTTGTTCGTGGTTAACAAACCATGGTTTGTTAGTGCGACTGGGTTCACATACTCCCCCTTGAGTGTGGATTGTCATGTTGTGTGAACCCAGCTAGTGAGAAAGAGCAGAGGCTAGCAGCAGTATTGGATACTGGCCAGTTTATTCCCTGCATCTTTTTGTAGCATATTATGGTTACAATAAATTAGGTAACCTATCATTGAACTACTGTATGCTATGACAACAGATGATTGAGGGCCAAACAAACCTTACATCAGTGCATGGTTTGGTGTTGCATGATACTTTTTTTAACATTAAATAGTAGCTATAAATAGGGGACCAATCAGGATTGGGCTTCTCTCCCATGTCAAATAGCAGATGGGCTGGATGCACATAGTTACGTTCCAGAATCTAGACAAACAATGCCAGGATTCAAACTTACCTTAATGTCCCACTGTAGGTTGCAGCCACAAAAAGTCCTGGAACTCCTGGAAAGTCTCCCAAAATCTCCAGTACCAAATATGGCATGAGCTAAAAAAAAAAAAATACACCATTGAGAAATATTAAATTTTTGTTCTTATTTTGTTCTGTCCTTTAAAAACATAACCTCCATTTGAAAAATCTAACTTCAAACAGTTTAACTTTAGCTATGTCATAGCAATCAACACACCCACAATTAATACCAGAGGGCAGCAAATCAAGGTGGGAGAGAAGTCCTCTGCTTGCAGAGATCCATTTGTAAATCCAACTGTGTTCCATGTAGACTAGCATATTTTAAACAGAATTATCTATATGGCTCACAAAAAAGTAGGGTAAAGCCACAGTCCTTTGCATTTCTAATTATGCATGAAAATAATCCTATCTCCTTGTAAGAAAGTTATTTGTCAAATTCATAACCTTTTTTCATTTCTTCAAATAAAAATTGAAATGTTCCAGCTTCGGCATGTGAAAATGCTTAACTAAAAACTTCTGTGATAGAATGTGACAGTTTTTTAACTTGCTGCAGTCACAGGTCTAGTTTCTGATGGAGGGAGCGATCCTATGGCCCCTACACATCATCTGGGGGGCCATAGGATATTTCGGATTCCCAGATCCAGGGTCGAAGACATAGCTCCAACCTCAGAGCTGGGAATCCGTGCTCCGATCCCCCCCATCGCAACTGGCACGGAAAGAACCACACTGGCTGCCTCTCTGAAAATGGCCATCTAGCTAAAATGCAGAGCGGGAGGAGCAGGGAGGTAGAGGAGCCTCTACTGCTCCTACCGGTCTGCACAGGATGCTCATAAGCCTCCAAGTTTGAGGGTTGACGAGCATCAAGGGCACAACCCATAAGGTTGCGCCCCAAGTATCTTAACTATTCTCTTTTTGATAAATTTTACCTGACTGCAAATATGTTTATTTAGGTAGCTCTTGGTTGAGAAACAATTAGTATACACTTTAATTTAGGAAGTGTCAAACATACAAATGGGAAACTTAATTTAAATCAGTCTTTCTCTTGGTTATTTAAGTCACTGATCTGGAAAAGCTATACCAATTATTATAGCCTATCTACCATTACACAAATCAACACCATCAACAGAAAAGTAGTTGATCTCCCACAGAGTTCTAAAATTTATTACATTATTTCTGTATTGCCTTTCTAGCAGGCCAAAAAGTTTCATAATAAAAGACAGGTTGCTTATCTGTAACTGTAGTTCCTTGTTCAGGAAACTTCTGCCGCTGAGGAATTTAGGCGGGAACCCCTCCCCTATTGTTCTAGCGTGTATGTCCCTAGTGGGTTCCTGCCTATTCCCTCAGTTCCACGAGACCGCCTATTGTGGCCTCAGAATCGAGAGAAACTCGGCATCAACAGCGATACAGAGATTGTTATCGATACCGACCATATAACCACTCCAGGCAGCAACATTGAACTTGACATTGCACCGAAGTGGTGACGGTTGGAGGGCTGTGTGCACAGATGACCACTTGAAGAACTACAGTTACAGGTAAGCAACCTGTCTTTCTTCTTTGTGGTCTCTGTGGGCTAATAGCCCATCACATATATGGGCTATTAGCAAGCTAACTTACCTGAGGTGGGTCGGTGTCATCAACGAAGTACTGAAGAAAGGACCCCTCTACCAAAGGAGCAATCAGCCCTGGAGCAAACGTCCAGTCTATAGTGTCAGATGAAGGTGGACTCACATGTCCAAGTAGCTGCTTGGCATAAATCTGGCAATGCCACTCCTGCTCCAAATGCAGTTGACATTGTGACTGCACGAGTAGAATGAGCCCACAGCAGACCAGAGAGTTCTAATCCAGCCAATTCATAGGCCAAGGAGATCGTCTGAACTATCCACAATGCGAGGTGTTGTGAAGAAATAGGAAATCCTTTAGTCTTGCCACCGAAACACAAGAAAAGTCTGGGTCTGGGTGATTTACAGAATGACTCAGTTCGCGATCGATAAAAAGCTAGCTCCTGTATCACATCCAGGGCATGTAGAGTATACTCTAATGGAGACGTAGGGGCTGAGAAGAATGCAGGCAGTACGATGTCCTGATTCATATGAAAGGCTGAGACCACCTTTGGTAGAAAAGATACATCAGAGCGAAGTACCACCTTGTCCTTATGAAAATCCAAATATGGTGGATCGACTCGACGTGCACATAACTCTCTCAACAAGCCAAATTAATGGCAACAAGGAAGGCTACCTTCCAAGAGAATAACCAGAGATCCACTGTAGCCAGCGGTTCGAAGGGCTTCGATGTCAACACCTGCAGGATGACAGAGAGGCTCCACTGCGGCACTAGATGACAAACAGGAGGTGCCAGGATTTTGACTCCCCTGAGGAATGCGCGAAATAATTGGTGGAAAAACAGAGAAGCCATCTACAGGATGATGGAAAGCTGAAATTGCTGCCAAATAAACTCGGAGTGATAGCTTAAGCTATTTCTCAAACAGGGAGAGAAGAAACTGGAGCACCTGTTGAACGGGACATTGAAGGGGATTTAATCCGAGGCACATAGCGAACATGAAGAAAACCTTCCATTTCCTTCCATAGGACAAGCGCATGGATGGTTTCCATGCTGCATCCAGGATGGAACAAAGGCCATCAGTCAGGACAGGTAATCAGGAGTGGATCCTTCAGGCCGTCAGCCTCAAAGTCTGCACGTCAGGATGTTGAATCTTCCTTCAATCCTGAGAACCATTTGGAGCAATGATATCTGGTCTTGATGGTAGTCGAAGGACATCCCAATTGGCGATGCGAAGCAGCTGGGCAAACCATGGTTGTCGAGGCCACCTTGGGGTGATGAGGATCCCTTTTGTACTGCCGGCTTGCATTTTCATGAGCACCCTCATGATTAATGGGAAAGGCAGAAAAAGGCAAAATAGGGGAACTGTCCATTGTAAGAGAAAAGCATTCCCCATAGAGTTCCGGCCGATCCCAGCTCGGGTGCAATATCTGGTGCAAATGGCGTTGGCCTCCGCTGTGAAGAGGTCAATCTGCGGAACTCCCCACCTCGCAAAAATAAAGTCCAGAATCTCGGGTGCAGCTGCCATTCATGGGAAGTCCGCTGGGAACAAATGAGAGCATCTTCAAGGCAATTGTCCATCCCTGCGATGTGAATTGCAGTCAAGTATATGCTCCTCTTGATGCACCAGTCCCAAATCTACACTGCCAATTTGGCAAGAGGAACTGATTTCGTGTCCCCTTGTTTGTTGAGATAAAACATCATGGTAGTGTTGTCCATGGCAACCTGAATATGTCTTCAAGAAATTGAGGTCTCAAATGCTTGAAGTGCTTTCTCCACCGCTAAAAGCTTGAGGAAGCTGATGGGAGTCCTCTATCGCAATGCGAAAATACGCATCCTTCAAATCAATGGAGGCAAACCAATCTCCTTCATGCAACAATGGAAGAATCAATGCAAGGGCAGTCATACAAAACTTCTGTGATGTGATAAAAGAATTGACATCTCTAAGGTCCAGGATTGGATGAAGTCCTCCATCCTTTTTTGGCATCGTGAAATATCTGGAGTAGAATCCATCCTGTAGTTGGTGAGGTGGGACAAGTGTTATTGCCCCTTTCACTAAAAAGAATCTACTTTGGAATGCAAGACGAGCAAAGAAGCAGTAGTACGGACAACCCCCAAAGGGGGGAGGACATCGAACTTGATCCTGTAGCCCCTCCGATGTTAAGGACCCATGAGTCAGTTGTTATTAGATGTGGAAATCAGGCTGGGCGCGCTGCCCAAGCCTTATTTCGCCCCCCCTCCCCGCTTTGTTTTTTCGAGCGGCGCGTCCCGGAAGTGACGCGACGGGACCGATCGAGGAGAGCGGGTAGTTCTCCGTAGGAACGAGCGGCGGGGGCGGCTCTCCGCGGAGTGCGCGAGCCGCCCCGAAGAGGAGGTAAGGCCTCGCTGGGGCATGAGCGGGGCCATGCTCGGCCTCGTTCTGCCCCGGCGAGGCTCGTTTGCACAACTGGACTCCCAGGCAGGAAGGAAAGAGGACAGGCGAGTTCCAAAGAGGGGGGCACAGGAAGCAGGACAAGTCAGAAGAGAATAGTCAAAGACACTGCCTGTCCCGGTGTCAGACATTTTATGACTGGTTCGGTACCGAGCAGAGGTGTACTGTCGCTTCAGTACCAATGGCTGTTGTTGCCTAGAAGAACAATCTGCTTGAGCCTGAGGTGAGAAAAAAGTGGGCTGGTGGTACCACTTACATTGCTTGTATGAAGTTTCTGGCTGGTTCAAACCCATTTTCCTGGCCGTAATGGCTTTTTGGATGGAGTCCATGGCCTCATCAGTTTTGGAATTGAAAAGGCCCTCATCGTCAAAAGGCAGATCCTCTATCCTAGTGCGAGCCTCTTGAGACAAGCCAGTGGATAAGAGCCATGCATGACACCTCAGAGCCACAGCCCCCACCATCACTTTGGCATCACAATCGGCTTGATGTCTAGCCATATTAATTTGCTGTCTCGACACTCGAGAAGCCTCTGCTTGGAACACCCTGGCAAGTTCCCTTTGGTCGTCAGGGAGATAATCACAGACAGACCCCAGCTTGTCCCAAAAGAAAAGTTGATAACAGGCCATGGCTGCCTGGTAGTTGGAGACTCTCAACCCAAGGGTTGCAGAAGAGTAGAGACGTCTCTACAAGGTCTGATCTTCAACCCTTCTTGTCAACGGGGGCACCTTGTGTGATTTCCCTTGTGCCGACTCAACCACGATCAAATTCGGTCAAGGGTGCTGGAACAAAAAAGCTACATCCTCTTCCTGGACCCTGTACATGTTCTCCATGTGCTTAGATGTCACAGCCATGGAGGATGGGGCCTTCCATGACTGCTGGACTATTTGTAACAGGGTCAGCAGAAAGGAAACAGCTATTGGGGTAGACGTCTCGGTATAGAACGCGTTGAAAACAGGATCGCTTACCCTCTGCATCGGTTGTTGGGTCTACAGACCGAAAGACTGTGCCATCCTCAAAATTTGGTTAAAGCAATGACGAAAGGTTCTCAGATGGTGATGCTGGATTGTGAGTGCCTACTGCCTGCATCCAGAGATGAGATGGAGGGCACCACTGAAGAGCAGGATGCTGAATCTGAAAGATGATCATCAGCCGCAAACTGGGGTGAAGTATCCTGGTGATGGCGCCTCAATAAAGGACTTGGTGAAGGCGAAGAAAGATCCAGGAGTGGGCTACAAGGGTGAGGTTGCCCAATCAGTGAATCAGCGGTGTCAGCAGTAGGACGAGCTGGGTGTGCAGGGCTGCGGGGACCTTAGGCAGAGGGGATGGGGCAGGGGCTCTGAACACTGGGTCTTGGGGAGGACGACCCAGTGCTGCCGATCGCTCCCGTGGACGATACCGAGAAGAAGCATCTCCTCGATAGCGAGATTAGCATTGTATCATCGAGCCTCGTGCGGACAAAACGAGGTCGAATCGGCCCCGCTCACGCCCGCGCGAGGCCTTAGTTTTACTTTGGGGTGGCTCGCTCCCTCCGTGGCGAGCCGCCCGCGCTGCCCGTTCCGACCCGTCGCGTCACTTCCGGGACTGGAAATGAGGCAACGGAACCCTGCGCAGGCGCGCTGGAACCCTGTGGCGCGTTCTGCGCCTGCGCAGGGTCCCGTCGCGTCATTTCCGGTCTCGGAAGCGGCAGATGGGGCCGGAGATCCCAATCGAGCGGCACACAGTGCCGCTCAGAAAAACGCGTCGGGTCACCACCCACCCCGGAAATTCAGCTCAGAGACGCGACCCAGCCTTGGATGCACCCCTAAGAGTTATAATAATAAGCTTGCTCCCGAGCGTACCAGTCATCAAAATAGTAGGGCCTGCTTGGTGGAAAAGATCAATTGGAATGTCTCCCCCACTCCGACACTGGAGACTGAGAACGATCCCTCCTCAGGTACTGTCTCTCCTCAGCTTCAGTCTATCTGTTCTGTGCCTGAAAAGCCACTGCCTCCGGTGATCTTGGGTAACGGTGGTATATCAGTGGTGGCGAAATAGGAGGCAAATCCTTATGCGACGCCTGAGCAGGTGAAGCATCATGGATCTCACCCTCCGAGACAGATGCCGCAGAAACTTGTTCTGGTCTCGGTACTGGTTCCTCGGTAGAGATCGGTACTGACAACTGACTTGGTCTCGAGGGAGATTGAGAAGAATGGGTCTTGGAGTGTTTCTTACGCTTCTTCAATTTCTGGGCATCGGTGGACCTCAAGGATTTGGCTTTTTAGTCAGTTTTTTAGCCACAAAAATGGAGCACAAGCGACCCGGTGTAGGGGGGTCAGTGCGACCCATGGCTAGAGCCCTAGCAGGTGATGCCACCCTAGAAGCAGACACAATCATAGAGGCAGGAGAGCCCAAGGTCGAAGGGTGATCCTGAGCCATAGGTCTGGGTGCCTCAACAGCTTCAAGAGCCTTCATCCACAGATCCGGTTTAAGTCAATCTGCATGGTTGCGATGGGCCTGTTTGGTGAATGCCTGGCAATGTGCACAGGCATCCACGATGTGTCCTTCACCCAAATAGAAGAGGCAAAGGGAATGGCCGTCAGTGGGTGGGAGTTTGCTCCCGCACTTAACACATTTGCGAAATGGCACCTTCAGGGCCATGCCAGATGATCCTTCGATCGCGATCCAAGAAAAAAAATAAAATAAAAGAAAGTAAAATAAAAAATAAAGAGACAAGTAATAAAGAAGAAATACGAAGAAAAAATCCTCAGCTATGAGAAAAACACGGTCGTAACAGACGAGAGAAGTCTCTTCAAGGCTGCTATAAAGTCAGTCAAAGAGAAACTGAGGGAATAGATGGGAACCCACTAGGGACATGCATGCTAGAATGGTTGGGGAGGGGTTCCCGCCTAAATTCCTCAGCTGGAGAAGTTTCCCAAACGAGGCTCTGCGCAGGTGCAGAGCCCATATGTGTGATGCACAGAGACCACGAATAAGAACACAGCAAAATAATGATGATGTTCTATATAAAACAGTCAAACAAATAATTATCTAAGACACCAGAGCAGCATAAAGTAAAGCAGATGTCCAAAACCTGGCTTGAACAAAAAATATTTTACCTGTCCCCTAAAGCTATACCCTCAGGCCCTGGTAGACCTCCATCAGGAGTGGATGTCAGAACACCCTGCTTTGAATCCTCATAGAAGATATCTGTTCCTAAGATGGAACTTAGAGCATGGCCTTGATATTAGATCTTTAAAGGTGGGGCTAATACAGAAAAGGCAGCCTCTAAGAAACACTGGTCCCATACCATTAAGCCTTAATAGATAAATTACCAGCATTTGGAATTGTGCCTGGAAGCTAACCGCTAGGCAGTGCAACTGAGCAAGGGTATATGTAATATGCCTCCTGTTGCCAACTTCTGTCAGAAAACAAACTGCTGCATTTTGCACAAGCTGCAGAATCTGGATGGTCTGCAAAAGACAGTCCTGAATATGGAGCATTACAGTAGGCAATTTATGAGGTTACCAAGATATGAATGACAGTTCCAAAGCCCTTGCCCTTCAGAAGGGGTGCAGCCAGCATATCAGATGTAATTGGTTTGAACCATTCTGGCCAACACCACAGCCTGCTCATCAAAAAGCAAAGGTGAGCGAAACAGTACTCCCAAGTTGCAGATCAGATCTGCAAGTCCATGTTGATCTGGTCCATCACTCAACGGAGATAAACATAAGAAGGAAGGGATGTGGGCCTTCAGAAGATGCTGAAAATGATGTCATGTTTAAATTTTTAACTGGTTTTAGCTACCAACCAGGAGAAGCCAACTATTCTTGTTAACTGTGGCTGTTACACTGCGTGTCTGCGTCAGATACATTTGACAGAAAATACTTCATAAATACGTTATTTCTTTCTACGGAATATTCATATTCAAAATTCCTGCTCTCTTCAGAAATGAGAGGGTTCCTTCTTTCCTGATTTTATTATACCTTTCCTTTATTTCATATAAAATAATAGACTTCTTTGCTCCTAACTATCAAAATATGCTAATTATGTTAATATTTCCAAAATACCTACTTAAAACTAAATGTTACATGGAACATGAAAAAAAGTAGATCAAATACAAATTCATCTTTAAGTATTTGACTTGTCATTAATACTAAACCTGATCTGGTGCCAACACATATTTTGACGTCCATGGGTCGCAATCCTTGTATACAGAGTATATTGAGAGTCCACACATCACTGCAGAAGAAAGAGTTATCCAGAGTCCCACAAGATTAATATACAGAGAGCTGTAAAGAAAGTTAGGAAGGTTAAAGAAGCTTTGTTCTTTCTGAAATTACATGAAAATTGAGCAAAATTGCCACATTATACATTAAGGCATTATACTGTGTTCTTTGCACATTAAGCAGCCAATATAGACAAAAGTCTGGTAGATATGAACAGACTGACCTCTTGCCTAAAAAACAATGCAAAATTGCTTGCATTCTATAGCTCCTATTAAGAATATTTTCGTTATGGGTGGTCATGGAGATTGTATTCCTTAACTGTATGGAATACAATTAAGAAATCACTTCCATAAGGAATACAATCTTCATGACTAAGTCACATGGGTATTTGATAAACCTTATAAGCATTTGCACCCTGCTTGTGATCAGCCAATTGTATAGAGCTACCACATGTAGTATTTAGCTTTTTGCACAAGTTGATGATCACTAAAAAAATCAACATTGTAACATGACAAAAGGTGTAGTGGCAGCTACAGATGACCCCTAGGACATGGGCAGGGAGCCAACATGTGTAAGCTTTTCAAGCAATCACTATATGCCCAGATGTTCATTCGAGACAGTCCTTACAGAACAATCCTTTATATGACTACTCAGAAGTAAGTCCCATTGAATTCAATGGGGCTTACTCCCAGGTAAGTGGGTGAGTCATGCAAACAAGAAACCAAAACTATACATTAAAAATATAAACTCAAATAAGCTAAAACTTTTGCGATTCAATATTTTACAAAGTCTCTATGGGAAGAAATACCATGCCTCAACGGAGAATATAATTATGGGGTGCCATGAGGCTCAAACTAGATCCCTCTGGAACAGTCACTAGCTCCCCATGCACAAGAGCTCCTGCTCAGAGGAGGGAACAACAGACAGTTCCCATTAGTACATTCACATAAGAGCCTGTAATTCTCCTACTCTGGGAAGTGAGGTGACCCTAGAGAGCCAATCTGGTACCACTGGCTGATATAAAGACTCCCAGAAGCTTTGTAGGAAGCAGTAAACCTTTAGATCAGGGTAGGGGAACCTCTGGTCTGTGGGCCTAATCCAGCCCCTGGATGTTCCCCATCCAGCCTGTGGAGCCTTCCTCAATTATCCAGTCTGTGACAGGAGATAAAAGCGGGGATTCCCCTGTGCAAGAGCCAGGGGAATCTTTAAAAAACAAACAAAAAAACTTAGGGTATGTTAGCTCTAGTACCGGAGAGAGGAACCACACACTACAGTGAAAAATGGAAATAGCACCAAGCTTTTAGACAGATTTGCTGCAGACACAGTAGGTTTACCTATGAAAACCTCTTGTTGTATGTGGATAGTTTGCTAGATTGGCATGACTAGAAATTATACCTAAACCAAGCATCCCTATCTAATTTCATTTTATTCAAAAAACAGAAACATAGGTAACTTCCTTTCATTACTATATTGTAGTAACTATACAACATAAAGAGAATATGTCCTTTGAAAAGAATAGATTCTGTCAAATGGTAAACAACTGAATAATCACTCCAATTCAGTTCCCATGATCCATACACGGGAACATGTTTCCATGTGCAAATCACCTTTCGGAATCAGGTCCATGCACAAGATGTCGCATGGGGAACAAAACCACATATCTAGCATCCATAAGTCAAAACACACATCAACCCTTCTCACAGGCAGGATCATATGTGCAGCACCGCTGCACATGAGGATCTCTGGACTGGAACAATGAATTTACAATAGGTGGACTTACAGTTTTGCATGAAGTCGTGATTTGCAAGCAAGGTATCGCTGAACCTGAGATTGATTTACTCCGTATATACCAAGCCAAGTGAAAGTGCCACCAACAATTACTGTCCAGACAGTATGCCTTTGCAGAGGGCTTGGATTAAAGCTAAGTGGAAGAGACAAAATATATCTGAAAATAATGTTTAAGTTTTGCCATTAAAACAACTCAAGAGTTCAGTGGATGAAAGGGGGAATTTTGAACTGAGCCAGAAACTCCTGTTCTTCTCAGTGGAAGTGGGGCAATCTGTCCTTTGGTGACTCAAACCAATCCCAATATCATCTAGGAGGAACTCCTACTTTGCTCATACTATGCTACAGCAGTGCAGAACCCTCTCCTGTTGTAGAACTGAGAAAAGACAGCTCATCGGTGCCTGAAAAAGCATACTATATCTACAACATAAACAGTTAAATCATGGGTGGGCAACTGTGGGAGGTCCAGGGGATTAAAGACAAATCAGGAAAGCAAGAAATCCCCAAGAATCCCAGTCCCATGTTCTGTGTACATCCGAACATGAGGGTAGATCAAATGCCCTACCTCTACTAGGAAAAACAGGTATTTACTGGTTAGTTCAAAATAACCCTTTTCTCTCCCTAATATTAGTAGGGTAGTCTCAGATGTACACAAACAGCAGTGCATCCCTACGTGGGAACACATGACCTGCAGACTCATCCTTGAGGATGTTCTGTAAAAGCCTTCTACCAACTGTACCCTTAACAGAAGAGTGTATGTCAGTCTTAGTGTTCTTTGTGGAATACGGTCCACAAACCTTGGAGCCACTCTGCAAATTCTTCCCCCAAAAGCAACTATAGTAGCAGTTCCCCTAATGAAACAAGCCACAATTCCCTGAGGAGGAATCTCTCTGAAGTGAATTGTACACCAGAAAAATGCAATCTTGAAGTCTACTGTAGCAGACAGAGGAAACTTTCCAACTGAAGGAAAAATGTTTGGAAAAAATAAAAATAAGGACTAAAGTTTGTCAGAATTGTTTTGTCCAGTCTTAATTAAAATTCAGGATCCTCTGGACATCTAATGTATACCACTCCTGCTCTTCGATGGCATTAGGAAAAAATCTGGGGTAAAATAAGTGCCTAGGCTTAGGGCAGGACTAAGTCTTAGTTGGAATTATTAGAGGGGTAAAAGGAGTAAGAAAATGTTGACTGTTTGCTATCTTCCATTTTTGGCTAAGATAATGCCTTCTTCTTAACATTCGCCTCCATCACACCGCACCAAATTAATCCCCGAACAGTTTAATATCTGAAAATACCTATTATCCAGATGAGCTCTAGAACAAGGACTAACATCCTATGTTCTGAGTCAGACATTTGTGGTGACAACAGATGTAGAAGCCAGAGGCCCCAGTGAGATCTTCTATACTCCATACTTCATAGATTTAGATTTAGTGGAAGTTGCCAAACTATTAATCCACATATCCACTGCCCTGGCAAGCAGAGAATTAAGTGTCCAAGTCAGTGAGACTAACTGAGGCAGCTCAAACACTCAATGTAAGGCTACTTCGATGTGCCTATTGAGAAGGTAAGAGAGCAGGGTGGTGTTGTCACCAGGTAAATATGTTTTAGAAGTCAGTGCTAGTACAAGAGCATCTACTAATTGGACTTTTAAAATGTTCCATAACATTAAGAGAAAATGTGCAAAACATTAGAACTAGTTTACATGGACTCTATGTGTGGCAGGACTGCTCCATTCTTCCCTGACTAATTGATCATATAGTTCCAGAAAATGAACTGTGGGAATCTTAGCAGATACCTGAAAGAATAACACTTGAGCCCCTCGACAGAAACTACTCTCTGCAGAATCTGGACATGTGCACACAACACGGGAACCGCAGGGGAGCAAAGGTCGCCCGCAGTTCCCGTGTCGTGCGAACGCCGACCGGGGGGCGCCCCCATGGGACAGCCGTGTGCAGGATGCACGCAAAGTGACCATGGGCGGTAGAGGGGTAAGCCCCTACCGCGTGTGGCCACCCTGCTGTGCGAACAGCGGACGGCCGTCCCGCAGGGGCTGCACAGAGGCGGCAGCCCAGAACGGCTGGAGCTGTGGCCGCTCCAGCCTATAAGGGCAAACGGCCCCTCTGGGCATCCCAAGCCGTCACCCCCTAGCGCCGGGAGGCCCACACTGCGGTGCGGGGACTGCCAGGCTCCACCGGGGTCCGCCCACGTGCGCGGGTCGTCTGCAGCGCCCCGCTGGACCCAGCAGACAGCCCTGTGGTGCCTCCCCCGCTCGCCGCCTGGGTCGTACGGACCGGTCCTCTGTGTCTGGAGAGTGAAGCTCCAATTGGATAAGAAATGTTATAGCGAAGAAAACAGAAAAATACTGAGGAACAAACAACCTTCCCTTTCCAGGCTCAGTAGGGGTAATTTCCACCTCAGAGTCAGACAGTCCTCCCTCTTCCATTGCAGAGCTAGCCTCTCATCTAACATAACAGTAGTTTCTGGGGAGCTGGGACAAAGCAGACTTTCTCCAACCACAACAGATTCTACTAACCCAGAACCTCCTGCTGGTGCTGAATAATTTGGCATCTGCTCAGTGTCTCCCAGAGACTGGAATGAGAACAAGATACAAATCTCTTCTTACAATGTGAGAACCATAATGGGAACTGGCACTTAATACTTCTCAAGAAGATGCTTGACCTTCCCCCGGGGCTCCATAACATAGACTGCGGGACAGTTTACTCCTGTACTGGGATTTGCCCCCTCCCTGCTGCAACTAATTTATTTTATTTGTTTATTTTAAAATTTCTAAGCCTTTCGTCCACAAGGGATGCAGATTACAAAAACTATAGCAATTAAATAAATATAATTAAATTGAGAGGCATAACTATCCCAGAAAACAATACAGTTAATTTAAAATGCCTGAGCAAATTAAAACATCTTGACTTGTTGCCAAAAAGAATACAAAATTGATGCCAATTACCATATTTTTCCGTGTATAAAACGCCCCCATGTATAAGACGCCCCCCACTGGGCAGTTTTGCAACCGTGCGGTTCTCTCCTCGGCTTACTTCCGTGTATAAGACGACCCTCAATTTTTAGTCTAACGATTTTAGGAAAAAGTATAGTCTTATACATGGAAAAATACTGTATACCTTCTTCAGAGCTGGGGTATCTCCACAGAGAAAGCCCGCGTTTGTAAATGCATAGTGAACTTTTCCCAATGATGGAACTTGGAGAAGGGCCTCTTCTGATTGTCTTAGTATAAGGCCAGGACTCATAATGCAGGTCTATCACAACTCTCTGGTGAGCAAGACTTCTATGCGGCACCACTCAAGACTACTTGAAATGTGGCAGCCCATGGAACCCGCCTCTCGCTTGTCAACATATTGCATACATGGAAAGCCAATTTGAGGAAGCCACGCCTCATCATGATGTGGTGCTGGCAAGGAGTTGATTGTTGTACAGTTCCTTGCCACTCTGGCATTACCACTATTGCTTCTGTGGAGAGGCGGGAGGGGCACTCCTTTCTTGCACTTGAAGCTGGCTTCAGGGAGAAGAAAGAGCTGCTGGGGCTCATGGGTAGAGCAGAGTGGAAACTCCCCTCCCTAACTCAACCCAGCTAAACTTGTTAAGAGGAAAGAAATGTTAAAACCTAGATGATAACCCTATCTTCCTTGCTGAGACACAGACAGTCTACACAAGATGGAAGTTCTTCCTCCTGGATGACATTATTACTCATTTGAGAACCCTTATCTGCTAATAGGAAGAGATGTCACCTGGAGGACAAACCGCCCTACTGACACTACGGAGAGAATAATAGTGTTTCAAAATGGTTGCAAATTTCATTTTACCTGTTTATAAACCATACAATCTAGGAAAAGAGTAATAGGAAATTTAAAAACAAGCAAGCAAGCAGAAACCACACATGCATGGTTTCTGCATGGTTACTGTAACCCTAAACAAAATAGTATTGTTAGTATTCAGCCCCGTTTGTGTTTAGGCACACTATATACAGTAAAACCTTGGATTGCAAGCTCACTGACTCTCAGCCTAACCTACCTCACAGGGTTGTTGTGAGGATAAAATGGAGAGGAGGAGGAGGAGGAGGAGGAGGAGGAGGATTATGTAAGCCGCCTTGGGTTCCTTTCAGGAAAAAAGGCGGGGTATAAATATAATAAATAAAATAAATAAATAAACTTGGTCTGCAAGTGTTTTGCAAGACAAGCAAATTTTTAAAATAAATTTTAACTTGATAAATAAGCAACGTCTTGCAATACAAGTACTGTAGTACGGTCAAGAAAAATGAAGGCTTTACACTATCATTCTTTATTGCAACTTAAATTAAAAATATGTGTACAAATTTCTTATGGGGAACTTCGCTTTGATATACAAGTGCTTTGGATTACAAGCACATTTCCGGAACGAATTACAGTCATGCCTTGGATTGAGAGCATAATTTGTTCCGGACACGTGCTTGTAATCCAAAACACTCTTATATCAAAACGAAATCCCCCCAAAAAAATTTGTACAGAGATTTTTAATTTAAGCCGTACTACAGTACTTGTATTGCAAGACGACGCTTGTATATCAAGTCAAAAAAAATTAAATAAATATTTAAAAATTTGCTTGTCTTGCAAAACCCTCTCAAACCAAGTTACTTGTAATCCAAAGTATTACTGTATGCTTGCAATCCAAGGTATTACTGTAGTACTATTGTCCTTTAAGAATGAATCCAACTAAGTGATACAAAAGGTGTATTTGCTTAATGATTAATTTGCTATTCTAAAACCACTTAAGAGACATACTCATCAGGTTTTATCAAAGAAGTTTCTTCCTCCTGAGTTGTCTACTTGTTGAAACCTAAACTCACAAACTTTTCAAAACATTTAAGAATACAGTATCTGAGGTATTTTGCCTAAGCAAAAGGACACTTACTCCCACATATTTAGTCTTCCTCCTTGGCGAGCATCATCTATAATAGTACCAAATCCTCCTCTGATTACTACCGTCCGTGCAATCACTACTATAAACCCACTTATCATCAGTCCAAACTGGAAAACATCTGTCCACACTACTGCCTTTAGGCCACCCTATTTGGAAACAACAGAGTACAGTAAAAGATCTGTTCCACCAACATAAATATGCGCACGGAATCAAATAATAAATAATTGCTTCTATTTTTATATGATACCAGTTCCTGTGTCCTCACTCAGACCAAGGGCAGAATCCAACAGGGTGCTTACACCTCTGCTGATTCCCTTACGCCCTACCAATTCTCGTCCACAAATGGGACCCATCACTTGCGGAACAAAGATTTAGTGTTTCCAACATGAAATGAGAGAAAATGCTTGTTTCCGGAGCTGGGCAACTCGGTGGAGGTCGCATAAGGGAGCTCCACCAACTTGTCCCAATCGAAAAACAAGCATTTCTACTCATTTCAGGGCTTCCTCTGGGAAGCTCTAAGTCTCTGTTGTACAAGTGGTGGGTCCTACTCGCACAATGTAATAGGCGGGAGCCGCCACTTGCGCAGAATCAGCAGGATGAGAATCGGCGGAGGCATGAACACCCCATTGGATTCTGCCCAAGCAGTCCTTCTAATTATAAAAGTCCTGACATGAATCATATAAACATGTATTTGTCCTCAGAAACAAAAGTTAAAAGGAGTGCTGAACTTTAATTTGTATTACAGTAAAAAAAATAAAACAACAGTAGATAAGCTCAGCCATTTTGGTTTTTATTTCAGTTTGAACCAAAGCATATGAAGGTGAAACAATCTAAATTATATGCCAGGTTCCTTTCTGAAATCATAAAAATCACATTGGGTGGGAAGGGAAACCCTTTAAAGATAAACTTTTCGATTTAACCCTAAAGCACTGAACAAAGATAATGTTTTTTCCTTCCAGTTCAAAACTGTATTATACTCCCCCCCAATGGGGGGGGGAGATTGCGCGGAGGGAAGAACTGCGGAAAAAGGTGTTTACCTCCAGCAGGCCCGGGCAAATTCTCCCTCAGTATGGGGTGGGGCACAGGCTAACTATGTGACCCCACCATGCTCCTTTCTGCGCTCCCCTCACGCCGTCATGTAGCTCTCTGGGTTGCGGGCCGATAGAATTTGGTCACCTGGCCGGGCATGTAGCGTTTGCCTACACTGCGGACCCGGGCGGTGGTGTTCTTGTTTTGGGTTACCAGTGGAATTTCGTCACATTGGATTTAGGTTAGGCGGTAAGTGCGGTGAATAGGTAGTGGGGGTTAGGGTTTCGGTGTGCATCCCATGGCACCTTTGAAGGTGATTGGCAGGAACCCGGACTTCATCAATGTCAATGCCCTGTGGCTCCATTGCTGGGAGTTCGGGGAGCCTTTGGGGTCTGCACGGGTCACCCCCCTCGGTTGTCAGGCGGCGCCGGGGGCGGTGGCTCATGGTAGATCCCCCAGCACTTCGTGTGTGGAATTCGAGAGTGGCGAGTCACTGCGCCACGCTCGAGTTTGGGATGTTTTCGCCCTGATGCGCTCCACTGGCCTCGTGGCCGGCCTCAGTTAATCCCGCACTTCACCTTCGCAGAACTCCGATTCAATAAATGTGGCCCTGTTTTCAAACCATTACAGTTGTCTCGTCTCTTCATTTCACCCTATACCCGCGCAATCTCTTATCAACCTTAGGTACAGGAACCAGATTTCCTTCCCTTTGCTTCAATTTAACCTGGGAAAGGGAAGACATATACACAGACTCAGTTTTATAGCTCACTTATGCAACTGATTGTTTGGAGGCACCTGGAAGAATGGCAAATGCACACTACAGTTCCGTGTGGAGGAGATCTAACCAAATTTCCAGCACCTCACCAAACTACAGTTTGGAGGATTCTTTGAGGGAATCGTGACGGTTACAGTATTATAAAACGAATATTAGCGCAGCCATGTAAGCAAGCCCACAAAAGTTGCTAGCCTGCAGCATTTTATACTAGCCTGCTACTGTGTGTTGCCATGCTCGTCATGGAGGAAGCCTCCCCTTGTGTGGCCAGCATGGACATGAAGACTACTGACCAGGATATTAAAAAAAAAAAAAATGCCATCAAGGAAGTGGGGGGGATGGGACAGAACGATCCATCCTCTCACAAGCGCCTGCATTTCAGACTGACAGCAGAAGAAGGGGAAGCCCCTTCCTCCATAACCAGCTCAGAAATCCAGCAGGCTGGCAGAGGAAGGACAGAGTAATCTGTTCCTCCTCCACAAGCCTGGTCACTTGCCTGCATGATATTCCATGCATTTGCCTGCTTGTCTTGTTGCCTATGATTTCCAGGCGAGTTATTAAATACAAGGCAGATGGAGCATAAAAACAGGTCAGGAAAAAATAGGGTGTTATACCTAAAGTGAACGTTGAAATTGCTTTATTGATAACTTTTAAAAGGTTAATAGAACACATGCATATTATAACGAGCTGTTAACATACCAGTGTGCAATAGAAAGTACAGACCATTCCTGTTGCAATAACAGATCCCCATAACTGAAATCCTGTAACTAAGAAAAAATACATACACAGATTTTGAAACGTTTCTAGGGATACATGGAAGAAATACCTTTTAATTAATTAATTAATTAATGCAAAGATGTCAAAAAATAAATGCATATGAAAAAGCATCATGTTTATGTATTTGAAGCTTGCAATTGACAAGAAATTTAAAGAGTAATATGGTGGTGAATAGCAAACATACTTTAGCAATTGCTGAGTAATCTGGTAGGGATGACCAAAACACTTAAGTGTAACTACAGTGGAGAGTTGCAACAAGTTGTCTTGTCAAAAACATTTATCCCTTCACAACTCCAACGGTATTCAACTAAAAGGCAAGATTACTTAATTCTTTTCTTTCCCCCCTCACTTTACAAAAGGGCTAAACCCTTTTTAAGGCTGCAATCCTATACACACTGACCTGGGATTAAGCCCCATTGAACGAAGTACATCCGAGTAGAAATGTAAAATTTCCTGAAGTTTTTAAGCCATATGAAAAAAATGGGAGTTGAGTGGAGGGGAGAATGGAAATTTGGGGGGAAATAGAAAAACATGCAATATTTATTTAGTGCTTTTTACAGATCTAAAGTCACTTTGTGGCGCAATTCTATTGGGATTCCCAAAAGTCCCCAAACTCAGAGGCTTACGGGCATCCAATGCAGAGCGGAAGGAGCAGCGGAGGCAATCTTTGCCTCCCCACACCTCCTGCTCAGCTTTTTTGCTAGATGGATGTTTTTGGCCATCCAAAAACATCCATCTAGCAAACTCTGAAGGAGTTTCAGAGGGGATGGGAAGGAGGCTGGAGCGGCTTCAGGATACTTCGTATACTGGCCACTCCAGCCTCCTCCCCTTCCTGCCCCCCAAACTGCCGCCTTTCCCCCCTCTCCAAGGACATGTTCCTATCCTGGGAGAGCAGCCAATGCAGTTCTTTCCAGTGCCAGTTGCAAGGGGGCAGGGGAGGGGAATCAGAACCCCAATTCCAAGCTCCAAGGTCGGGGCACTGTCTCCAACCTCAGAGCTGGGAAACTGAACTATCCTATGGCCCCACAGACACTTCTAGGGGCCATAGGATCGTCCCCTCCAAAACATGGAAGAGCACAATCCTAAGGGATGGAAACTTGAAAGAGGTTGGAGCCCTCTGTCTATCCAAAGCCCTGCCAGCAAGAGCTAGACAGGACAGAAGGAGAATTGAGGCGTTTACAATCTCCCATTCCTCCATTTTAAACATTTACAGCTAGACAAGTCTCACGGTGGGTGGGTGGGAATCTGCACTAAGAATCCCATCCCTGAAGTAGTAGCTGTGTCTATGGCCTCAGGGATGAGAATCTGCAGCACCCTATGGCTCCTCAGACACCATCTGAGAAGCCATAGGACTGCCCTGAAAATTAATTATTTATAACTTGGTTTGCTCCTAAAATTATCATTAAAATTAAAAACACTTAAAAGTAAGCACAGTTAATTTGTAATTATTGTCTGAATAAACTATACTTTTAAATTTCATATACCAAACATTTTATAAGCAAACCAAGTAATGCATAATATATTTCAGGTTCCTATTTTATGTCTGACCAAAGGGAACTTCAGCAAGTAGTTGCTAAAATATCTGAGTCATCCTAGAAGCAAGAAGAGCTGGATGTAAAGGAAAAATGGTGTACAGCATCTGTTCCTGTTTGTGAGGAATTAGTTGGGGTAACATTTGGATATCTGGTCTAAAGGAAAAGCTACTGAGAGCTTATTTAGCTGGAGAAGGCACTCTTACCTATTAGGAATGGTAACCAAACATATTTAATTTATGGACTTGAGGCTTTATTCCCTTTTGTAAATAATTCCCCTAGTGCTAGTGTTAATCTCATCCCAACATCATAGGAACCAGGCTTCTATAGTTTCTTTTAGGTAAAATTTTGGTGGTAGCCATTAAAGGTTTTATAGCTAAGGTGGCATTTCCTAACAGTGAGATCTATTTGAGAACTATGGCAATGAATTCCATAGACTCAAGTCTCAAAGTTTAAAAAAGAAACAGAAACATAGGAAGCTGCCTCATACTGAATCAGACCATTAGTCTATCTAGCCCAGTATTGCCAACGCTGACTGGAAGTGGCTCTCCAAGTTTTCAGAAAGGAGGTGTGCTCTACCACTGAGCTATGGCCCCACCCTCCACTGAGCTCCACCTAAATATAGATGGGATAACTCACATGTTGTACTGTCACATCAGGTGGCAGTGGCAGGATGACCTACAGCATTTCTCTCACATGAGGGTTGTAGAACTACATTCATTGGCTGCTACAGTATCTAACCAGAAAAGGCCAGTAACACAGAGGAGCCTATAGAACAAAACCCAACACTGTCAAGAATGTACATTTTCTTGACATATTATGATATGGTGTCTCTAGCCATATGTTGAGAAATTGGGGAAGACTTGGTGCATCCCTAAATGTCTATCAGTAAAATATCAATAATCTTAATAAGGAATGGAAGAAATAACTATGCCGGGAATCTGACAGAGAGGATTTAAAAACCATTTTTCCCATTGCTTCAATGTTTCCAGAAACATTACATATCTAGTCTTATATTACATTGTTTTAATAAATCATTTTGGGGGTGTAATGGCTGGGTAGCAATATATGAACACATTGTCTTAAACATTTTATTCAGCATTCTAAAAATAAAATTCATAATCCATTTTTTTTCCCATTTTTCAGGGTGTGGTGGAACCTCCATGGAAAACCCCAGGTTCTTTTCTGAATATTTCCATTTTTTCTCCAGGCCCTCACATCTGTGTCTGAGTAAACATGCACATGATTGGCCTGTACATTATTTTTAAAATCCATTAACAGTTAAATCAAAAGAGTTATTAATTCAACTATCACATATGCTTGAAACACAAAAATATATAAATTGACTTCAGTGTCATATTACTTGTGCACACTGCAAGGTGGGGGTGCATGAAAGGAAAATGTGACTGAAAATTTTCACATAGCTACAACACATGTCACACAAGTGAACCATCTACAGAAGTCAGCATACATGGCTGACCTTCTATCTATCTATCTTTTCCTTGATTTAAAAAAAAATGTGTTAAAGGATATTTCCACATTACCTTGATTCAAAGCCAGGGATGGAGAATATATAACAATTCCAGTATATAATACCTGGAGAGGTGGAACAAATAAATATGCATGTGAAATAAATGGTCCCTCTCAGAATTATTTGTTTTATACCAGTTGATACTGTTTTAATCATGAAACAAACAGCAACTATTCTTAGATGAATTTATTGTGGTAAGAATCAGTTAGATTTTAAACGTCATTGGCTCTCCTTCAGGCAGAATTGAAGCAAACTGAGAAGGTGCACCAATGTAACCACTCTGAGAGCTGCCAGACAGCTGGAAGTGGAATATATTTAGAAATAAAATAATAATAATAATAATAATAACAATAACAATAACAACAACAACAACAACCAAGCACCACCAGAGCCTAAAACCTGAAGGGGAGAGAATCCTTCTCAGGAGTCACCTACACAAGCAACCTGAGGCATAGTACTGGTAGTGGTCCTGAGCTTCTTTCAAAGAAAAGCACTTGAAGAAATAAGGATCCCATCCCTGAACTACTTAAAGCCCTGGTCAAGCGTTCTAGGATTCAGCAACTGGCACTGTTGCTCTTAGCTACTTCATAGACTTCATCCTTTCACATCTATCTTACTCCTTAGCAGAAAGGGACATGGTACAGTACACCTACAATAAGCAGGCAGGTCACCCATCATAACTATGTATGAATATTGGGGTTTATAGCAATATTTTCCCAACTATTTGTTGTAACATCATGGTATTCAACTAGGACCTGTCCACATACAATAAACAAATGTACATAAAATTTCTTAACATCTCTCCTTTTAACTGTGGGTTGGATCTAGATTTAGGTGTGTGCAGCTGGACTGATGGAAGCAGACTTGCCTGCCCCCTCATCCCCATAGCAGCCCCTTCAACCCCCTGAAAATGCTACGAAGAGGGTAGGGGGACCCTGCTGAATGGGGTAAGCTGTGCAGGGGGGGAAGGCAGGATCCCTGAAAATCAGTCAGAGGCACCTTCTGTATGTAAAACCCTTAATCCAACCCAAATATCTCCAAATCCATATCATTTTAGCATCATCTACCATGAGATGCCAGGAAGAGAGAAACACACCTCTCACCACCAATACAATTTTAGTGCAAAGAGTAGAAAAAATTATGTACTATCTACCTTTGCTATATGTGTATACACATCCTATAGGTTATTATGACTGTTTTATCGATTCCTGTGTTTATTGATTTGCATTATATTGTATTTTATTCTTTTAGACATTTGTATTTGTGGAGAAAAAACGTCAGAGTTTCCTGCACCACACACACACACACACACACACACACACACACACCTCCTCATGTGTAAACAAGTATAATCCCAGCTGGGGGCTGGGAAATGCAAAATGTACATAGTTTTTCTGATGGCTCCTGATGCGCAGAGTCTCCCATGACTTTGATGGCCGGTGCCACAGCTATTTGCATGCAAATGCGACAAAGAGCCACCCCTCCCCTGCCTAGCCCAGATGAAGTTCATCCTGATTGGCTAAAGACACCTGGGCTACTGAAAGGAGGGGTGGGGGGAAGAATCTATACTGCTGCTGTGGCTTTTGGGTTTCGTTGTTGTCTGCACGCTTCGCATGGAGGAGGGCTTTTGCTAAGGCAAACCCTGAGAAGACCAACCCCCAGACAAAGGGAGTGCCTGGGTATTTATATAGTAAAGAACTAGTTTTGTTGTTTTATAGCTCTACTTGTATGTACCAAAGTGTCTCCCCACCTTTCTCCCTCTTCCCTCACCTTTTATTGTAATCTGTTTACCTTAAATAAACTTTCCTGGTTTTACCCCACATGGTGTGTGTGGTTCCTCTGTGATTCAGTGCTAAATCCAGTGTATAGACCAAGGGCAAGGCCCTGAGAGAATCAAGTCAAGACGGCAGAGCTAAGGCTGGCAGTTTTGCACCTTTGATCTCTGGTCTTGAGAAAAGGACCGGTTGGCAGTCCTTCACAGTATTGTATTTTATGTTTTTAACTGTTATGTGGCATTTTAGTTTTTTAACTGTTTGTGATCTGTCCAGAGAACATTAGTTATTGGGTGGATTTGTTGTTTAATTATAGCAAAAGAGATGGAAATGTATAGGAAAAAAAGCAATGTTGAGATTAATAATGTAATTAAATACTTAGGAATTGTAATTCCAAAAGATATAGATAAATTGGGAGAACAGAATTATAGGAAATTAAAGAATGAGGTTAAGAGTGAGTTTCACTGTGTGAGTTTCATGGCCAAGCGGGGACTAGAACCTCGGGAGATCCGGGTTCTAGTCCCCGCTCGGCCATGAAACTCACTTGGTGACTTTGGGCCAGTCACTGATTCTCAGCCTAACCTACCTCACAGGGTTGTTGTGAGGATAAACTGGAGAGGAGGAGGAGGATAATATAATGTAAGCCGCCTTGGGTTACTTGCAGGAAAAAAGGCGGGGTATAAATTTAATAAATAAATAAATAAGAATAAAATAGAGCCACTTGGGCCTCCAGCAATAGAGATGGGATCCAATGTTTTATAAGCAAACATTATGATGCAACTGTAATTTACAACACATTAAATAATACAAAAGATTCAGGATCATCTACAGCATTTTCTGCTTTACTTGCCGTTTGTGTCATAAACATTACTGTACCAAGCAAACGCAAATGTCTATTATATCGAAGCTCCAAGTACTGCAAAAGAAAAAACGCTACTTTTAGATACAAAACATATGTGTATGTGTACACACACACACACACACACAGAGAAATCAAATAGTACTGATACATTAAAAAATAAACAATGCTGCTTAAGGTTGCTATCATTTGCTATCATATCACTTGGGAGTAAATTCTAGTGAATTCACTAGGACTTACTTCCGAGTAAAAATTCACAGCATTGGACGGCATGAGTGCAACTCTGTGCACAGTTACTGAGACTCAAATTGCATGTTACACCAGATTAATTATTGATGTTCTAACTTTTCAAAACTTAATACAGTGGGGCAGGGGGGAGGTGCTAATTTGATCAGGAAAGAAAAAATCCACGCATCTCTTTTTCAGAAGTGGTGGTTACGCCTCTAGTACTTACTTCTCTGTCCTCACCTGGCCTAAGTTCCTCATGGTTTTGCCAATGTTTCCCCACCTTCTGAAAACAATGTTGTGTCTATATTTATATCCACTCTTTTTCTCCAATGGCACTGAAAACCACATGCATAGGATTCCCAGGTTTCCCGTGCGTTACAGGGGGCACGTGCAGATGCTGTACCTGATTTTTTCCTCTACTGTGGCCAACAGCAGCTCTGGGTAGCAGATTAAATTTAGATTGGGGAAAGGGTTAAACACCCTCTGCCAGAGCACCACTTCTCCAATCTTCAAAGCAGCCATTTCAAGATGCTAGTTAGGTTTTTTTTCCATGTGGGAGACCCTCAACATATGCATCAGATCCTGCATTGCAGACCCTGCACTGATTGCTGCAGCATCTAGGAGGGGGGTTGACTAGGTGTATATGCATCTTCATATATCCAGTAAAATTAACCATTTGCTAAGTCTTTACACATGACACTGCAAACAATTTTTTTGTATACTGCTATAGGGAAATCATCTGAAAAATATCTTCATAATCTAAGGATTTATAATCTAAAATAAACAAGACAAAAGCTGCAGGATCTTTTCAGCAGCATTTTATACCATTGACCACAGTCTCCTTCTGAGGTGTTTAGCCAGTATGGGACTAGGGGGCACTGTTTCGCAGTGGTTCCAGTCCTAACTGGCATAACGCTCCCAAAAGATGATGTTGAGGAGAGGAACTATTGCTTGAGGTTCTATTGAGGAACTATTGAGGTTCTATTGAGGAACTATTGCTGGGGTTCCCTCGATCTCTACTTTGGCCCCTATGCTTTTTAACGTGTACATGAAGTCGCTGTGGGGAGGTCACCTGGAGTTTTGGGGCTGGGTCTTATCACCATGCGTATGATACCCAGCCTCTCTCTCTCTCTCTTTTTCAACTGATGTCAAGGAGGCTTCTGAAGTCTTGAACAATTGTCTGGATGGATTGGATGTGAGTGACCTAACGAGGCTCAATCCAGACAACTAGTCATGCTAATCTGGGATTGGGGATACAGCCTGTTCTGTTCCTGGCTGGGGTTCTGCTCCCTCTAAAGGATCGGATTCACAGCTTGGGGGTGCTTTTAGACCCAGCATTGCTCCTGCAGGGTCATGTGGCTGCTGTAGCCAAAAGTGCCTTTGCTTGCGCCCCTTCCTGGAAAAGGCAGATCTGGCCACAGTGATCCATATTTTAATCACCTCCCACTTAGATTACTGCAATGTGCTCTACATGGGGCTGTCCATGAAGTGTGTTCGAAAACTGCCGCTACTGCAAAATGTGATAGCCAGATTACTTTCTGATGTGCTCTTTGTTTACTATATTACACCAGTCCTGTGCCAATTGCACTTGCTTCCAATTTGTTTCTTGACCCAATTCAAGATTCAGGTTACAGCCTTTAATGGTTTGGAGCCAGGATATCTGAAAGACCAGCTCATCCTGTATGAACCTGCCTGTAGTTTACAAACTATGTCCGAGGCCCTGTTGTATCCTCACCACAAGACAGGCTTGGTCGGTGAGAACACAGCGCTAGCTTTTCTGTGATAGCACCCCAATTGTGGAACTCCTCCCTAAGGAAGTTAGACTGATTCCATCTTTGTTTAGTTTTAGAAGGGCCGTTAAAACTTTTCTGTTTTGAAGGATTTTAAATGGGACCAATTCCCCTCTCTGATGTTTTTAAAGATTTTTTCTCTCGTTCTTTGATATGATTTTGTTTTAAAATTTTAAATTACCGTATATGTTGCCTTGGGCCCTTTGTGGCAGAAAGGTGACTCATAAATAATTTTATAAACAAAATAAAAGTGAATGGGGAGAAGGAGAAGTGAAGATGAGCTAAGGAGGGGTTGACTGATGGGCATTTCCACATTATGTATTCAAAGTCAGTTTGACACCTACGGTATTTCATAGATTTCATAGATCATAGAGTTGGAAGGAGCCTACAAGGCTATCGAGTCCAACCCCCTGCTCAATGCAGGAAACTAGAGGAGGGGTATCCCATCCAAGTAATAACCAGGCTTGACCCTGCTTAGCTTTCCACACTCAGACAAGCTGAGCCAGCGTAAACCACAGGGCTTAAATTTCATGGGCTCCTCCAACAAACTCTGGGGAGTTTCTTGAGTCTGCTTTTGTTTCTTTACACAAACTTTCTTAGTTAGATGCCACAATGGTTAAAATGGTTAAAATATTCTGACATCAACAGTCCCGTGGAAAGGAAGAAGGAGCGAAGGAGGCAGGAGCAGGCAAAGGGAACATCAGGGCCTGCTCCGGTTGGACTGTGTGCCCCCCCCCAGGTGATGAGAGGGGAAGTAGGGTCACAGGGAAGCCAGTGTTTTTGTGGATTGTTGTGAACCGCCCAGGGAGCTTTGGCTATTTGGCGGTATATAAATTAAGTAAATAAAATATTTTGGGAATATATGCTGAAGCACAGAAAAGGTGATGCTATGGTGGTTCTAGAAGAATGGCTGTGCTAGTGAAGGTTTTAAAGAGGGACTTGTAGCTATATTGAGAAGTGGTTTAAGTCACGAGTGGATAGAGAAGATGACTATTTCTGGCATCGGAAAGTGGGTATGGAAAAAAAAACCAAAGACAGAACTGAGAGAAATAAATGGATAGCACATCCACATTATAGACTTTAACTGGTTTAACAAATACAGTATACCCTTTCCTCAAGGAATCCTGGGAATTGTAGTTCTATGAGAACTATTCCAAGCACCTCATGAAACCTCTTTGAGAGAAGCTATCCAGTTAAATTGGTATGAAAAGATTATACTTTTGCAGGGTAATAAGTTCCATAGAGTTCAAAGAAAAGTGCAGCCACATCTTATGAATGCAAGCACCACACTGAATAAGTGTGCATAGGACTGCAGTCTTATTCATTAGCATTATTGCTAATTTATGGGATTGACTGCCACAAGATGTGGCAATGGCTGCTGGTTTAGCTGGCTTTAAAGGTGGATTGGCCAAATTCATGGAGGAAAGATTTATGAAAGTTATCTGTGCAGTGTACGTCTGAATAACAGATGCTGGGGACAAACAACACAGGAGGGTTCCTGCCTTCGTGCCCTGGTTGTGGGCTTCCTGGAAGACTCTGGCTGGCCACTGTTGCAAAAAAGAATCCAGGGCTCTTGCAGCTTTAAACTGTTTTTGCATTCCCCCAGTTTGTAATCTGAATGTAAGACCAGCATTGGTTTGAACATAAGCTTGATTGAAAAACAGGTCTTTCCAAGCCCAAGGGAGGTTTTAGTGTGGAAAATGTTTGGCACCAAATAACTTGAAGGGCCACTTTCACCCATATCAGCCTGCCCAGTGACCATTTTAAGGTCAGCAACAGAGGGCCTTCTCACTTGCCCATCTTTGAGGGCAGCTAGGTGAGCAAGTACACGAGAGCAGGCCTTTTTCACAGTGGCCCCACACCTCTGGACTGGGTTTCCATTGGGGTTTTCCCCAGCCCCATCAATGCAGACTTTTAGAAAGGCCTTGAAAACTTGTTTACTCTAGCCATCCCCTAATTATGTTTTATTGGGCTGTCCTGGTTTGTAACTGCAATTGTGTTGTGGTCTTTTAGCACTGACTAGGCCAGATATTTTACTGCTTGCTTGTTTTTATGATTTTTTGCTGTTATTACTGTATTGGCTATTACATGGGATTTTCTTGTTGTAAGCCACCTTGGGAGGGTTCCTGCCTTGAAAGCGGCCTAGAAATATTTTAAATAAACAATTACAATAAGATAAGGCAGCAAGAGTTGACAGCTGAAAGTGACCCCTACTCTTTAGCCCTGGGAGATACTAAAAGGCCAAGGTAGCGCCCCTCCCTACCTCGTAGGCGCTGGTGATCCCCAGTCGGTAGTAGATGGGTAGGAACACTTCAGCGCTGATCACCACCATGAAGATATATGCGAAAGCAAAAAGACCGAAGGAGAGGCCAAAGCGGTAGATCTCAGCCGGGGTTCCCAGCACTGTCACGGCCGACATGAAGCTGGCTGTGAGGGACAACGACACAGGCCCACAAGTTAGGTTGCGGCCGGCCATCACGTAGTCGTTGTGACTTTTGTGGACTCCTTTAAAAGCGTAGAAAATGCCAATACACGCGGAAAGCACCAGCATGGCCGCGAAGACTAAGTAGTCTAAGGCGGTGAAGCGTTCGGCGAGTTCGTCGGGCTGAAGAAGGGGTGGGACGGTAGGAGAAGCCGACGACATGATGCTGAGGGGCTCCAGGCGAAGGCAGCCAGCGAGGAGGCAGAGCGGGCTGGAGAAACAAGCGCCCGCGCAGGAGCTCTCGCTACCCGGGCAACGTCCGCGAATTCAGCGCCACTGGGGTCGCGTAACCCAGCTAGCCCACCGCTCCCGCCTGTGGGCCTCACCCACGTCGCCCCCCTTGGCCGTGGTCCTGCTCTCCTCAGCCAAACCTCCCGGGACCCGGCAGCGCGTGCTTCACTGAACCCTCAGCCCTACCTATCTCGGCCCATCCCGGGCCTAAGCTCTCTCTATCCCGCTTCGTTGAGAGCCCGTAAAGGCGCACGCGCGGCCAACCGCCCCAGGCCCCCGCGACTTCGAAAGGCTTTCCTGCAGCGCGGCGCCGGCGCGCGATCCTCTCCCACTATCCGTTATTCAAGTTTTGCGCGCTTTGCTGCCGGCCCCTGCCGCGCTATCTACGCACTGTGACGCAGCTCGGCCTTTTCCTTGGCCCTCACCGCCTTTAGTTGTTCGCAACCTTGTTCGTTTGTCACACTGCCTAGCTTAGTTTCTTCATCCCGCTCCCCACAGTTGGACCCAAGAACCTTTCCCCTCCTTAGCACCCTTGCCCGTGCCCCTGGTGGTGGTTGTGTTCCGTTTCACTTCACACTATATGCCCTTCCCATAGCAATAGCCTACCTTCGCTGTGAAACGTGGAGCTGGTGGGTTTTCAGGTAAAGTTGACATTAAAATGCCAACGCACATTTCTCCGAAAAAATTATTCCTCCTCCTGGTCAGTAAGTGGAGCCCTCAAATCCCATTTTTGTCCTCCCCTGGTTCCAGATATTCTGGTCATGCACAATCCTTTATTCCCGTTGTGAAACCATAGACATAACTGGATTTATTTTTATTATTGATTTAAAGAACCGAGTTCTTAAAATATGTCTGTCATATGTTTAAATTCACACAATTTTACATAATGGTTTTTTGGTTCGAAGAACTATAATAAAAGGCTGAAGGCTATTTTTGCCTGAAAACATTTTCAAGCAAAATCAGTCTTGCATTTACATTTTAAATACAATGTTGTATTTCAAATACAAAATGCTTCAAAACAAAATTTTATTTACAGATGCTTTAATAAGTTATTAGATTCTCTGTATTCAAAAAAGAAATTAGCACATTTTAACAGGATAAACTTTGGCTGCAATCCAACACAAAGTTAGACTTAGTTACATTCATTACATCAGTGGACGTAAGCTTGTCTAACATTAATTTATATTATATTTTTATTCTATCCTTACTCCAAGGAGCTCACGGTGGCATACATGAGTATCCCATTCTTTTCCTTACCATAACCCTGCAGGATAGGTTAGACTGAAAGTAAGTGGGCCAGAGTCATCCAGTGAGGTTCATAGCTGAGCAGAGATTCAAATCCAGGTCTTCATATTGGATTGTGACCTATCATTAATTGTGACCTATCATTACAAGCTTCAAATAAAATGGAAAATGTAATGAGCCATTTCAATTTATTTCAGCTAGTCCAAGCATCTTGTGCCACAAAATCAAACATGATTAAATCATACAACTTTCCCAAGAATTATATCAATGGAAGGCGGCAATTAGCAGCTAAACAAGTTTCAACAGCACCCCAAAAATATTTTTGTACAAGGAGACTTGTTTTATTGCCTTATATCAAATCAGTACCATGAGGTAATCGCTTACTATATCTGTCTAAATTGATTTAAGGAGGACTTTGACTTTAATAAGTTTCCAGCAAATGCCCTTGGACATTATAGGTGATGGATAATATCACAAAGCCCCTTTCAGTCTGCACCACTTTATTTAAGGAGAGTTCAAAACTTTCCCCACAATATTGTGTTCCACTATGTTATTTAAGAAAAAATGTGGAATAATTTATACAGCAACTCCTCCAAGATCATAAACACTGGCACGACTAACATAAATGAGTTTCTCCAGGCTAATAGCAACAAGGGAATTTCTTGTACAGTGCCTGCTGCTGCAAAGTAACATGAAAAATCTTTTAATTTCACATAGTTTCTGATTACAGTGTTTGCCACTGAGTGTCACTTAGCAGTGGACTGTACTTAGTCAAGTTCCTTTGTATGTATTTGTTTACTGCCAAATTTTATTTTATATTTTTTGGGTATTCTGTTTTATATTTTATGGTCAATGGCAAAAAAAAAAAAAGAAATAAAATGAACTTAACTATATTCTTTGCCAAATGTGCTCAATTTTTTACATAAAATTATCAAGTTTGCATATGCATACTTTATTTTGACTACAAAATGGGGTTTTGCAAGTCTTTTAATATTTTTGGAAGGTGGTAGATGAGATTGTATAACAGTATGGATTCTAAACCATACAGTAGTCAATTGAGAGGAAATCCCTTTCCATGGGCTAAACATTCTTGTGATTAAGACTGCAATCCCAAATATACTTACAAGGAAACAAGCCCCATTGGACACAAACATTTAAAATGTTTAAAAATATTTTCTACTGAACAATAATTTCACATAGGGATATCTGTGTGAAGGGGCAAAACATGTTGAAAGGACTACAGGGCTGTGCCTCTAGCCACACCTCTGACAGCACATGGCACTTCCTGGCCCTGCCATCTACGTGTTAGCATGGACTTCTGAAGCAAGAAAGTCTACACATGATGCAGACTTCATTGCACAGAGCCTTCCCTAGGCCCTGGAACCCTGATCACAGGGAAGGCTCTGTGTGACTTCCCCACCTAAAACATGGAGGAAGGAGCTGTGCATCTTAGGGGCGGGGCTAGAAGCATGATCCCCCAGTCCCTCTCAACATGCTTTGTCCTTTCACATGAGTAACACCTCTTGCCATATTAGAAACCTTATTGTTCAGATTTCACTTTTCCCTTTGGGAAATAGGAATAATTAACTGGAAAATCATAATCATGAGTACTGGAAACTATGCAGTGCAAACCTATGCATATTTACTCAGAAGTAAGTCCCACTAAGTTATTGGGGCTTACTCCCAAGTATGCATAGGATGGCAGCCTGGTCAGTAAAATGATCAAACATATCTTAGTTCTCATTCCACACTCACTGGAATTTATATCTTAATTTTAAAAAAAATTGCTTCCCATGTGTCCTGAAAGCAGCAACATTAAATTTCTCATTACTTGCATTTTTTCCAGTTATATATTGTCCAACCTTTGATGTTTTGGTATGACTTGCCCAGATTTTTCAAGGGAACAGGACCAGTGCAAGGCAGTTTGGTGCCCTAGGCAAGAACAGATATTTAGCGGGGGGGCCTTCCCACTTGAGAGCACTGTATTTTTTTTCAAGGAGTTTCTGGCGCCCCGTTTAGCCCTGCGCCCTAGGCAGCTGCCTAGTTGGCCTAATGGTAGCACCGGCCCTGCAAGGGAATAATTAATATTCTTCTGGGAACACAAGCTGAACTTTATCCTGCCTTCACAGGCATAACCTGAAGTACGGTAGCTGCCAACGTAAGCACAGAATCCAAGAAGATTTTCATATATGAACACCATTGACTTTTTCTTTACTGTCTGTGAAATCCATTTCAATATGATTGAAAGCTGGATTGTCAGTTCCTTCATCTGTCACTCCAAATGGCTTCCAATTTAAAACTTCAACTTTTTCTTCCTGGAAAAAATATTTTTTTACAATGAGGAGTAAAGGTTTTTTCTGTGGGGTTTTTTTTTTTTTTGCTTAAAATATTTATAGTCTGCTCTTCAACGATACTTCCAGTGCAGTTTACACAAAGATGATAACATATACAAATAAAATAGAATAAATGACAACATGTTAAAATAACAGTAAAGCCTGCAAAAATAGAAGCGACTGCCTGATGCGGAAAATGATGGCATTGGGCAAATGTATCTGGGGAAGGAGTTCCATAAAGGGGCACCATAAATGAAAGACCCTCTCTCTAGTTGCCACCCACCTTATCTCACATGGCTGGGGCACACCTGGAGGAGAACCTCTGAAGATGTTCTCAGTACAGAGGCAGTGTTGACGTGGAAGCCAGCACTCCTCCAGGTACCTGGATCCTAAGCCACCATGGGCTTTAAAGGTAGGCAATAGCACTTTGTTGCACTCAAAAAGGGACTGGTAGCTAGTGAAGTTTTTTTTATTTGTTCAAAATGACCAGTCACAACCTGGAGCTGCATTCAGAACCAACTGCAATTTTCAAACAGTCTTCAAAGGAAGAAGCAAGTACAACACATTACAGCTAAAAGCTCATGGGAATACCACATTCAGTCCTAAGCAAGATAGAGATTTTGATGATGTAACACTAATTTTGATGGTGGGACACCAGGCTGGGGAAATACCTGGTCTTTATGGGTTCTTTTTGGATTCATACTCTTTATGGATTCATGCTCCTTAGAGATCAGGTTTACCATCTGGGAATGTACCTGGACTCAGTGTTGCCCTTGGATGACCAAGTAGCAGCTGTGGCCCAAGGTGCTTTTTATCACCTTCAGTTGATACACTAGCTGCTACTACTCCTGGAAGACAAGTATCTGACCACTGCCATTCATCCTGTGGTGACTTCTAAAATAGATTACTACTGCAATGTGCTTTATATGGGGCTGCCCTTGAAACCGGTACAGATTCAGAATCCGCTTGCTTAACTGCTGCCAGGTATAAACCAAAGTAGACATATAACATCAACTCAATTAACTTTCAGTTACCATGGTCAGTTCAAGGTGCAGGTCTCAACTTTTAAAGCACTAAATGGTCTGGATCCTGCATATCTCAAGGAGTGCCTTCTCTTGTATGAGACCCTCCTCACCAGGCATTAAAATCTGGAAATGAAGCCCTGGTTCAGGTACCATATATTGTGAATTCCAGACTGCCATCAACAATGCAAATCTGTTTTCTCTTTTGGAACTCCATCTCTTTGGAGAGCAGGCACAGTCGCTCCTCTCATTTAAGAGGGGAGTGAAAATTCACAATTTATATTGTGTTTTCAGTCATTAATTTAAACAAATTATTGCTGCTGCTGTTCTGTGTTCTGCTGATTCTTATTTTCTGTTTGATTTATTTCAAGTATTTGTTGATTGTCCAGCTATTACTGCTATATGGTTAGACTTTTTGCCTATTGGTATTTAGATTTATTTTTTTCGGTTTGAACTGTATTAATTGTGAATTGTTTTAATTTGTTTTTATTGTATGCCTCTTTGGGAGCCCCAATGGCTGAAAGGTGGTCTACAAATAAAATAAGTATCTCTTTAGACTAGCAAAATAATGGTACCAACAGTAAATGCAGAAGACCATTTGTGAATAAAAGCTTTCATCAAGCTACCTCAGGGATTCTGTTATTAAGGTATATGACCACTAGAGAGGGCTCTTTCTCAGTTTTAAAAATTCTATTAGGGGATTAGATAAGAGTTAAAAGTATAGTTGATGTATTTGCAATAGAAAGCATTACATAAGAACAGGTGCTAGCATAGGTCATTTAACTGGTTCAACAATCCCTAGGGAGTATGTTAAAGATCATTCTTCAGCAAAACGTTTTGGTCCCTTACATAATTCGTAGATACTATTCTCACAAGAAATATATTTATGTGCAACCATGCCACAGCTGTTTCTTTAAGAATATACATATTTCAACTCATGGAATGGTCTGGGAACACCTGATGCTGCAACGTTGTTGAAATTAAGCAGATTTGAGCCTGGTGGACTCTGGAGCCCTATGTAAGAGTTGGATGTCAATATAATAAATAAATCTTCATATTTATACGAAATCATATTTTTAGGGTGCAATCCTATGCATATTTAGATAGCAAAAAGTCCTACAAGTCCCAGCATTCCCCAGTCAGCATGGCTGGCTGGGGAATGCTGGGACTTGTAGGACATTTTGCTGTCTAAATATGCATAGGATTGTTCCTTTAAATGGTCAGACTTAAGCCTGAAGCTCATCTTATTGCAGAGACAGTGAACAAAAAGAACTGGTCTGAATTATTTTCAACTACATATTCATTATATAATTTTACTCCACTAGTAAATTATATACATTTCAGATACAGCTATAGAAATATATTTCTGGGGGGCGGGGCTTCTAGCTGAATGGAGTAGGACGGATACTGAGAGAGCTCCGGTCGGAAAAGATATGAAAGAATAAATCTCCCCTGAAATAATAAGGATCCTGTGAGTAACATTCTTCATTCAAACTTGAATAAGGCAAAGGGCTGTGTTTTTTTTTAAAAAAAAAATTTTTTAAGGAGGAACTGTTTTGTAAACTTTCTTTCGTATTTCTGGGCTGGTTGCCAAATGTCCAGAGATCGTAAATATATAATTCCATCGGTCTGGGAGAGAAAGAAAACCCATCCTAGTGATATCAGAGTGTCACGGTTGGATAGGGTACAGCTTGAAGAAGAAATTAATTCTAAAAACAACACGGAGATCAAAAAAGATAAGATCAGCCGTAGTGCTGAATCACTTAGAGCAGGAAGTGCTCGTACAATCCCGGAAATTCTATCTCAGCAGAAGGTGGGATCTGCTGTTGCTGTAGTGATACCAAAAAAACCGAAAGAAAGCACGTCGAGTGAAATGATGGCACAGATCCAGAAGCTTCTAAAAGAAAATAACGAAGAGATAACAAACCAGATGAAGACCGAGATGAAAGCAAACAATAAACAAATTGCGCGGGTATAGGGTGAAATGAAGAGACGAGACAACTGTAATGGTTTGAAAACAGGGCCACATTTATTAAATCGGAGTTCTGCGAAGGTGAAGTGCGGGATTAACTGAGGCCGGCCACGAGGCCAGTGGAGCGCATCAGGGCGAAAACATCCCAAACTCGAGCGTGGCGCAGTGACTCGCCACTCTCGAATTCCACACACGAAGTGCTGGGGGATCTACCATGAGCCACCGCCCCCGGCGCCGCCTGACAACCGAGGGGGGTGACCCGTGCAGACCCCAAAGGCTCCCCGAACTCCCAGCAATGGAGCCACAGGGCATTGACATTGATGAAGTCCGGGTTCCTGCCAATCACCTTCAAAGGTGCCATGGGATGCACACCGAAACCCTAACCCCCACTACCTATTCACCGCACTTACCGCCTAACCTAAATCCAATGTGACGAAATTCAACTGGTAACCCAAAACAAGAACACCACCGCCCGGATCCGCAGTATGGAGTAGGCAAAACGCGTACACTGCCCCGAGCCAATTAGGACAATGAACCAAAATTCCTACTCGGCCCCGCAAAAGGCGACCAGAGGAGCTCACACTGCATAACGGGCGTGGAGGGAGGGAGCTGCAAGAAAAAAGAGAGGCATTGGGTGGGGTCACCTGTGCATAGATATAGCCTCAGTGCCCCACCCTTATAGCCAATAGGAAGGGAGCAACCAATTTGCCCCGGGCCCTGCTGGGAGGTGAAATCACCTCTTTTTCCCGCGTTCTCCACTCACCCTCCCGCGCAAACTCTCCCCCCCCCCACAGAAGCGTGGGGGGGAAGTTAATTGCGCGGGTATAGGGTGAAATGAAGAGACGAGACAACTGTAATGGTTTGAAAACAGGGCCACATTTATTGAATCGGAGTTCTGCGAAGGTGAAGTGCGGGATTAACTGAGGCCGGCCACGAGGCCAGTGGAGCGCATCAGGGCGAAAACATCCCAAACTCGAGCGTGGCGCAGTGACTCGCCACTCTCGAATTCCACACACGAAGTGCTGGGGGATCTACCATGAGCCACCGCCCCCGGCGCCGCCTGACAACCGAGGGGGGTGACCCGTGCAGACCCCAAAGGCTCCCCGAACTCCCAGCAATGGAGCCACAGGGCATTGACATTGATGAAGTCCGGGTTCCTGCCAATCACCTTCAAAGGTGCCATGGGATGCACACCGAAACCCTAACCCCCACTACCTATTCACCGCACTTACCGCCACAGAGAGAGACAAGCCTCTGCTTAGTCGACTCTCCCCCACCTGCCAGAGAGAAGCTCGAGCAGGGCCCTTCGCAGATCTTCGATGAATATATCGTTTCCAGCATCGGACAAATGTACCCCGTCCGGCCGGTACAACTCCCTCCGGGCCAAGGATATCTCGGAATGGGGGATGACAGACCCCATGCCTCCAATAGCCCTTCGAATCTCACCATTAACTTTCCATGCCGCCCTGTTTAAACTGGCAGGGCGCACTGAATAACGCCAACAGTAACGCGGAAGAATATTGGACCACAGAATGCGTACTCCCGGCCACTGGGAGGCAACATATGATAAGTCCTTTACCGCTTCCAAAATCAGAGCCTTGCCTTTCAGCAAGCCCAAATCGTTGCCACCCAAATGCAACAGTAACACGTGCGGAGGGGCCTGGACAAGGCCGGAATGGAAAAGAGTAAAAGCGAGGTCGTGCCACTGCATACCACGCCGTCCAAGCCATTGGATGGTCGCCGTCTGCCCGAAGCCCAGCTGAGCACCGATAGCGGACTTGGCAGCGCGCCTTGCTGCCCAAAAGATCATACTGTGGCCACATACTAAAACACGAACCGGCCGTTCTCCCCTCCAGGCACCTGAAAATATAGAACAGAAAAAGAAGCGGCAGCGCGAATCAAGGCAATTTCCGAACATAGCCACGGTAGGCTTGTGAGCGCCATCTCCCGACTGCCTGTACCCTGCTACTCGGGAACCCGAGGGCAGCCGCTGTGGATGCAGCGCCTATCCTGAAAGAGTGAGTGCCGAAATGCATATGAGACAGGCCAATGGCCCCCAAAGCCTGCTTGGTAACCGTCCAGAACTGATACATAGTTAACGGGGTCCCGTTGGAATGTCGAAATAATGGGCCCAGAGCTGAGCCCCGCAATGCGACAAATGCTCGCAGTGCGGTGACAGGGCATAGCTCCTCAGAATGGGCTGTGTACAACGTAACGGTTAAACCTTTGGCCAGCTGGTCGGACTTGGATCTGCGCAGTCGCAGGTGGGCACAGGATGCGGACAGGGACAGGTCCGAAAACCGCAGGGCCCGGTCAGAAGAATCGGACTTAGAACGGACTATGAGTTCGGAAACTCGAAAAGCCCCAAAAAATGCGGTAAGCGCTGCCGCGTGAAAAAGAACCGCCTCAAACTGTGATGAACAAACCAAAGGCCACTGGGCCCTCAGACCCAATAAAATATCGGGGGACAGTGGGACCCTTGTGTCTGGAGCCACTGGGTGTTCTCTAGACCAACCCAACAACATCCTACGGATTCTAAAGTCCCTGGAATTGTCGGGAAAACCGCGGGCCTTGGCCAGAAAGGCCAAGCCCGCGAGTTTACCCCTTATGGTCCGGACTGAAAAACCACGTCCCTGGGAAACGACGCAAAATTGTATAAGCTGATCTGGCGGTATTGGCCAAGACAGTGGGAGATTGTGGTCTACCCGGAACTGCTGAAATTCCATACCTGCGCGTTCGTAAGCGACTCTCGTACTGGGTGCTAACGACTGCAGTATGGCACGCTCGGAAGCAGACCTCCAATCTGCCAAAGAGAGTTTGGCATCACTACCGGGTGTTGAGACGCCCAGGGGGCGAGTGCCCGAAATCTGTGCATCTGGTTGCGAGACAATGCATCTGCTATACCGTTATCGAGACCTGGGACATGCCGAGCCCGAAACAGGATATTAAATTGTAAGCAGCGCAGTGTCAGAGCACGAACCAGATGCATGACCCGAGGGTTTTTGGAAGACAGGGAGTTGATCACCTGAACAGTGGCCAGATTGTCGCACCAAAAATGGACCACTGAGTCGGCCAACTGTGCCGTCCAGAGGTGCACTGCTACGTAAATTGGGAAAAACTCCAAAAATGTCAAGTCACGGCAGACGTCCGTTGCCACCCACTCTGCGGGCCATGGTGCAGCGCACCATTGCCCCAAGAAGATCACTCCAAAACCAAAAGAGCCAGAAGCATCGGACTGTACCCTGAAATCTGCATGCAGTGTCAGCTCACGCCGCCAGAACGAGACACCATTAAATTGTTCCAAAAATTGGAGCCACACCCTTAAATCTGCCCTCATGGAGGCGGACACGCGGACCCTGTGAAAGGGTCGCGACAGCCCACGCATGGCCGTACAGAGGCGCCGAAGGAAGGGTCTGCCTGGCGCCACCACTCTGCATGCAAAATTGAGGTGCCCCACAATTTCCTGAAGTTCCCGGAGGGATGTCTTACGTGACTGGATCATGCAGCGCACACGGCCCTCCAGGGCTTGAAGTTTGTCCCTGGGAAGGCGAGAGCACTGCATGGTGGTGTCTAATTCTATGCCCAAGAATAACAAAACAGGGGAGGGGCCCTCCGTTTTTTCCGTAGCTAGGGGCACCCCCAACTCAGATGACAACTGCTGGAATTGGGACATCAAAAAGGTACACTGATTGGTGTCCCGAGCTCCTGCAAAAAGGAAATCGTCCAGGTAGTGGATAATTTGACTTGAACCGGTCCGATTACGCAAGGCCCATTCCAAGAATGAACTGAAAGTCTCGAAAGCCGAGCAAGAGATGGAGCAGCCCATGGGCATAGCTCTATCGACGTAAAACTGGCCTTGGAAACGGAAACCGAGCAAGTCAAAGTCATCGGGGTGTACCGGGAGTAACCTGAAGGCAGACTTGATATCGCATTTCCCCAAAAGGGCCCCCGTGCCGCAGCGGCGAACCATGGCTACTGCAGAATCAAAAGAAGTGTAACGCACTGAGCAGAGATGTTCAGGTATGGCGTCATTAACAGAGGCCCCTCTGGGGAAAGACAAGTTATGAATCAGGCGGTACTCACCGTCCGCCTTCTTGGGCACTATTCCCAACGGGGAAACCCTAAGTGAAGGAAGCGGCAGAGAGGGGAAGGGGCCCAAAACCCTGCCCGCCGTAACTTCCTTAACTAGCTTTTGTGCAACAATGGGCTCCATCCCACATATGGAACGCTGGTTACGGGACAAAACATGAACACGAGGGCCTTGAAATGGTATCCTAAAACCTAACAGAAAACCTTCTCTCAAATACTGCGCTGCTCCCCGGTTGGGATACTGTCGCAGAAGCCGAATTAATGGTCCGATCTTAACTGGGCTGGGGCCCTTTCGAAGGCTGCTGCTGGCTAGCCCCGGGGGGACGCCTGGCTTGTCCAAACTTACCACCTCCTCTCTGCCCACGGAGTTTAAAGCAGGAGGCCGGGGTGTGTGCACCATTACAGATGGTGCAAGCGTGTCTATATGGACATTCCTGCCGGGTGCATGTGCCCCTGGAGATGTACTCCCAGCACAGTGGGCGGGGTTGAACCGACTTCCCCGGCAGGAACCGGGGCTGTGCATTAGCCTGGAGCTTGGACAGGATGTGACCACTCTCGGACCGTTCCCCAACAACAGGCCTGGCTGGAATCATAAATTCCATCCATAGATCATTGTCTTTCTTATCCCAACGGATGGTGTGGTCGAAGGCTGCCTTCTTGCGGAAACCCTCATCGTACGCCAACCAAGCGCCGCCCTCGAACCCGGAATACGCTCGATAGATTATATCGAGATATTTGGTGAGGAAAATGCCCCTGTCGGGAAACTCCTGTTGCAGAATGCCCGTATAAATCAGAAACCCAGGTAGCCAATTGGCCCAAGTACGGGCGGGCTTTTTTGGCTTAAATTTCTCCTGCTCGCGATCTATGGGTTTGTCTTTCTCTACTGCATCTTGCTCCCTATTTAGGAGGGAGAAGATGTCTATGAATTCCCCTTTTATGATCTTCTCTTTTGTGGCTGGGGTTAAGTGATACCCCAAAGGGAATGAAGGGGCCCCCGGTGGCAGCGAACCCGCCTTAGCATGGAGATAATGGTCAGTCATGTCAGCTTTGGTGGTACCTAGTGTAGGAAACATCACTCGCCCCGCTGGGCCAGCCCACACGGACGCGCAGGTCTGAGCGGCCGGAGAAGGTGTGACTCCAGCGGCCGCCACCCCATACACTGAGGAGGCCCCTGCTGTGCAAGTAGGCAGTGCCCCTGGGGCAATTATCCTGTCTTGCACCACCCCTGACCTAGAATTGGGCTGACTTGTGGGTGTATCAGTTGGAGGAACCCCAGGACCAACCACAGGGAGCTGCCAGGGAGAGGATGATACAAAGTGGTACCAGGGGCTGAAGGACTGCGGAATACCCGCCACCGGATTACTTGTGTGATGTGGCATGGGAGGCATCATGTGCTGGCCCCATGGGACACCCGAGTACACGTACTGATTACCAGTGGGCCATTGACCTGCACCAACTGGCACAGGGTGCTCACCCACTGAAGACTGATCACCAGAAGAGCCTGGGTCGCCCGTTGGCTGTGAAGGGACTGAAGTGGACGCTGGTTCTCCCTCACAAGCCGCCGATGACGTAGGAGGCTCCTCCATATGTTCCCGAGATGGGGCTGATGAGACAGATGGAATAGAGACCGAGGGAGTGGGTGCAGCCTGCATAGCGTCCAGGCGGTCTGAAATGGAAAGTAACAGGTCGCGGTGTGATTTTTTGGATGACCGTGAACGGCCCCTGGAAGAATTCAAAACTGCCCCAGCAGGAGGGGGGTGGAAACCCCTCTCCCTTTCCATGCTGGCAACCCGTGCTAGGATTGTTGAAATATCCACTGCCTCGTCTTCTGAGGAAGAAGAGAGTGGCTGCAGAGTAGGACGCTTGGCTGGTGGTCGCGTGGCACGCCCTTTTCCCTTCCTGCCCCCCTGGCTCTTTTTGGGTGGCATCCTGAGTGACTGGAAATCTGGAAATATTCAGAAAATAAACAGGCTTGATTCTACTTATCTTCCACGCTCAGTCAAGCTGAGCACGTGACAGCCTCAGGCTTGTAATCAATTTAACTGTATTATGAATGGTTCTCCAAAAATATAATGAATTTATGTACAGTGATTAATTAATTAGATGCTGTAGGTATACACCCTGTATATAAATTGACAACCAATGTACTAAATCATGCAAATGAGAAATAAATTAAGAAGGAACAAATAACTCTTGCCCTGCAATGAACTTAAGCTACAACAAATCAATTGGGCTATGCCATATAGTGAGTTAATGAACAACTTAAATCAAATGAAGAACCTACCAAGTTGCTTCATTATAGCTAAAATGAATTGATAAAATTGTCAGTGGAACACAATTATTAGGGGACAAATCACTCCTGTCCTGCCTTGAACTTGAGCTTAACTTAACAAATAAAATTGGGGCAGTGCAATATTGTGAGTTAATGAACTACCCAAATCAAATGAATAACATACAGACCTAATTAATTATAACTGGAATGAATTGGTACAATTGCAAGTGAGACCACCGACAGTGGGGACTTATCGCCCCCCCTCCCCCCAAACCAAAGAAATTCCGAAGGTGCGCCTGTAGCCTATGACTACTGGACTGAAAAGGCGGGCGTTTGCCCGCGAAACTGGCGGCCGCCGCCGTGCACTCTATCAGAGTACAATTGGTGGGCTCCTGGCGCTGAATGCAGCACAAGCAGTCCGTTCTGGAGCCTCGCTGCAAAGAGCGGCTCCTGCCCCCTAGAGAAGACGCCCGAGCTCAATGGCACGTGGCTGTAGCGGGGAATCGGGGTGGCTCCACGCACGCACACACACTCCTACCTAAGCTCCGGGCGAGGAAGGGCTAGCCTAACGCCGGGACAGCGCAAAAGCAGGCTGCAGCTGGTGAAGTGTGCTGCGCGACCGAGCCCACCCCGACGGAGGCAAAATACTGCGCGGAGCTATGCTCCGCTCGGAGAGCTGACGCTGCAGCGTCCCGCGGGGAGAGCTGCGGGCTCTGTAACGCTGTTGCGGCTGGGAGGATGCCCCGGAGAACAAGAAAGCAACAAAGCAACACAAGTGAAATAAAGGAAGGGATCACCAAACAGGCATCACCCCCCTACGAGCCCAACAGCAAAGGAGAGCGAAGGGAAGGTTGCCCTCACAGACTCCCTCCCCCCGACTGTAGAGGGACCTATGGAATGGGCGCTACCCGGCAAGAGCCGCAGGCGCCGAACACGCCGCCGCGGCTGCCGCAAACACACACGTACAAAAACAAGTAAATTAAAAGCGCGCCCACACTAAAGAAAAACAAACTCCTAAAGCCCCAAATGAAGCAACCTCGGAAGCAAGCCACCCCCAACAGCCCCCAAACCGTGAAAAGGCACAGAACGCGATCCCGAACGAAGGAGGTCAGAGGCTCCGGTCTTCTCCCCGCAGCTGCAAGAAAAAAGAGAGGCATTGGGTGGGGTCACCTGTGCATAGATATAGCCTCAGTGCCCCACCCTTATAGCCAATAGGAAGGGAGCAACCAATTTGCCCCGGGCCCTGCTGGGAGGTGAAATCACCTCTTTTTTCCCGCGTTCTCCACTCACCCTCCCGCGCAAACTCTCCCCCCCCCCACAGAAGCGTGGGGGGGAAGTTAATTGTAGCAGATGTGGTTGTGGAGCTACAAAAATCAATTGCTGAAATAAAAACAGAATTAAAATCTGTGAATTTGAAAATGTCTGAGATGGAAAAAGGGATAATGGCAAATAAGTCTGAAATACAAGATCACAATATTAGGTTTGATCAGATTGAACTGAAATTGATTGGCTTGCAAGATCGGGAACGCAGATCTAACATACGCCTTCGCGGGTTTCCAGAACAGAGTGGTGAAACTTCTAAAAGTTTGAAAGATAGAGTGCTTGAATGGCTAAAGAGCCTTGCTCCTGGTATTACATGGGAGCAAGAGGATATTGAAAGGATCCATAGAGTCACTTTCAAAAGAGGAGGAATGAGTCCCAGAGACATTGTTATAAAATTTACATACTACAGTAAGAAGGAGTTTTTTATGGGTGCAATCAGGCAAATTCCGGGACAATTGATGTTTTTTTCAACACCAGTCCAAGTTTTCAACTATTTGTGTGCTCAAACGATAAATTGGCGGCGGAGTGTGAAACCCTGCACAGCGACTTTGAAGAAAAATGGGATTTCTTACACTTGGGGTTACCCAGTTTTTTAAAGATTTTTTATTGGCAAAAAATTCTACAAGATAACATCTTTGGAGCAAGGCATGCAGTTGCTGCAAGAATTGGGCTTACAGGGAGAAGATGGAGCAGTTGGACAAGGAATGCCCGGGCCGGTCAGATTCACAGATATACAAGAAACCCTTGGTGCAGTTGGAGGAAAGGACAAATAACTCTTTTCTTTTGTCTCTTATTCTTTTATTAAATCTTTCTCTTTCTCTTTCTCTCTCTTTAATTATTACTTTTTCCCCCTTTTTAATTCTATTGTTTTTTATTTTATGTTTTGTTGTTGTTGTTGTTGTTTTTACTGCTCGGCTGAAGAAAAGGGGAGACAGTGGTTTTTTGTTTTTGTTTTTGTTGTTGCTGTTATTTTTTTGTTGTTTTTTTTGTTTTGTTTTGGTAAAAAGAGACCGGAAGGAAGTAAATGATTGGAGTTCGTAGGCGGAAGTCTCAACCTCCCCCCCACTTCAAAGGCTCCAGAAGCTGTGTGCGGGGTGATTATCCCTGGGATAAGAGAGGGGGGAATGGAATTAAATGTGTGGGTGGGGGGTGGGGGGTTGTGGTGATATTTATGTTTAAGCACAGGGACCAAAGTTTGTTGAGCAACAATAAAATAAGATGGACCCTAAGTTAAGAGTTTCAACGTTGAATGTCAAAGATCTGGGATCTATTCTGAAAAGAAGACGGATTGAAGCACTTCTAAATAAAGATAAGGCGGACATAATATTTCTACAAGAAACACATCAATCAAAAGAGGGAGTAAACGAACTTAAACTAAGATGGTCTATGATATACGAGAAAGCATATGGTTCCACCAAGTCAAGAGGTGTGGCAATTATTATTTCTAAAAAATGTGGTTTTATTGTGAGTAGAGTTAAAAAGGATACTAGGGGGAGATATATAATGGTATATGGGGCATTAGGAGGGGGAGAATATATATTAGTTAATGTATATGCCCCAAATGTAAATCAAGCAGAATTTTACCAAGAAGTATTAAAGGAAATGGGTTCAAAACAAAATGAGTTAGTTATTATAGCTGGTGATTTCAACATGGTGATGGACAAAAAGATAGATAGATCTAATCCCACGGTAGAAGAGAGGAACAATAATATAACGGTATTAAATACAGTAATTAACAAAGAGGGAATGGTAGATGTATGGAGGGGTGTAAAAGGAGATGAAAGAAGTTATACATATTATTCACCTGTCACAAAGAATTTTTCTAGGATTGACTATATATTTGTTTCTAAAAATCTGATTTCAAGAGTAATGAACATGGAAATTGGTATTATATAAGTGTCGGATCATGCAATACATAATATGGATGTTAAGATAAATAAGGATTATAAAGAAGCTAAAAGATGGAGGCTGAGCGGTAATATTTTCCAGAACAAACATATAAGAGATAAGATAGAGAAGGAATTAAGAGAGATTTGGGAGGTTAATGATACAGGAGTTTGTAGCGATGCAATAGTTTGGGACACAATGAAAGCTGTTATGAGGGGCATTAGTATAAGAGAAGCATGTATATTAAGGAAACAACAGGAGGCATTTAATAAAAAGCTTGAAGAGGAGATAAGGGAGTTAGAAGCTAAATTTTTAAAGGAAAGGGAAAAGCAGATTTATGCAGAACTACAAGCTAAGAGGAAAGAGTTAGAAAACAAGGATATTGAAAGGACACAGAGAAATTTGATTTATATGAAAAGAGCTTACTTTGAAAATAGTAACAAGAATTCTAAAATGTTAGCTAGATCCACACAAAAAAAGGGGGGGGGATATAGTTGGAATAATAAAGGATAAAAAAGGGAAAGGACATAATTTGATGAAGGAAAAATTAAAAAAATTTCAAGAATTTTATTCAGAATTATATAAAGCAGGAATAGGTGAGGAAGATAGGATTAAAGAATGTATTGAAAAACATATGAAAATGAGAATACAAGAAGATAGAGAGACGATGGAGCAACCATTCTCAGATTTGGAGATAGATTTTGCTATAAATAAATTAAAAGAGGGCAAGACCCTAGGAGTAGATGGATTAGGGGTGGAATATTACAAGGTTTTTAAACATATGTTAATTCCAAGGTTGAAGTTATTATATAATAATATAATGGAAGGGGGAGAAATTCCCCCCTCATGGAAACAATCTATGATTATAGTAATTCCAAAACCAGGAAAGGATTTAACAGAACCAGATTCATATAGACCCATTTCGTTAATAAATCAAGATGCAAAATTATTTACTGCAATACTAGCGAGACGAATGAATAGGTTTATGAGTAAATATGTAGAGGCGGACCAATGCGGATTTATTGCAGGTCGACAAATGGCCGACTTAACTAGAAGAGTATTAAATATAATATATAGTATAAAGAAAAATAATGTTAAAGCGGGTGTATTAGCATTAGATATTTTCAAGGCTTTTGATTGCGTGGAATGGCCTACGTTAAAAATGATAATAAAAAATATGGGATTTGGAGCAAGATTTAAAGGAGTAATTAATCAATTATATGCCCATAATATTACAAATGTAGTGGTAAATGATGGTATTACGGAACAAATTTCCTTAGACCGAGGAACTAGACAAGGATGTCCCCTTTCCCCTATTTTGTTTGCATTAGTGATGGAAATACTAGCAAATGTAGTAAGAGAAGATAGAAATATTATAGGGATGGGGGTTGGAGATCAAATTAAAATAAATCTATTTGCAGATGATACTTTATTAACAATTAAAAATCCAATTGAAACAATGGATAGGTTGGAGAACCACTTGAAAGAATTTGGAGAAATAACTGGGCTTCAGATGAATTGGGGTAAATCCAAGATTTTATTGTTTAATTATAGTAAAAAAGAGGAGAGTGAAATGTTAAAGAAAAAATATAACATTAAAATTACAAATGTAATTAAATATTTAGGAATAGAAATTACACAAGATATTGATAAAGTAGGAGAACAACATTTTAGGAAGTTAAAGACAGAGGTTAAAAATAAAATAGAGGAGTATAAAAAAATTGGACTTTCTTGGTTTGGTAGAATTGCGTTGGTAAAAATGAAGATATTGCCTAAAATAAACTTTTTGTTTAGGATGTTACCAGTAAAGATTACAGAAAAAGAAATTAAAGATTGGCAATCAATTATTAATGAATATTGTAATGGAAGGAAAAGATCAAGGATTAATAAATATAGTTGGTATAAAGCGCAAAAAATAGGTGGTTTAGGTCTTCCTAATATAAAGTGGTATTATTTAGCCAACCAAGTAAGACATATTTTGGACATTATAGCAGGGAAAGACAAAATGTGGTTGGAATTAGAATCATGAGAATTAGGAAACATGATGGTGAATATATTATTTAAGAAAAATATAAATAATATTATAAAAGGACTAGAAAATCCCTTTTTGAGGAGTATGTTAGAGAGTTGGAATAGCACGAGGAAAATTTTTACACCAGAGGTATCCCCGTTAACTCTGGTAGTGGTCATGGAGGACTTTCCAGAAAATGTAAGACATATAGAAGCTATATTAAGGAGAAAAACTGTGATTAAATTAATGGATTGGGTGGAAAAATTGAAGACTAGAGAACATATAATAGAAATAGTAGGAAGAGAGAGAATATCATGGTTAAATTCAATGCAATTGGAACTGTGGTTAAAGAAGTGGAGGACAAGAATGGACAGCGAAAGAGAACTAACCAATTTTGAAAAGATAGTTTTGACTAGAGAAGCTATAGAAGGTAATGTTTCAATAAGAGGCACAACAAAGGCTTTATATACGATGTTACAAAAAGAAGAAGAGCATAAAGATTCTCTTAAAGTGTTATGGGATAATGAATTTGATGAGAAAATATCGAAACAAAGTTGGAAAAATATTTGGGATAGACGTATTGTAAGAGTTATGTCAACTAGGATAAAAGAGAACTTTTATAAAGTGGTATGGAGATGGTATTTAACTCCAGTAAGATTAAATCGGATAGATAAAAATTGCTCCGCATTGTGTTGGAGAGGATGTAATGTAAAAGGTACGTATGCCCACATGTGGTGGAGCTGTAAAAATGTTCTGGAATTTTGGCAGAAAGTATTTGCAGAAATATCAGAAATAATTGGAATGGAATTAGAAGTCTGCCCAAAATTAGCATTGTTAACAATTACAGAAAAGTTAGTTTGTTTAAAAAATACAAAAGAATTTATTGTGAATTTGTTAACAGCAGCAAAATTAATGATAGCTAGGAATTGGAAGGTTCAACATGTGTTTTCAATTACTGAATGGTATAAAGAGGTATGGGATATCGCGTTAAATGATAAATTAACTTGTAATATTAAGTGTCAAAAAGGACAATTGGAGAAAGACACCTTTGTGAACATTTGGGGTAAATTTTTGGATTATGTGTTGGTGAAGGGGAAGTGGAACAAACCTTGTCAAGATCTGTTATATTTTTGGAATATAGAATAATATCTTGTATATATACATAAAAAAAAATTGGGGGGGGGGCAGAAATATAACTTGGTCCCAAGAGGTGGGGGGGGGTGCACAATGTTTATGTTGTATCTTTTGTTGTTGTATTCATTAGTAGCTGTAAGATGTGAAAAATTAAAAATTAAAAAAAAAAAGAAAGAAAGAAATATATTTCTCCAAAGATTTTTTTTAATGAAGTGGATTTATGTATTCAGGTTGTAGCCCACCCAGTCGCAGAGGCATGAGAAAGAATACCGGTAGCTACCACCCACTTTCCCAGTCCTTCCTTGTATAGGCTGGAACTATATGTTTCAGCCCGTGAATGATTGCTGCCTAAAGCAACAGCCCCACATCTACTTCTCTTTCCTCCAGTAGCAGTTAGTAATGCAAAACATGTGATGTGACATCATCATATTGTGGGTTTCCATGTTTCAGGTGGCAGCTAATGAAATGGAGCGGTAATAGCAAAACTTGCAGTGTGGTGAAGTCACATCACACATTTTGCATTACTAAACTTTACAGTGGAGGAGGAGGAGCTTTGACTCACATACTGGTAATAATATGTTATTCCAGTTATAATCTTTAACTATTTATCCTCATAGCTATGGGCAACTCCTGCCTGAAACCCTGGAGAGTCACTGCCAGTCAGTGTCGACAATTCTGGGCTAGATGGACCAATGGTCTGACTCAGAATAAGGCAGCTTCCTATATTCCTAAATATCTGTGCTTATTTCCCTTCTTATATAATGAGAAGTCCTGTATTCACATGGATCTTGGTTATGGCAGCATATGCAGTATAAGGGATCTATGAATCTATTAAGTGCCTACGGGCACATTCCTATATTGTCCACCCTCAATGAACATAAGCAGCCAAATAGGGAGGCCTACATGCATCCAATTCAAGGTGCGACTTGCGGTGGCAGCAATTTCCAGTACCTCGCAACTCACGCCCTGTATTTCATCGCTAGTTTAGATGAAGCACTGGGGGGGGGAAGGTGGCTGGGGCACCATTTGGATACAGCATAAGCTGTGAGCCCCCGCTTCCTCCCGCCCGCCCCCGCCAGCATGCCCCTTTCGCTCTCTCCAAAGTCAGTTTCCAACCTCGGAGATGCAGCTGGCACAGTTCTTTCCGTGCTAGCTGCAAGCGGGTGGGGTGCCCCCCCCCACATTTGGAGTCCCAGCTCCGCGGTTGGAGGACTTCGGAGTTGGGACTCCAAATAATCCTATGTCCGGAGGCCATAGGATTGCACCCTAACTGTACTTTCAGTCCCATTGTTTTCAGTGGGATTTAGTGTTAAGTAGTATTCTCTGAACATAAGAAGAACCCTGCTAAATTAGAACAAAAGGTCGAGTCCAGGACCCTGCTTTTCTCAGTGGCCAAGCAGGTACCTCTGAGAAGCCAATAAGCAGGGATTAAGAGCAATAGTCCCTTCTTGGTGTTGTTCCCCAACAACTGGTTTATTCTAAACCTGGAGATTCTAGATCAGGAGTGTGTAACCTATGGCCCTTGGACTAATTTCAAAAGCCCTCTGCAAGGGATCCATTCGAACCTCTGGCAACCACTTAGAGATATTTTTAAATATGTTCAGCGGTATATAAATATATTAATTAATTAATTAATATAAGGGTGATCTGGCCACTATTGGTTTCTTGGCAGCCTACTGGCAGGGAGGAAGAAGGAAAGAGAGATAGAGAAAGTGGGGAGGAGAGAAGGAGTGGCCCCACCCACCTTTGGATCTGGCTCTGCCTATTACTGGCCCTGCTCACCACCCGCATGCAGCCCCTGACAGAAACAAGGTTCCCCACCCTTATTCTAGATAGCCAGCATGACTAAGAGCCGTTGGTAGACCTGTCCTCCATAAATTTGTTTATTCCCCTTTTAAAGCCATCTAATGAACAGCCATTCTGAATTACAATTAAGCGGTTTATTTGCTATCAAATTTCTGGTGCATCCCTCCATATTCAGGGACAGCTGCACCCAGATAAACATAAGTAGAACATAAAGAAAGAAGAACACAATCTTCTTCAGTGCTAAACAAGTGAAATACAATGTTACAATGGGCGGATTCGCACATCATGAGAACCTGATGGCAATAAGCCATCGTAGGTGGTTGTATGAATAACCCACAGTGCACATGACAATCAGGCTCACCGTTGTTCACCACCCCCTTCCCCCTCGGTCCTCCTGTGGGTATCCCAGGGGACCCCATGGGAGGACCAATTTGTCTGCCCTTCCCCCACTTTAATCACGAGCCCTTTTGCGCTCACTACAGCTTTTTTGTCCCTTTTACCCTTTATTTTTATTTTTTTTGGAGATTGCAAAAAGCAAATCTCCATTTGACAGCTAGTGACAGCCCCTCCAACGTGTTGGAGCAGCACATTGGAGAGGCTGTCACTGGTCCATCACACTTTTTTGTGTGGGTGTGCCCCAAATGTGCACATTTTTTCCTTTTGTCTTTTCATTTATTTTTTTAGTCGGACTTGTGCAAGTATGCACTTCCGCAGTTTTGTGGGCCCGAGATTGTATGCCTTGCCTGGGCAATGTCCAGGAGGGGCGTCTGCTGTTAAAGTGCAGCAGGCACCCCTCATAGGCATTAACCCAGAGAGGCTGCCAGGAGCTTTATTTTTCGCTTTGGTTTGTCTTGACAGCTGTCAAAAGGCAAGCTGTCAAGAGAAACTAAAGCCATGAGCGATCTTTGCTCGTGAAAAGGGGGGTGGCCGCTAGATCACCCCCTTCACAATGAGATCCTCAAGGGGATTTTTTTTGGACCAGGATCCTCCAAGGGTCCTCTCACTTTTCCACCCTTTCCCAAGATTCTAGGTGCTTGTGGAGGTGGAAAAGTATGAGCCACCCCCTTTTTACAGGAGCTGTCAGTTTTAACAGCTAGCTGTCAAAACTTTGGTTCCTTTTAAAAGGGGTTTTTGAACAGGGCTTCCCGTGGTTTTTTACAGGTACATATACAGGCATGAATGTGTATGTCCCTGTGAAAAAACGATGGCTACCAAGCACAGCCATAACTTGCAGCCCCCTGCTAAATACATACCAAATTTCATTCTGATGACATCCAAGAGAGCGATAGTATTACAGAGATTGTTGAAGGGATGAGTTAACTCAAATGCTTCACTTCTATAGGGCAATAGTGAAACTATTTTTAAGAAATATTCTTGAATAAAATGTACATCCTAGTAAATCTACATCTCTTCCCTCCTAGAAGGAATCAAATAAGAATAAATTTCAAAACTATACATACTTGCTTAGATTTCCAAAATGTGAAGTTAGACAGAAAATCTTCCTTGTTGAGCATGAATTTCCGATCCACTTTCTGCCGTAATCCTCCTGAAAAACATCTATTTGGTTAGTCAAAGAATACAATTACAAATGTTTCATGTTTGGGCATTTGTTAAAAAGGGCATAAGAATAGCACTTAGGCTGCAATCCTATGCATGTTTAGACAGAAAAAAGTGCCACAACTCCCAGCATCCCAACAACCATCCATGCTGGCTGGGGCATGTTGGGAATTGTAGGATTTTTTTCTGTCTAAACATGCATGAGATTGTGCTGTTAGTGACTCGAGGGGTGATACAAGAAGAAAAGCTGCCCATCGGATTGGATGACAAAGATCACATGGAACCATTCCAGCATGGTGATATTTATCTTTGAAAACCTATATATCCTTCCTTTCTCCTTCAGTTAGAGGCATCTGAGCTGGTTTACATCAATAAAAACAGCCATTTCAAAAGTTTTTAAAAAGCAAACAGGAGACTGCAGATAATATAAAACAACACCATGACAAAGTCAGGTGCAAAATCCAATCAGAATAAAAAATCCAGCAGGTGAAAGGTCAACTGAAACAGAAAGCTCTTCAATTTAGAGCAACAAGTCATCAGTACGGGAACCAAATGGATCTTCCATGGTAGGGCATTCCAAAGCCTAGACATGGCAAGAAAGAAGCCATGTTGTGTGTTGCCCCCAGCTGAACTTTATTTTTATTTTTTGGATTTTCTTTTTAATTGAATTTTCCAAAACAAAAACAAATCATATTTGGCTTCTGCCTCATTGTCTGACAAACATTACCAATCCTTATCCAATCTAAGTTTCCTCTATTTTCACAGAAAGAATTTCTATCACCTTACCAATATTCAAAAATCAAAACCCAAAATTATTAAGTTACTTTCCCTCCTCCCTAAGAAGTCCACTAGAGGTTTCCAGTCTTTCTTGAATGAAGATAATTTTTTTTCTCTAATTAAACAAGTCAGTTTCGCCATCTCTGCTAAGTCCAACATTTTCAATAGCCAGTCTTCTATAGTTGGTATTGCTGCTTCTTTCCATTTTTTAGCGTACATTATTCTTGCTGCTGTCACCCCCAGCTGAACTTTAGATGGCGCTGAGACTCCCTGAATGATCTAAGTGAGCAGGCAAGCTCTTGTGGTAACACAGGTGGTACCACAGTAATAATGAGCATTTCGGATTATGGCTGGAAATAAGGGCTTTTCTATACGAGGCATTGATTGTATGTTCATCTTTCCCTACTCATGGTTGCTTATGGGTTCTTAAAATGATGTCATGACCCTCCAGTTTCACTTCTGTGTCTAAATAGGACTTTCAGCGAGCAGGGAAAATGTGGTATTTAATTGTAAAAGTGAAAGAAAATGCTTTTTTCACTTGTGTATTTGCACTATTCCACTATGCCACAGTGCTACCTAGAGGTGATATAGTGGGAAAAGCAGCAAAGGAAACGCTCCTTGTGTAGTGCTCAGATCTCAATTCTGTGGCAAAACCAAAAGTAGATACAGCAGATTAACAGCCTCATGCAGAAAAGCTCTTAATCAGAAGCCAATGAAGGTGGCAGTGGTGGAGTCATATGCTCCAAATAAAGAGCTACAGTCAGTCTTCTCTCAGTTGAGTTCTGAACCAACTTAAGTTTCTGGACGCTCTTCAGTTGACCCCACACGGAATGTGTTGCAATAATCCATTGTTGATGTAATTAAGGGGCTTTTCTACATAAGGCTGTTAATTAATTAATTAATTAATTAAATACATTTTCATACCGCCCAATAGCCGAAGCTCTCTGCTGCATCTACTTTCGGTTTTGTCACACAATTGAAATCCGAGCACTGCACAAGCAGCATTTCCTTTCCTGCTTTTCTGCTACATAACCTTTAGGTGGCACTGTGGTATAGCGCAAATACATAAATGGAAACAGTGTTTTCTTTTGCTTTCAGAAATAATACCCCATTTTCTCAGCTCTAAAAAAGCTCACTGAAAGTGCTGTTTACAAACAAGCAAAACTGGAGGGTCGCAATGTCGTCTAAAGAACCTGCAAACAACCATGAGGAATGACGAGCGCATAATCAATGCCTTGTGTACAAAAGCTCAAGGTATGTGTGATCTATGATATCCATAAGAACATCCATGACAGTGAGGTCATTTTGGACACATGCTGAATTAATTTTGTAATTTATCAACATTATTTGAATTTGCAGAAGTCTAGGTTTCAGATGTATAAATTACAATGAAAAACAAAATGAAAATCATGTCTGTTTTTATAGTGGCACTAAGCTGTTTAATATGAATGAAAAGCCTGATGAACCAGAACCAGGAACTCTGTTTGTAGCTGAACACCTGTAGAATGTTGGCATTGCTACATGTCAAATTCCTTTTTCTTTTCTTTTTTAAAGGAACAGGAACTTCCTCTTATTACAGAACATGGAGCAAATTCATGTATTCTGACAATACCATTTTAGCTTTCAAGTTAAAAGAATTAATTAATTTTAAGGAGAAGCCAAGGAAGAGAACACTATTTCCAAACAGAAAGTTAGGACAAAAAACATTATGACACTTTAAATCCAGATATTGCTATGTATATAGAGATGTGTGCATTCAGTTTCTTCTGGAAATGAATCTATATTCCAATAAAATAAAAATCCAAGAATAAATACCTGTCACAAGGCTGAAAACTATTCCTACAGCAATTGTGACTAGGGTTCCAAGTGTGCTGAAGTACAGATAGGATAAGGAATACCAATAATCTGCAAGGATTGGTCTAGAGGAGAAAACAGAATTTATTTGCTACGTTTCCATGGAATGCATAGAAAATCTGAAAATGGAAACTAAAATTTATTTCTCATTTTATTTAAATATTTAAATACCATTCTTTACAAAACAATAAAAATGTACATAAAACAAGAATACCATCAACAATACCCAACAATCAAAAACAAACAGCCACAGAAAGAATTCAGTCAAAACCTAGCCTAAAAAATAGGACTTGTAGCCCTTGGGAAAAGAAGGCAGCAGTAGCTGCCTAACCTTTACCGGGAGGAGGCTCCACAGCTTCAGAGTGGTCACTGTAAAAGCTCTGACCTGAGCGGTGTCCATATCTGCCATAAAGTTGGCACAGACAATAAAGTCTGTTGCCTTGAATGTAACAGCAGGGTGGGCTCAGAGGGGGAGAGATTGTCCCTGAAGTATGAGGGTTCCAGACCATTCACAGCTTTAAAGATTAAAGCTAGCATCTTGATTTGGGCACAGAAGAAAATTGGCAACCAGTAAGCTGGCACATAACAGGTAAAATATGATCACATCTTCTAACACCTGTCAGAAGGCATGCAGCATCATGCTCAAGGGCAGCCCCATGCAGAGCACATTGCAGTAATCATGCCTGTAAGTTATAGAAGGATGTATCAATGTTGCAAATTCTGACCACTAGGAAATACCTTCTGATGAGCCTAAAATGGAAAAGGCATTCCTGGCAGCTCTGACCTGCCTCTCAAGAAGTGGTGCCGGGTCCACTGCTTCCTCAGGCCCTTAACCTGATCAGAGAGGCATACCGAAGCCCCAGATAATGGCCATTTCTTACTAGTATCATCTCCATCTTTAAATGTTAATTAACATTATACATGTTTCAAAGCAATAGCAGCACTACCAATAAAGAAAACCTATGTCAGTATAAGAGAGAGCCCTCAAGTGGTCCTTAGGCTTAACCGGATTCTTTTACCTATGCCTACTACTTCCCTTTCCCAACAATTCCGAAAGCATAGATTTCTGCTAAAGAGCCTATCTTCAAATGACTATGCTAAGTTAGTTGCTGTTGCTCAATTTCTTCTTCCTTCTTCTAAAGCCTGGAAGAGGGATTACAGCAGGGGTGGAGAACCTGTGGCTATGCTCTCTGTTGTTTGCCATGCTGTCTGGCGCTGATGGGAGTTGGAGTCCAACAACATCTAGAGGGCCACAGGTTCCCTATCCCTGGATTACATAATGACTTGAGGCACTGACTGCCAGCAACCCATTTATGCAGATACTTCTATGGCATACAGAGCTGAAGACATGGTAGGAGTTTGTGGTAGGAAGGAGACATACCCTGCCAAATAATTGTCTTCCGGTCTCTAGAGCAGTTGCATTTCTTTGCCGTATACACAACACAGTGGGTCAGTTTGTGCAATACAGCCAGCTCATTGAGGGTTATTTTATCCACAATGAACCACAGCATGTGTGGCCGCCATTTTGAATATGTCACGTGAACCCAGTCATCATCGTGGGTTATCTGAGAATTAAACAACCCTCACATGACCCTCTATTACTAATCTAGGGTGAGGCAAAGATTGTTTAACCCTCGAATAACCCATGATGGCTGGGTTTGCATGACATGACACAACCCCCGGTTGGAGTTTGCATATTAAAAACGGTGGCTGCACACACCCGGGATGCACCATGGCCCATCGTGGACCCAGCTGTATCATATGAACCAGGTCAGTATGTCACTGTTATACCTGAGGTTTCTGGTTCTTTGCCACCTTGCTTGTGAATATAAGCATATGTTTCCATATATATAGGGTGCCTGTAATGTTTACATATATGAAACAACAGCAATAGTAATAGAGGGGAAACAATTAAATATGCAGTGTTTTCTCTGCTTGCTTGATCTGCAAAGCAAAATCTTCATCCAGTTCCCAATGCTGTGAACAGAAAAGTGTCTACTAATTTGAGGGGTTTTTCCTCAGATGCTACTGAGCAAAGAATCATAACATTTGTCAGCAAAGAGCAGAGTGAAGATTTTTCTAGGCTTGCATTCAAACCATCTTAAATGTGACAGCTGTAAACTGATATTTGTTAGATTTGCTATGTACCTCTCAATAGCTTCGCTTTTCCAGGGAGTTGTTAATACTGGCAGTTCTGTAGGGGATGTCCAGTAGCTTTCTGTGGCTGGATTGGTTATGTTACAGCCTGTAGTTGAAAGATTTAATGGCATGGTAGTATGGGGAAGCGGTTGGTAAATCTGAGCTCCAATTCCAACCCAAAGGGCAGCAGTAAATCCACAAATGAGACCTATAAATGCACCCTATAAAAGAAAAAGAAAAAATTAAATCTGATTTATAATAACTCACCACTCCCCCAAGTTCCATTGCAGTTTCTAAGCACAGGGCAGAGCATCCTCTTAGGGCCAAACTACCAGCTATTTTAGATGCACATTTGAATAGCATATTTAGGACTGGGCACACCCGTTTCTCAACAAAAAGCAGCCACAGGAGCCTCTGATCCAGTTCAGGATGGCAGAGGCAGGGAGGGCGATCTAACCATTCCAGTCTGGGTTTTGACCTGGTTATGGGACTGAATCAGCCTTGGTCTCCCTGATGGATGACCTTTTTCGGGTGAAGGATAGTGGGAGTAAGACCCTGTTAATTCTACTCGATCTCTCTGTGGCTTTTGCAAGCATCGACCATGGTATCCTCCTGGATCGACTCCGCGGGTTGGGCACTGCAGGCACTGTGTTACAGTGGTTTCTGCCCTACCTGCGGGGTCGATTTCAGAGAGCAAGATTGGGTGACTATTCCTCGGACCCTTGGCAATTGTACTAGGGGGTTCCACAGGGTAACAACTTGTCCCCAATGTTGTTTAACATCTATATGAAGCCACTGGGAGAAGTCATTAGGGGATTTGGAGCCAAGTGCCATCAGTAAGCTGATGACATACAGCTCTATATTCCTGTAACAACTGAATCAGGAGAGGCTGTGCAAATCCTGGATCAGTGCCTAAACTCACTGATATAGGGCTGGATGAGGGCCTATATAAATTGAGGCTGAATCCTGGCAAGATGGAAGCCCTGTGGGTGAGTGGTTCCCGAATCCGGGAGATAGGCTCATTGCCTGCTATGGGTAGGGTTGCACTCCTTTGAAAGATCAGGTTCATAGTCTGGGGGTATTCCTAGATCCATCATTGTCACTGAAGTCCCAAGTGAATGTGGCAGCTCAGAGTGCCTTTTACCATCTTCAGTTGGTTTGCCAGCTACGGCTTCTCCTGGACAGGGATAGCTTGGTCACAATGATACAGGTGCTAGTAAGCTCAAGATTCAATTACTACAATGTTCTCTATGTGGAACTGCCCTTAAGGCTGCTCTGGAAGCTTGAGCTAGTGCAGAATACAGCAACTTGAGTGTTGTTGGGAGCTGCCCCTTTTCAGCATGCAGCTCCTTTGCTGAAGGAACTGCACTGGCTATCTATTCGCTACCGGGCCAGGTTTAAGGTTTTGGTACTTGTGTACAAAGCCCAAAATAACTCGGGACCAGGTTACCTGAGAGAGTGCCTCCTCCCATACCAACCTGCCCGGTCACTGAGGTCATCAGATGGCATGCTCCTGGTGGTTCCTCATGGACCTTTAGCCTGATTGGAGTCCACCAGGAGAAGGGCCTTCAGTGTGGTGGCTCCATTTCTGTGGAACTCCCTGCCTCTGGAGGTCAGGCAGGCTCTGACATTGTGCTGCTTTGGGCGCCTGCTGAAGACCTCCTTGTTCCAGGAAGCCTTCTCTGCTGTCCAACCACCATTGTAATGTTACTTTGTTTTCAATGTATTGTTTTTGTTTGTTTTATCTGTTTTTATCTTTTTATTGTTCACCTGCTCCGGAATCTACTTAGATGTGGAGCGGTATACAAATGATGATGATGATGATGATGATGATGACGACGACGACGACGACAACAACCCATTCTCCCTACACTTTCCTGGCCAAAACTCCATCTGAAGCTGGTACTCGCTCACCAAATGCTTTGGACACAAATGGCATCATCAGGGAGGTGGTTTTCAAGGGCAAATAGCAGCTTCAGGGAAAAGGGTTAAACCTCCTCATGCTGCGGTCCTGATCCAGATGATGGGTCCCTGTGGCTGTTTTTTGCTAAGAAACAGGCATGCCCAATTCTAAGCACTTCACTTACATAACATAGTTTGACTCTTACAAACGACACATTCTGTACAAAAGTATTTAATCCCCACAGCTAGGCAAAGCCACTTTGGGAGGGGGAGGAAGTGCTTAACTTCTGTCAACCACTTTTCTCCCCAATCCATGGGGTACAAGATGCATGTTTGCAAGATAAATGTATATAACATGTAGCTTGCCACACCCTCCAGGAGCTAACTTTGAACACGGTATGGAGATAGGCTTCCTTGGTGACTGCTTTCCCACTCCAGAAAAACCCTTCCTTTTATAGCAAAGACCAATCATCTTCTGAGTGCATCATGTGACATTTTTATTTTGGCAAGCATTATGGCCAGTGCTTTTCTTCAGTGTTGCATATTTATGCAACTTAAATGTATAACATTCTTTCATACAAACAAGAAAGAAGAAAACTTTCTCATCTGTGTAGGTCTGCCTGGGTAGTAATGAGGGGGTGGGGCAGTGTTCCTCCAAATATGGAAATGCTAATTTTGCTAACTAGCCCAATGTATTCTGTGCAGTCCATAAATAATTTCCTATGGTGAGGCCTTATCTACACATTCAGAAAATGCATGTGGTACAGTCTCTCGATGCTATAGTATTTTAGAATTCAGAGGTGAGCTAGGATGTTTCCCCATGTGAAAATTCCCTGCTGATAGAAAGCAAGATTGTCAGATAGAATATAATTTAAAGATTCTAACATAACTTACACTCTGAAGTTCTAGCTCTCTATGTGCAGGGAGGTTTTTATATATCTCCTGGCTACACTGATTCTGTACCAGTTGCACTAGTCGCTCAAATGTCAGTGTGTTTCCAGGCTCAAATCAAAGTGCTGCTTTCGATATTTAAAACCTAAATAGTTTAGGACCAGATTATAGGACTGCCTACACCATTGATCTACCTGTGCATTGAGATCTACCTCAGAGGCCCTTGTAGGCCCACCAGTGAGATGGATTTGGTAGGCAGGCATGGGAGATGCAGCTTTTTCTGTGGTAGCACCCAGGTGTAGAATCCCCTCCCTACTGAGCTGCATTTCATACCAACATTACTAGCTTTTAAACCAGTCTAAAACTGGTTTAAAGGTTTTGGGTGGCCTTTTCTTAAGATTTTTTAATGCTCCTGATCTTAAATTATTGAGCTGACGTAAAAATGTTTTTAGTTCTGTGTCTTATTTATTTTCTTTTTAGTCTAAACTGCTGTTTTATTAATGTTTTATTTATATTGTTGTTTTATCTTGCCTATGTTGCAATTTTTATGCTGCTGTTTTATAACTGTTTGGATTTTCTAGTGTTTAATGTACTTCATACTTGACTATTGTACTGTAAGTCGCCTTGTGAGGACTATGAACAAAAAGCAGCATATAAATTATCCATCTATAAATAAATATGCTTTATATTTCATACAAATTTATCAGGTGGCTGGCTAATTTCTGATATTGTTAATACATGTATGTTCCCTGTTTTGGCTTATTTGATGGGTAGTTTTAACTGGCACTTTTAAAGTGCATTTGACTATATTTTACGACTATATTTTACTGTCTATGTAAACTGCCATGGGGAACTTCTTGGATCAAAAGGCAGGGTAGAAATTAAATAAATAGTATAATAGGCTGCTTCTCTGCCACAGGGAAAATACAAAATAGCTACTTACCACAGAGTTGGCAAAGGGACAAAGGATACCCAAAGAAAAGAGTCCTAGGAGAGGCCCACCAACCATGCCAAAAATACTGAGAGCTGCCTGAGGAATGAATAAAGTCATATATTCAGAAAGAAGTTCAATAATCAGTGCTGAACATTAAAAAAACAAACAAAAAAAACGTTTGGCTTCACTGGAATCACTTTCTAGACATCATGAATATATACTACCATAAACTTATACCAGTGATAGTAAGCACTGTATAGGAAGACATGACTGATAATAGAAAAGTGGTGAGGAGAGGGGATGCTCAGCCCTTTATTCACCTTCCATTGATTTCCCCAGTCTAAATTATCCATGCCAAGTACCTTTTTGCCCTGCAGGATTTAAAAGGTAGGTATGTTTTCAAGGAAGGACAAACATATGTTTTAAAATGGCAAAAGTCATTTGAGGGGTATTTGATTTGGAACAGGGAAATGGCAGGTGGAGAAAGGTTAACTGCCCCCTCTCTCTGCCTCTTCTCTGCTAATGATCATCCTCTCCTGAAACTGCTTTAAAAACAAAACAAACAAAACAGGTTAATGGACTACAGTTACAATCTGGTTCTTAGTTGTATGTCCCACTGATTTCTGTGAATGCAATTCATAACATCAACTGGACTAAAGTTAGCTTAAACCCATGTATTTTAAGTGATATATTGATTGGCAAACTTGAAATTAATGAGATTGTGTTCCAGATTGAATATAAGGCTGTGGTTTTAAAACAATTTAAGCTGCAGCCCTCAGATTGCTTATGTTACTTAACCTCATTTAAGGCTATTCCCAAAGTAAGTGGTTTGAAGTATAACAGATAAAACTGAATCCATTGGAATGAGCACTGCTTGTTCTGTTCTCCCAGGTAAATTAAAACAAGAACTGAGAAATGATTAAATTCCTACCTGTAACAAACCTCCTAGAAGTGATGCCAAGGCAGCCATAGCAATGCACACTCCTCCATAAAACAGACCTAAATGAACAGTGTACAAAGACATGTCAAAGTACATTTGTATAATTCTGAGGCTGCGGTTCACAAACAATACAGTGAATGTAGTAGCTCCATTAAAAACTATAGAAGTGCTGCATAGGATTTGTAGGCTGTGCATTGCAGGTTTTGCCATGTAGATTTTGTTTCACTCTCTCTTGATAACAAATCAAACCCCTTAGCACCTTGGGATTGGATCTCGGAATAGCCAATATCACCAGAAGGACAGATTATTGTTTGTGTCAGGAGACGATCGCATAAATAAATAAAAAACCAACGCTACAAATTGATGTCACTGAATATTAGCTGGAAACACTAGATGTTAACAAAGGCAACTACAGGCTTAACAGTAAGGATAATGCACAACATGATTTATATACCATTTACATTCCTTACCTAATTCCCTACCTAAGCAGATTGTTTTGAAGAATTATCTTCCTTCTGAATTTTATTGTTGTACTTAAGATACTTATACCAAGGATGTAATTGTTTTGAGATTACATGGTTCATGGATAAAATGGCAGCGATGGGGTAGTTGGTGGAAAGATGGCAGTATGCATGAATGAACTTGCTTTCCTCCTGACAGAATTTATATGCTGAACGATACTTCAATTATGCCTACCATCCACACAACTATAATTTAAAATTAGGAAGTCACACACACACACACACACACACACACATCCTGGAATGGGAGACTCCAGTAATTTGTGCTAAGCGGGAGTTCAGATATATGAACCACAGTTCCCACTGGAAACAAGCAACAGTATTGGAAATTGTCCTAGTGTAATAAATATGCCTTTCCCTGCCACACCCATACTTTACTTCATAGCCCTTTATCAATCTCCTGCTGTTGTTATTTGTTGTTAATAGACTGCCATTAATGTGCATGGAGCTTTACAAAGTGCAAGAGGACAGGTCCTTGCCCCAAGAAGCTTACATTCTAAAATTCAACACAGGGAAGATTGTTGTGATATGTATCACATTCACAAGCTGGAGCACATTGTTGACAACATGGAAGGAACAGAATGGCGGTAAACAAGTTTGTTGTGTCTTTCTAGAATCTCATGCTCTTGCAGGGGTTACTAGAGTGTATGGGAAACAGCATGAGCCTGTCAGATGGTTTATGCTTTCTGGTGACGTACTGACTTGTTTTTCTGTCTGGAGCCATTTTAGAGAGGAGCAGGACTGTTCTCTCTCTTCACTCTTTTCTTCTGACTTTTGCTTGCTGGACTTATGCAACCATGTAACGTCTTTGCTGAGGTGGAGTAAAGCCAACCTTGCTCCACTGGAATAAATGCTTGCTATGCATTGTACTCTGCACATGGACTGTAACTAGGAATGTATACTCTGTAGAATATTACTTGCTAAAGTAAATAAACAGGTAGAATAGACCTGTGGATTTTTACAGAGCTATTTCCTTGCTACATAGAATCTACAAACCGGGGGAGCTGGCAGCTGGAATCAGATTACAGGAGCTGGCTGGCTGTTTGCAACCGAAACGCTGCACGCTGCGCAGAGAGGGAGAGAAAGATCTGAACTTCTGTGTGTGGATTTATGGGCGTCTACACACGGGAACAGGATTTTTTAATCTCCCATCTCGCACACACGGGGATCTGCTGTCACTCACGCGCCATCAAAGATACCAGGAAGGGAAGAGAAATGGAGGAAAGGAATATGAAATTATTTGACTTGTAGTGACTTAGCTTAGTTACAGTGGAGTATGGGGACTACTAGGGATGTGTGCCAAAGGCTATTTCTTAATATGTTTAAATGCATGGAAGACTGCAATCCTATACACCCTTACCTAGGAGTAACTTTCCCTGAACATAATGAGAATTCACTATACAAATTCTGTGATTAATGGAATCTATCAAGATAAACTCCAGTATAGTATATGAAAAGAGTTGTCTCCTTAAGGTAAAATAAATTGAAAATATCTTGTATATACTTACTCATCCCCTTAGAAATCCAAGACAATTTCCTTTCAGTGAGTGATGTGAAGTAAGGTTTAATGAGGTCTTCTACAGTCACTGCGGCTAAAGCATTGATGCTAGAGGACACTGTACTAAGGAAGACAAAATGTACTTTTTAATTTCATACCTGCATTAAGTAAATATTTCACTAGTAGTGTATTAATAGCTAGCATTGTTTTTCATCATCATCATCATCATCATCATCATCATCATCACAAATTAGCATAGTGATAATGAAAAGAAATTAACAAGATCTGCAGTGATATAAAGAAGAAACTAAGGGCAGTAGCCAATGCAACACAACATAAATTACCACATTGTGCTAGCTTAAATGACCTATAGTGCAACACCAATAGTGCTTGTGCTTGCTGGTGTGAAGGGCTTCAATAACATTATTTATGTTAGTGATAGTGTTGCATTGGATATTGTCCTAAGGCTGTAAACTACAAACATTTACTCTAAACAAAGTAGTCCCCGAGTGGAACCTCTGTGAGTCAATTCTGCATGCAAATTAGAGAAGACACCTTCATTTCTCTGTGAATCCTATCTGATAGGGTTTCCCCCCCTTTCATCAGAATAAACAAACCCTAACAAAAAAAGAACACTGTGTGTCCTTAGCTCACATCTGCATTGATTAAAATATGGCATTGCCAATTAATCAATTGAAGCTGTGAAGCCTGACCTATGTGCATTTACTTGGAAGTAAGTCCCACCAAGTTCCTTGGGGCTTACTTCCAAGTGAGTGTACAGAATTGCAGCCAAAGTTGATTAATCTACTGATTAAACTGATTAAAGTTTGATGTAGTAATTTAGATCAATTATGAGCATTTTCCCCTCTCCACTAGATTTTGGATTAACTTACCTTAATGTTCCACTGTAAGCACCAGCCACAAAAAGCCCCGGTGTGCCTGGAAATTTTTGTAGAATGTCCAATACCAAATATGGCATGAGCTGAAAAAAAAATCCAATATTAGTATATATCATACGGTAGTTTCATTCCCCACTTCCCACACACAATTTTCTTATTTCTGATATCTAAAGTCTTTACCATTTCTCTAAGCTTAAATAAATACACATTTGTGACAATGGCTATCTAAGTATGTTGGAAATAGTCTTTTAACATTGCAATCCTATATATGTCTACTCAGAAATAAGACCCATTGAGTTTGGTATTCCAGGTTTGTAGATATAGGATTGCTGCCTAAATTGCTCTTTTTTCAGCATAGTAAATTCAAAATATAAGCTTTAGATTAAAACCAAGATTACATTCATTTAAATTGTATGAGACATCATTTAAGAACACTAGCTCCAAATGGTTAATGTTATTCCTTCCTTAATTTGTTATTTCTTGTGCCTGCAGCTGATGAATCCATCTACTCAATATCACATCTCAGTGTCAAACCCAAAATTACAGCCCTGATTCTTATTCTAGCTATTTCATATATACTAGAAATGTGTAATACTGAACCTGGTCTGGAGCTGATACACATTTTGCTGTCCAAGGGTCACAATCCTTATAAATGGAGTACATTGCTAATCCACATAACACTGCACATGCAAGAATTACCCACAGTCCCAAGAGGTTTACATAAAGAGATCTATAACGAAAGAACAACAACTTTTTCAACTAGGAAATGTGTGGAATTATCACAGTGTTGTAGCATTATGCAATTATGTCATGCACTTTACCTGTATTAATTTCCTCTTTAGCAGGCAAAGAAAAGAAAGCATTTGTTAGATTAGAATGTACTGGTTTCTATGGCTAAAAAAGCAATGCAAACCTTCTAGCACTCAATTCTCTTCTTCTATCTCTCTGTGTGCATCTGTGGCTAAAACAAGTTGTTACATTTAACCTGTCTGTAACACACATACACACATGGCCATTGGTTGAGCTGCTGTGATATCATTCAGAAACATATTAGCTTTGATCCTATGCAATGGGTTTTCCTGCCCCTTTCTCCCCAATACAGCCCACTGGAACTGTGTAGGATGGGGCTTAGGGTCTGCAGCAGGCAAATGGTGGAAATTGGGGAGGAGGCACCCTTCCATGAGTAGAAGTGTCTTCTATTCACAAAAGAGCACCTTTGGATGCAAGCCTCCAGTCTATTTACTGAGCCTCACCTCTAGAGGAAATCTCATCCAGCCTTGCTCTGGTTTTGAGCAGGCTCAACGCACTGCTCTGCTCACACATTTTCACAGCAACTATTGGTTAGACAGCACAAGTCCAACATACTTGGAAGAGGAATAGAAAGGGAAAGAAAAATACTCCGAGTGAATGATTGGCTACGAAGGTGGTGCTGACGCGAGAGATTTGGATTCTGGGACCACGGGCTACACTTCCTGGAAGATGGGCTGCTGGCAAAGGATGGGTTGCACCTCACAAGGACTGGGAAGAATGTGTTTGGCCACAGCATGAGGAACTTAATCAGGAGGGCTTTAAACTGAATCCAACAGGGGAGGGAGACATAAACTCGGGGGTAACAATGGAAGAAGGCCTCTGTGCCACAACGGAGAGAACAGCTCCAGCGGTGCCCAATGATAGTCTACCACAAAATGTAGGGGAAAAGTCGGACTATAAAGCACATAGTCTTCGATGTCTCTATACTAATGCCCAGAGTATCGGCAACAAACAGAACGAACTTGAACTCTTGATACATGAAGGCAAATACGACTTGATAGGGATAACGGAAACCTGGTGGGATGACTCCCATGGCTGGAATACAGCAATTGAAGGGTATAACTTGTTCAAAAGGAACAGAAGCAACAGAAAGGGAGGTGGAGTTGCGCTGTATGTTAAAAATATGTATCTCTGCACAGAGATACAGGAAGATGAGCTTGGCAGCCCCATTGAGAGCATCTGGGTTAAAATAAAGGGGGCAAAGAATAAGACGAACATGGCGGTTGGAGTCTACTACCGACCACCCAATCAAGGAGAAGACGAGGATGAAACTTTTGAAAAGCAAATTGCAAATGTTTCAAGGAGGCATGATGTGGTAGTAATGGGTGACTTCAATTTCCCCGATATCTGTTGGGAGACAAATTCTGCCAAACATGGCCCTTCCATGAAATACCTGACCTGTGTTGCTGATAACTTCCTCCTACAGAAAGTGGAGGAAGGAACTAGAGGATCGGCTATCCTTGACCTGATTCTAACCAACAGAGACGAGTTAGTGGATAAAGTGGCAGTTTCGGGAACTCTGGGGGAAAGTGACCATGTTATACTTGAGTTCTTGATTCTAAAAGAAGCAAAAGCTGAGTGTAGCCAAACGCATACCCTGGGTTTTAGGAAAGCCAATTTTAACAAACTCAGAACAATGATAAGTAAGATCCCATGGCAAGCGACTCTAATGAGAAAAGGAGCCCAGGATGGGTGGGAGTTTTTAAAAAAGGAAATGTTAAAGGCACAATTGCAAACAATTCCCACAAGGAAAAAAGGCAGAGGGCAACAGAAGAAGCCAATGTGGCTTCACAATAAACTCAAAGATGACCTGAAAACAAAAAAGGACACATATAGGAAGTGGAAGGAAAGACAGGCTACAAGGGAAGAGTACAGGCAGGTAGCACAGAACTGCAGGAATAGTGTCAGGAAGGCTAAAGCTGAGAATGAGCTAAGGTTAGCGAGGGATGCTAAAAACAACAAGAAAGCTTTCTTCAGATACATGCATAGTAAAAGACAGAGGAAAGAAATGGTGGTTCAACTACGCAATGAGGATGGCAAATTGATAACAAAAGACAAAGAAAAGGCAGAAATGTTCAATTCCTACTTCGGCTCGGTCTTCTCCCAAAAGAAGGTCTATGACCCCCCTGGCAAACCTGAAGTGCAGACTGAAGGGTCAGGATTGCAGCTTGAGATTGATAGGCAAATGGTCAAGGAGCACCTGATTACTGAACGAGTTTAAATCTCCAGGGCCTGACGAGCTGCATCCTAGAGTAATAAAGGAACTGGCAGAAGAACTCTCATAACCACTGTCCATTATCTTTGAGAAATCATGGAGGACAGGTGAAGTGCCAGATGACTGGAGGAGGGCAAATGTTGTCCCCATCTTCAAAAAGGGCAAGAAGGAGGAACCTGGGAACTATAGGCCAGTCAGTCTGACATCAATCCCTGGGAAATTTTTGGAGCAGATTATTTAAAAAGTCAGTCTGCAAGCACCTTGAAAACAATGCAGTGATTACTAGAAGCCAGCATGGATTTGACAAGAACAAATCCTGCCAGACTAATCTGATCTCATTTTTTGATTGGGTAACCTCCCTTGTGGACTATGGGAATGCGGTGGACATAATATATCTGGACTTCAGCAAAGCTTTCGACAAAATGCCTCATGATATCCTGATTAACAAGCTAGCTAAAAGTGGGCTAGATGGAACAACTATCAGGTGGATCCACAATTGGCTACAGAATCAGACTCAAAGAGTGCTTATCAATGGTTCCTTCTCAAACTGGGGAGAGGTAACGAGCGGGGTACCACAGGGCTCGGTCCTGGGCCCAGTGCTCTTCAACATTTTTATTAATGACTTAGATGAGGAGGTGCAGGGATTGCTTATCAAATTTGCAGATGACATGACACAAAGTTGGGTGGAATAGCTAATACTCTGGAAGACAGAAACAAAATTCAAAGCGATCTCGATAGGCTGGAGCGCTGGGCCAAAAACAACAGAATGAAATTTAATAGGGATAAATGCCAAGTGCTGCACCTAGGGAAAGGAAACCAAATGCAGAGTTACAGAATGGGGGACACTTGGCTCAACAATACTACAAGTGAGAAGGATCTTGGAATTGTGGTAGATCACAAACTGAATCTGAGCAATGCGATGTGGCTGCAAAGAAGGCAAATGCTATTTTGGGCTGCATTAATAGAAGTATAGCTTCCAAATCGCGTGAAGTGATAATTCCCCATTACTCGGCACTGGTTAGGCCTCATCTTGAGTACTGCGTCCAGTTCTGGGCACCACACTTTAAGAAGGACGTAGACAAAATGGAGAGGGTTCAGAGGAGGGCAACAAGGATGATAAAGGGACTGGAAACAAGGCCCTATGAGGAGAGACTGAAAGAACTGGGCATGTTTAGCCTTCAGAAGAGGAGACTGAGGGGAGATATGATTGCACTCTTCCAGTACTTGAAGGGTTGTCACAAAGAGGAGGGCCAGGATCTCTTCTCCATCATCCCAGTTTGCAGGATACGGAATAATGGGCTCAAGTTACAGGAACCTAGATTCCACCTAAACATAGGAAAAATTTCCTGACTGTCAGAGCAATAAGACAATGGAACCAACTACCTAGGGAGGTGGTGGGCTCTCCCAATCTGGAGGCATTCAAGGTGCAGCTGGACAGCCATCTGTCAGGGATGCTTTGACCTGGATTCCTGCACTGAGCAGGCGGTTGAACTCGATGGCCTTGTAGGCCCCTTCCAACTCTACTTTTCTATGATTCTATGATTCTATACTTCATGATTGTGCTCCTTTCCATTTTTAAGACCAATCAAAAGCACTTTGCCTAGAGGTTTCAGTTCTTTGCAAGGACTTTGGTGGGTTCAATTAAGCATGTGGCTGTTCTTAGGTTTCATATTATTTTATTAACACATTTTTTTAAAAAAATTACTGTTGTTTGCCCTGAGCTTTCAGAATGTTACGGGGTACAAACACCTTTAAAAATGAAAAGACACTAAAACAATGAAAATGATACAAGGATACAAAGAAGGCACCAAATGTGTGCAATTTGCGGCATGAAAAAGGCAGGGTATAAGTACAGTAATACCTTGGATTGCAAGTAACTTGGTTTGAGAGCATTTTGCAAGACAAGCAAATTTTTAAATATTTATTTATTTATTTTTTACTTGATATACAAGCGACGTGTTGCAATACAAGTACTGTAGTACGGCTTAAATTAAAAATCTCTGTTCAAATTTTTTGGGGGGATTTCGTTTTGATATAAGAGTGTTTTGGATTACAAGCACATTTCCGGAATGAATTATGCTCTCAATCCAAGGCATGACTGTATAATAAATAAATAAGCTGTAGACATGAAGCCAAGAATTCCTCCTGATATATAAAGACAGAATTGGCTTTAAAGCATTAATGCATGCTTTTCTGATGTCTCTCACACCTTCTCATTAGCATCAAATCTTCTCTACGGTGATGAAAACAGCCAGGCGAAAGCAGGAAAAGTGACAAGCGGAGAAGCACGGGGCAACATACACAGGAATATTTTTTTAAAATGGGAACAAACAACAAAAGGGATATCGATCAGCTACAGTGAGGTAGAGAAAGGGTTAAAGATTCCTGCAGGAGGAGGGAGAGGGGAGCACTCAACAGACCAATCACGAACAGGCTGCCTACATAGAGAGGGAGCGATGGCCCCTGGGATGCATGCCTGGAGGTGGAGGTAGGACTGGGTGGGAAGAAAACCACTAGAATGACCAGAAACAATGATCATCTGTCAGAACCATCATTGCAAGTTACCACAAATCATGGTAACTTACCACAATAGCTTGTTGTGTTGTGTGAACACACCCTATGTGTGTGTGTGTGTGTGTGTGTGTGTGTGTGCGCGCACATGTACACGCATGCATGTACTCACCACCCCAAGCCAGCCACACAGCATTGCATGTGTCCCTCAGGACCAAAACCATTGCCCACTCCTGATGTATAGCTTGGAAAATGGGATGGAACACAGAATATAGTCCGGTTTCCCCTTTGCTCTGAAACCTAGGAAGTATTTATGAGACACTAATGTAAAATGCTAGTGTTCTGTTTCATTGTGTGGGTGGATATTTGATAAACTTTACTCAGTCTTTTAAAAAACGGGAGATTCTTCTGATAGGTTCTCTCCAGAACAGTTATTAATAGCAAAGGTTGTAAAGATTATTATTTCTGTGAAGAAACAGGAGCAACTTTCCCCTTAATGTTACCATGGCACTAGCCATGATCCAGCATTGTCAGTTTGCTTACTTGACTTCTCATGTTCCTATACAAATCAAAAGTGTGAAACTAACGATGCCTGATTGCAATCAGTTTCTAACAATATTCTTGAATGGCAAGGCACTGTTGAAAAACAGGTAGCCTTGCACTGTTTTACCCTTTCCTTTTTAGAAGATTACATTTAGACATTTGTGGCTATCCATTCTTTCACATATTAAAATATTTTTTTAAAAAACGCTTTTCTTGTCATGGTAGGCACTGTACAATAAGTGCTGACTCACCAGAACATATATGTGTCTGTTACAGTAGGGTTGGTCTCACTGCTGGGGGCTACGTTTGGCTTTTCAGGATAAAGCTTGAAGTGCTAGAAAACTCTATAAAACGAGTCTGACCATAAACATGGCTGGACACAAAAAGTTAAAGTGTGCACAACAGCCATGCTGATGGATATACAATACTGCCTCCAAGTCTCTCCTAAGCTTTTGACTGCACATTGTCAGAGAAAAGGTTCAGAACTTAACTATATTGGTTTTTACCTACCATAATCTCTTAAATCCTATCTGGGTAAATAAAAGAAATTCCAATCTCAAAGCTCTATTCTCTGATATAATAAATTAATGATATGTCCAATTTATCCTATGACTTTTAGTTCAAAGAAAATGGGAAACGTTTGCCAACATCCATCATGTATTCCAAGAGTTGCTAAGTTTGAACACAAAGTGATGGTTAATCAGCAGTGTTTGTGCCTACAGTTTTATCATTTGTTCATTTGTACTCTTTACAACATTCTCTTCAATCTTTGATAAAAATGTGTTTATTTTAGATTTTAGTAAAAGATCGACACCTTTCTGTAAATATATTTCTGTGGTGGATATATTAATGTTGTTATTGTCATATACACTGTGGTAAGTATCCTTTGATGAAATGCTTAGGACAGAGTTGTCCACATAATAATACTAAACTAAGAGAGCAGTCCTTTGCTCTTGATGGAGTGCTCCAAGACTGGAGTGCTCCATTCTCTCCTATGCCCTGTCAACTCTTGTTGCCAGGGCAGAAGTCAAGAGGGAGGCAGGGATGAATTTTTCTTTCATCTGTGGATTGGAGAAAAACCATTCCCCCCAAAATATTTAGATGTTTAAATGTTTTCTTGGGTTGGGGGCATGGTCAGGAGCTGGGAAGGCTTAGGATCCCTTGGATCCTCGGCCACTCCCTCCCCGCCCACTAGAATGCCACTGGCATGCCTATTTTCCCTTCACCTCCACATGGTTGTAGTTCCAGCTTCAGGGAAGGAGCCACTGCAGAAACTTCCATGGCCTCTGGGTAGAGCCAAAATAAGGGGCCCAAGGCTGGGAATCCCTTCCAAAGTTGGAGCTGTCTATGACCTTATGGGAAGTGGGGAGGTCCTGCACAATCCTATGCCCCCTGGAATGCTGTATAAGGACCATAGGATTGCTCTCTAAGATTCATTATTACTAGAAGTTCTACATAAGAAAAAAACTGTGCAATTTAGTTCGTAACTCCTAAAGAGTACACGTATAAGTGCTTGTACTACATGCTAGGAAACCATTTACAATAAAGAAATAAGACACAACACTGAAAATTGCAATAAATTATCAGAAACTAAATATTGGTATGCATTTTCTCTTGACATGGTTCACAAAGCAGAAAGCTCAAGTTATTTTTACCTTTCATTACTGCATTTTTATGTGTTTATAATGTCAAGAATGCAATTTAAAATGAAAATGTCTTGTAAATAACAGATTCTGGCAATGGGTCAAAACAATGAACTGACTTACAGTTTTGCGTGAAATCTTGTTTTGCAGGCAATGTATCGCTGAACTTGAGACTGGCTGACTCCATATATACCAAGCCAGGTGAAAGTCCCACCTATAACAATTGTCCAGAATGTATGCCTTTGCAAAGGATCAGGATTAAAGCTAAATTGAAAGGGGGGGGAATAGAATTCTTAAAGTACAGCGAATGTTATATGGTCCTTTAAACTCTTTTCATGTTCAGTGAATATTTAAGTTCTCAAACTTAATTTGTAAACATATTAACAAACATTTGTTAAATATTAACTGCAGTAATCATGGAACACAAATTTTGAATTTTATCTATATATTTGTCAAGAAAATATATAATTTGAGATACACAGATTCCTTATGAATAAGAACATGCGTTGTATCCAATGGTGACTTTGCACTAGCAGAAAATGCTTGCATTCACACAAGGTGAGACATCCAATTTTCACTGATTCCCCACCACCACACTCACACTCAACTTTCAAGGCAAATGGCATTGGGCTGGATCCAAGTCAAAGGGGAAGGAGGTACGTGCCCCCTCCCTAAGAAGGGAGCAGAGGGAGACCAATAGGATACAACCCTTGGGCTTAGTAACAGGATTATAGATGTTCTGTTGATTATGAGGAAATAACTGATTTTGCATTAATTTCTTTGAAGCCTCACCTGGAAATTGTATCCAGGTTCTGTGTGCCAATGATACCAGTCCTATGCCAATGCCACTACACTGGCTTCAAATAAACCAATTCCTACCCTCTACATATCAGTGTAGGATTTTGGCACAAATACATAGTTAAGGTAAGTACAAAGTAAAACAGGTATCACCACCTTGTACTTAATGAACAGCCAAATTTCTTTATTTTGCAGAAAAACTGCTGCTTATTAGTCGCTCCATGAACACTTTATAATGTCAGTAACAGCCCTATCCTAAACATATTACTGGAAATAAATGTCACTGATTACAATGAGACATAAAACAAATAATATGTTTAAGATTTCATTGTAAAATCCTTCTTTAATATGGTAGCCCAAACAAATCAAAAACTTACTCCCAGAAATTTAATCTTCCTCCATGGTAGGAATCATTTAGTATAGGTCCAATACCACCCTGAACCACCACAGCACGTATAATCACTGATGAAAACCCAGCTACCATGATTCCAACTTGAAAAACATCTGTCCAAACTACTGCTTTTAGACCACCCTGTGTGGAGAAGAGCAGGTACAGATTAATACACAAACCAGATAATTTATTGGGATATATATATATAGGGAGGGAAAGCCCCAGAAAAGGCATTTTAATACTCATTGGGACCAGGGAGGTTAAATGCCTTTTTCTAAACAAGCCATTTCTTTTTCCAGACAACTGGCTTTCATTCAAAGGCAGGTGAACCAAATAATTCATCATCATCTTTAATAGTATAATCTTTAAATGTAGAGTTTCACAGAGAATTGGAGGAGAGAATTATTTACAGATGTGGAAGGATGTAGGAATGCAGAATAGGAAGGATGTAGGGATATAATTTTATGAAAAGTTAAATTTAATTTTTTAATACTTATATACAATAATAAAAGGTTAATAGGAAACTAGAATTTTTAAAATGAACGGTAGACATACCAGTGTACAATAGAAAGTACAGACTATTCCTGTTGCAGCCACTGCACCCCACAAGTCAATTCCCGTAACTAGAAATTAAAATAAAATAAAATAAAAAGTGTAATGGAAGAAGACATTTTTTAAAAAAGAAAAGAAAAATATTAGCACTATGATAGAGGTTTGAATAATAGATACAAGGGTTGCTGGATATAATTCTAAGAAATAATTAGTTAATTAACATTGGAATCCTAATAATTTCTTTCAGAGAGGCCTGCTGGAATGATGCCCATAGATTAGTCTATGGCATAAAGCAAGACTGCACAATAGGCCCCTATTAGCTATGGACCTCCATGTACAGGGCCAAGAATAACTGATGTTGTCAATAAACAATAAGGAAAGGACATCATTATCATGCCATGCTTGTGAGCTTCCAAAGGCATTTGGCTTGCTGCTCCTGGAAATAGAATTCTGGACTAGATAGGCCTTGCTCTGATTCACCGAGGTAATTCTAATGTTTATAATATGTGGCCTCTAATGGCATCCAGATGACTTGCTAAACTGTGGTTAAAGGAAACCGGAAGCAAAAACTTTCAATGTCCTCATTTCAGCTGCACTGGAGGAAATGAGGGGAGGGCGGAACATGCAAGCCCAAGGCTTGCTGCAGGTCTCTCATCATGCCAGACTATGATCAACTACAATAAACTATGATGGTTTTGCATGACATCTGAATGTGGCCATTATAGCTGACCAGATGCTTGATAACCCTTCTGCCGACCAGATACTTGATAGTCCTTCTGTTTTGTAGCCCACCTAGGCTCAACAGAAAGGAAGAAAGGAGAAATGGCCAGATGCAGTGCACACATGCAAGTGAGTGCAATAGATCAACAAACTGTGTCTTTTTCACAGTGGTAGGAAATATATTTCTCTGAGTAGGGGGCATAGCTATAATCCTAGGTCTTTAGACTCTTAAGCAGCTTTCCCCAACTTGGTACCCTCCACATGTGTTGAACTACAGCTCTCATCACCCATAGCCAGCATGGCCATTAGCGGTGCTGGCTGGGAATGATGGGAGTTGTAGGCCAACACATCTGGAAGGCACCAGCTTGGAGAAAGCACACAATGCAGCACCCTCTCTGAAACTAAGCAGGTCTGACCCTGATCAGTGTCTGGATGGAAGACTGGCTGCAAACCCTTCATATGTATCCTTGAGTTCCATTATGGAAGTAATGAAGGATATAAATGTAATAAAACCATTAAGTAACTAACAGCATAATCCTATGGCTGATAGACAGTGTCTAGACGGCCATAGGATTTTTCGGAGTCCCAGCTCCAGCCTCGGAAACTCACTCCAATCTCACAAACTCGCTTCAAGGTCAGAGCTAGGACTCAGAGCTTGAAGTGCCTTCCCCCGCCCCCTCGCAGCCAGCATAGAAAGAACCACACCAGCTGCTTCTCCAAGGTCACAAACACAGGGAGGGGAGGAGACCGGGCCGGCACCGCCACACTGTGAGGCATGCTGGCGGTGCCTCAACCTCCTTCCCTGTCCCGCTGAAGCACTGCACGAAATTGGCCATGTAAGTGCTTTGCAGGGGAGGAGTGCAGAAGCAACCTTCACCTCCACGCTCTTCCCACCATCCATAGGATGCCCATAATCCTCCAAGTTCGGCGGGCTATGGGCATCCAGATTGGATTGCGCCCTAAACATATAAAATAGCTGTCATAGAGGTTTGAGCTATGGACTTGCTGCAGAGAGAGATATTTGGTAAATACTACATGTGAATTGATGACAGTATGGATTTTTCAAGAAATTACTCTATTATCTAGATTATGTGTTTTTCCTTTAAAATCCACGTGAAATCCTCATTCCACAATACTTCAGGTCCATAAAGCATATAATGCTTACAAAGTTAAGTTTCATTAAACTTACGGTAATGCAGAATTTAGCCAAAAGTCACTTCTCAAAATACTCATAGCTGCAGTTCTGATACTAGAATTTGAATTGCATACATGTCTGCTGAAGTCAGCAGACATTTTGGAAGGCTTCATCATGTGTCTTGCATGATATGATACACATACATGTACTGATATTAAAGAGAGGGGGGAAAGCTCTGATATGTTACCATATGTTCATTCATCTTACCTTGATTTAAAGCTAAGGCTGGAGCATAAATGACAATTCCTGTGTATAATATCTGGAAAGAAGAAAACAGATACAAAAATGTATGAGGGGGAAATAATCCTACTGAAAAACTCATCTATTTGCAGATATTCATGTAGTTTATGATCCTGGTTGACATTTTTACTTAAGTTCCTTGGCATTGTGAAATAGCCTTAAGAAGTGTGAACGTAAATTTGCAAATTTCACATCATGTTGTATCAGTAACAGTCTTCACTCCTCAATCCACACATATTATAGAGTAATGTCACTAGTCAGAGAGACTACCTACTTTGAAGTGCATCCAGAACAATATAAATCGGACTTGTTGAAAATGCTATTAAAGAAGATATATATATATATCTCCATATGATACATATAGGACTCCAATAAAGTGAGAGTAGCTTTCATTTTGTGGGGCCAGCACTGTTTAGGCAATATAAGGAATCTTGTTCACAATTTCATGCCTGCAGTTTCTAAAGTCAACTTTATTTTACAACTGCTATTTACACTAGATTAAGTCTGCAATTCTATACCCATTCACCTGGGTATAGTGAATTGGTACAGAATTTGAATTTGGTGGGAATTACTTCTAAATAGACCTGTATAGGATTGTGCTGTAACTGACCTTTCATGCCTAAATAAATGTATTCTAGCATAAATAGTTATAAAATAATAAAGTTTGCTTTAGAAACCTCAAATATTAAGAAATGTACAAATTATTTTCCTTACCGTCAGTATAATGAAGAGCACCGTCCCACACAGACGCAGACATTTATTAAATCGAAGTTCTAAATACTGCAAGAAATAATGTTTACATCCAATTTTTATATCATTTTGAGGGAAGAGTTAATATCTTATTGGAGAAGATTACATTTATCTGGATGATAAAAGGGTTGCTTTTCGATTTATTATTTGACTAATGCTTGGATTTTAGTCAATTTGGTATGGTTTTCTTTTACCTGTTACTGTAACTATATATACCTTATATTAAAATGCATTCCATATCAAGCAATCACTGTAAACATTATTCTAAACATAGATATGCAGTTATGTCTAACACAGAGAAACTTCATGATGAGTCACTTACAAGGAAGAGAATGCCTGTCTTATAATCAAGATTAAATCAATTTCTTATCAATAACATGCACATACTTGTGCAGTCCAAGTCATAAACAAGGTACTAGGAGTTAAACTGGTACTTGGAATTAAACGTGGAGTTAAACTGGTTGATAATGGAAATGGATCTCACAGTATTGTTGATTTGGGAGTTCTGTTGATTTTTGCTGGACTGACTTCCAGATGAAAATCTCAGAAAACTACTTAAAGCGAAGGTACTCCAATTTACGGATATAAAGTGGAGATAACAATCGGGAGAGTAATTATTCATTTGGAACGACATCTTGCCCTGTCCGCAGAGCTCAGAAATCTATCTGTTTGTTTGTGTGTATCATGATGACTATGTTAACCCTGAAAGCAACCCGGGGAGATCAGCTGTGCCGGAGAAGGCGAACCCGAGTCCCTGCTACCTACCTCGTAGGTGCTGGTGATGCCCAGGCGGTAGAAGACGGGCAGGAAGATCTCGGCGCTGATGATGACCACCAGGGCGTAGGTGATGGCGAAGACGCTGAACCTGGCTCCGAAGCGGTAGACCTCGGACGGGGTGCCCAGCACCGTCACGGCCGACATGAAGCTGGCGGTCAGGGACAGCGCCACCGGCACCGCGGACATGCTGCGGCCTCCCATCAAGAAGTCCTTGGAGGTTTTCTGGCCGCCACCCGCGAAGGCGTAATAAACGCCGATGACCGCGGAGATGAGTAGCATGGCCCCGAAGACCACATAGTCCCAGGTCCCGAAGCCCGCCCTGACCGTACAAGCGCTCATGGCTCCGCTCGTTCCCGAAAGCCGCCGGCGCGGAACAGGGGGACAACCTCCAAAGCCCAGACGGAGAGTCCCTCCTTTCCTGACCGGTCCAGAGAACGACTGAGACGAGGCCGCTTCTCGGAGAGTGAGCGCCGCCCCGGCTCGGCTTGCAGCCGAGACGACGTCGCCTTCTTCGTGGGCTCGCCCTCAGCTCCGCAGGTGCTGAAGAAGAAGCCGATCCCTCGCGCGCGCGCCGGCCGAGGTCCTTCCCGGGCGGCCCCTCAATCCGCCCGCGTGGGGCACGTGCTTTCTTGCCCGCGAAGCGCTTCAGCCCCGCGCGGTTCCCCGGATCGCGCGCTCCTCTTTTCTTTTCTCCGAGCGCCTCCTTCCGTGCGCCTGGAATTCATAGATAGAGTTGGAAGGAGCCTACAAGGCCATGGAGTCCAACCCTCTGCTCAATGCAGGAAACTAGAGGAGGGGTCTCCCATCCAAGTAATAACCAGGCCTGACCCTGCTTAGCTTTCCACGCTCAGACAAGCTGAGCCAGCGTGAGCCACAGGCCTGTATATATTCCCGCCTGACCCTCCCCGTGTGCCCTTTAGCCTTTCGTCTCCCGAAGCTCTGCCCTTTTCAGCTCCCTTTTTTCTCATTGCCCTCTTCCCTTTCTTTATCCCGCGCCTTCCTTGCCGCTGTTTGCTGTCTTCCCCCCGTCCCCGGACCCACTTCTGCCGCTTCTCTCGCCCACCTCTCTGCTTTTTCTTTCTCGTCAGTTCGGTGTCCCTTTCCTGACGAGGCGCCTTTTTGCCCCTCAAGCCTCGGCGTCTCTCCGCAGAACTCTCCTGGGCGCTTCTCCTCTTCGAGCGAGCGCCGCTGTCCACCTCTTCCCTCAGAGCGACCGAATCCTTATCCTTCGGCGAACGCCCTTCTCCTCCTCCTCACCCAAGAACGAATGAATGATGAAGCCTGCTTTGCCCGCTCTGTTGCGCGTCGCCTTTGCTGACTGCGCTCCCAGTAAATTAATGTGGTTGGACTGAAACCGGGAGGGACATCTCCCTTCACCTCTACGCCTCGAGAAGGAACTGGGCAGGTTCCTGCCTGTTCCCGGATTCAGCACCACACCTGTGATGCACCAGGGAATCCGGGAGGGCGGGGAAAGCAGCCCTAAAATAAGCCCAGGTAGGATTTGGCAACTGAGAGCAAAAGTGGCCAGCGTTGTAATCCTCCCGCCTCCAGTCCAACAACGCTGCAGGCAGGGAAAGTCACGCCTGGAGCAAGAGTGTGTGCTCAGACGGTGGATTAACCCAAAGGGAAGTCATTGCCCTTATAGTGTAGCGCCCTGATTCATTATCCAGAACCTATCCATCCCTCTAAGCTAGGGCTGAATTTGAGCCGGGGCTGACTGAGGACCCACGCCTGAAATCGTTTCACAAGGTGATGTCATGCAAACTTTTTAAAAAAAACTCAACCCACAAAGACAAGGTGTGCCAGGACTCATCTATGGCCTTGATGACCTCTTACCAACGAATCTTGCTTATTTCAACTGATTGACTCAAGGATGGTATCTGTGATTTAAGCACGTGTTCACTCATGGGTTTTTGTTTTTTTTAAAGAAATCCCGTCTTGCAAAATAGTTCCTCCACCCACATGCTGGACCCATGAATGTATGTATCTTCCTCCCTGCTTTATTGGAATCAATTAGAATATTTGTGAGCAACCCATAATATTGCAGCAGTCAAGTCACGGTGGGTTCTCATGCTCAACAAGACTGCTCCAGTCTGGCTTAGAAGTTAGAAGCCACCCTACCTCTGATGCTCCCAACAGACAATCAGGCACATCAAGAGTAGCGTGCACCATGCCTCCCCCTCCTTCCCCCTTGCTCAAGCCACCTCTGCTGAGATCACCAGCAGTGCCTTCCCGCTGTGCAGTGTGTGCGGCTCCTCATGTCCAGTGCCGCAGTCGCTTGGCTGTGGCACCGGGTGGGGCAGGCAGCCACACTCTGCTCATCCTACTCCAGGGTAGGCAGAGCAGAGTGCACCCCCCGTCCGGTATCGCCATTGCTCAGCAGTGACAGGGCCAGATGGGGTGTGTGTGTGCATGCACCGTGCTTTGCTCGGCCTACTCCAGAGTAGGCTGAACAGAGCACAGCTCACCCTGTGCTGCTGTGGCTGCCCTTTTGGCTGGCGGCCACAGCAGTGCAGGTTGGGGGGAGCCTCTGACAGCCATCCTCAAGTGCTGCTTTGACACTCTGGGGCAGCTGTCATCAGTGCTCACCCAGAGCTGCTTGGCAAGAGCAGCAAGACTTTTTGCCACTCTTGCCAAGTGGCTCTGTAGTGGTTTGAACTACCCCTGGGGCTTGTTGTGTTGTCCCAGTTCGGATGACACGGGCACGGCATGCCCAGCGGTGGTTACGAGACCCTAGAACAAGCCATGACTTGTTGGGGTGGCTTATAAGCCCAGAAGCTGGGTTTATAAGCCACCCTGAAGAAGCCATGGTGGGTTCACATGAGACATGACACAACAAGCACCCCTGGCTTATAAGCCAGGGAGGCTTGTGTCATGTGAACCTAACTCAAAGGGCTTGGCAGTAACAGTGCATTTTAGCCTACTCTGTATAAATAGAACCATAGAGTTGGAAGGGACCTCAAAAGTCTAGTCCAGCCCCCTGCTAAAGCAGGAAATCCAGTGCTACACCACCCTTGATTGGTGGCCATCCAGCCCCTGCTTAAAAATCTCCAACAACGGAAAGTTTTCCACATTCCCAGGAAGTCTGTTCTGTTTTGCAACAGCTTGTACCATCAGGAAGTTGTTTCTAATGTTTAGCCAAAAAACCCCGTTCTTGTAATCGGAAGCTCTTGGTTTGAAATACTCTGGAGCAACAGAAAACATTTTTTCTCCACATAGATTATTAGCTGAGAGACCTGTATGCGCATACTGGTTAATCCAGTTAGTTATGCTTTCTTGTATAATGGTGTCATTGTTATGAGGCACAAGCTGAACTACTTGGGATCCATCACTACTTTCACCACCACCTTGAAGGTGTGACACTTTGCATCTTGAGCAATTCTACCGAAGTTGATTTGTATGTATATGGTGACTGAGGATGTGCAGAAAGGCAAGACTAGATATTGATTCTGAGTATGTTTCAAAGCCTGTCATATCAGCAGCAGGACGATATGTCAATGTCATGAATCACTGTACGTTCACAAGGTTAAAATTAATATTCCTGATCTATGAAGAATTGATCCTTCTCATATTTTAGAAATCAAGATAATTCCATTAAATTAACACAGTTGGGGAGCAATCCTATGGCCCCTAGACAGTGTCTGAGGGGGCATAGGATAGTTCAGATTCCCCGATCCAAGGTCAGAGACAGCGCTCCAACCTTGGAGGGGGGAATTGGAGATCTGATCCCCCTCCCAGCTGGCTCAGAAAGAACTGCATCGGGACTCGTCAGCCTTGGAGAGGGGGGAAAGGGGGTGTTTTGGTGGGTGGGGAGGGGAGGAGACTGGAGAGGCCAGGATACAAGCTATCCTAAGGCCTCTCTAGGCGTCTTCCCTCCCCTTCCAAAACGCCTTTGCTAGACGGGTAAAAAAGCTCCCCCCAAAAGCGCCTGTCTAGCAAAAAAATGCAGGGCAGGAGTACAGGGAGGTGAAGATCGCCTCCACAGCTCCTCCCACCCTGCATAGCATGATTGTAAGCCTCTGAGTTTGGGGGCTTACGATAATTGAGGATGCAACCCATAGGACTGTAGCTTAAGAACATAAGAAGAGCCATGCTGGATCAGACCAAGGGTCCATCTAGCTGTCCACCACAAACCCAAGATCTCTTTCTTGGTCAGTCTCTGCTAGATCAGATCCAGTCAGCATATACATGAGTTGGGGAAATTTGCCCCAATGTGGATCACTTTACATTTGCTTACATTGAACTGCATTTGCCAATTTGATGCCCATTCTCCCAGTTTAGAGATATACTTTTGGAGCTCTTTGCAATATTTTTTTGTTTTTTGGTAGGATTTTGTGCTACCTTTCTTGACCTGCATATACATTCAAGTTGAGCTTCTATTATTGTGGTTTTGAGTAATCTCCAAGATACTAATAATTTGGTATCATCAGCAAAGTTGGCTACTTCATTGCTCACTCCTAATTCCAGATTATTTATGAATGAGTTAAAACACATTGGTCCTAATACAGATCCCTGTGGGACCCCACTGTTTATATCCTTCCATTGGGAGAATTTACCGTGTATCCCTACCCTCTGCTTTTTTAAAACCAGTTACCAATCCATAAGAAGACCTTACCTCTTATTCCACGACTGCTATGTTTGCTCAGTAGTCTTTGGTGAGGGACTATGTCAAAAGCCCTTTGAAAGTCCAAGTAAACAACATCTACCAGATCACCCCTGTCCACTTGTTTAATGACACTCTCAAAGAACTCTAAAAGGTTAATGAGACAGGACTTACCTTTGCAGAAGCCATGCTGATCCTTTTTCAGCAGGGCTTGTCCTTCTATATGCTTACTAATTTTATGTTTAATAATGTTTTCAACCAATTTACCTGGAACAGATGTCAAGCTAACCAGCCTGTAATTTGCCAGATCCCCCCGTATCACTTTTCAAAAATTGGTGTTACATTGGCCATTCTCCAGTCCTCTTGTACAGAGGCCGATCTTAGGACATGTTACATATTTTTCTTAGAAGATCAGCAATTTCACATTTTAGTTCTTTAAGAACTCTAGGATGGATGCCATCTAGACCTAGTGATTTGTTTGTTTTCAGTTTGTCAATAAGGTCTCTAGAACATTATCTCTTGTCACCAGTATATGCTTCAGCTCCTCAGACTTCCTTCCTGAAAATAACAGTTCAAGATGTATTTGCCCTGCATCTTGTACAGTGAAGTCTGATGCAGAGAATTCATTAAGCTTCTCTGCAATTTCCTAATCTTCCTTTAATACTCCTTTAGTATACCTATGTCATCCAGTGGTCTAGGCAGTTTCCTGCTTCTTATGTATTAATGTTGCTAGCAATATGCTCCTCAAAATCATTTTTCTTTTTTTCTCTTAGGGAGCAATTCTATGCCCCCTAGACATTGTCTGAGGGGCCATAGGATACTGGGGATTCCCCCCTCCAAGGTTGGAGACAGTGCTCTGACCTTAGAAGGGGGAGTCGGAGATCTGACCCTCTTCCCCTGCCCTTTCACAACTGGCGTGGAAAGAACCATGCTGGCTGGCCTCCGAGGTCAGAAAATCAACCTCGGAGAGGAGGGAAAGGGGGCGTTTCAGTGGGTGGGGAGGGGGGGAGATCAGGGAGGCCAGGATACAAGCTATCCTGAGGCCTCTCCAGCCTCCTTCTCTCCCCCTCTGAAGCACCATCACAAAAAAACCTGTCTAGTGAAAACTGCAGGGCAGGAGGACAGGGAGGTGAAGATCACCTCCGCTGCTCCTCCTATCATGCATTAGATGATCAGAAGCCTCTGAGTTAGATAGGATTGTGCCCTTAGTCTACTTGCATTTCCATTGTGCAAGTTTGTGTTCCCTTTTGTTCTCTTTGTTTGGGCAAGACTTCCAGTTTCTGAAGGAAGCCTTCTTTTTCCCAAATTAGCTTCCTTGGCACTGCTCATTAACCATGCTGGTGACCTCCTGGATTTTGTGCTACCTTTATTGACCTGCATATACATTCAAGTTGAGCTTCTATTATTGTGGTTTTGAGTAATCTCCAAGAATTTTGGAGAGAATTGACCCTCTTGACTTTCCCGTTCAACTTCCTTTCTACCAGTTCCCTCATTTTATAGAAGCTTCCTCTTTTGAAGTCAAATATAACTGTGTTGGATGTCCTTGACAACTTTCTACTTACATATAAATTACGTTTGATAGCACTGTGGCCACATTTCGAACATGCACATTTCACACTAGGTCCTGGACACCATTTAGGATTAAGTCCAGGGTTGCCTCCTCTCTGGTTGGTTCTGTGACCAACTGCTCTAGGACACATTCATTTACAGAATTGAGACATTTTATCTGTTTGCCGTGACCGGAACATACATTTATCCAGTGTATGTGAGGATAACTGAAGTCACACAGACATCACTACAACACTTTCTCCTTTGGATGCCTCCCTGATTTCGTTCTCTATCTAAAAATGAAATCATCCTGAGCATTTTGGTCAGGAGAGCAATAGCATGTCCCCCATACTAAATTAATTTTGGGGCCTGGTATTGTCACCCACAGAGATTCTGTCGAGAAATCTGTCCCTTTTAAGGTTTCTAGATTGTTTGATATTATTGTCCTCTTTGACATACAGAGCAACACCATTCTAGTGTGCTCTTCCTGTCCTTCCTGTAGAGCAGGGGTCCTCAAACTATGGCCTGCGGGACACATCCAGCCTGCCGGGTCTTTTCATCCGGCCCGGCGGCCGCCCGCCCTGCGTCTCCTGTGGGGGGGAGAGAAGGGGAGGAGTGGTGGCTGAGCAGGCGGCAGGGCGCAGGCCCCCTGTCCGCCCCCCTGCGGGGTAAAACTGTGCGCTGTTCAGCTGAGTTCCTGGGTTAGAACACCCACCACCACCGTGCTTCAGGCGCGCGTGCGCCCACCTTGCCTTCTCCCTCAGGTGAACCCTTCACCTCGCAGGAGCGGGTTGCAGGGCCCGGCCGGGCTGGGCCATGCCCCTCTGGTTCTCAGGAGATGCGGGCGGGGCTAAGGCGCTGCGAACTTGCGGTGTGACTTTCCCCCGCCTTCTAGGTTTCTACTGCAGTTTTAACCTGTTGGTGGGCCCCCCGGAGCACTTTGAGGTACCCGGCATGTTTGGAACACTATCCCCGGGGGGCATGAAGCTGCGACTAAGTCTGAGAAGTGGCTCTGAGCGGAGAGCTTCGAACCAGATGACTCTTGCTCGACGAGAATAAGGGGTGTGCCTGGGCAAGAGTGCCTCGCAACATGGCCTCCTCCTTTTCCTTAGGCGGGGATGCCCGAGGAGTGGACCAGGTGAGCAAGCTGCCCTCTTTCTTCTGCCCCTTCCTCCCCTGTCCCTTGAGTCGCCTGCTCCTTTGCAAACTCTTCCTTTCTGCCAGCCCCCACCTTGCTTGGTCTCTTCTTAGAAAGTGACCTGAAGTTCTGAGCCCTTCTCCCTCCTTGTGTTTAGCGACAGTAAGTTAACTTGTTGAAGAAACAGAGGACCGGGAGCGGAAGGGGGGGGGGATCCAAAATTCACAGTCGGGCAATGCCTTTATTGGGATCAATAAAAAAACCCACAAAAATGTGCAACTCGAATTTAATAATAATGGTATTTCCCAACTGCGGGTTTTGCAACACCACCCCGCCTTCTCGTGGACCAGCACAGCTAGCTTTGCTTTTTCAACAACAGGAAGGATCTGAATATCAAGGTATTTTCATACATGAGGCTCCTGTTTGGTGTGTGCTGAAGGTTGCTGTCCTATAGCCAATTATCTGAGAGTAAGCCCGTTGAACTTTACTTCTGAGTAGGTATGTATAAGATTGTGCACTGTAAGGCTGTAAGCACCATTGCGTGCAGTGAGTAAGCATGCATTAGAATGCGGCTGCCTGTCAGTTTGGTAAGGCAATAGTTCTCATGCTTTTCCTATGTGGAGCTGCTTTCTGTGTAGAAAACTTGTACCATCTAAAATGAACAGAGCTGATAGCTTGAACGTGGCACACGGGAACTGGGATAGTCTGGCTTCATCCTCGCAGGGATTATTTTTTTTATTACTAATATCCACATGGTCCATTTAAAAACAAACAAACAAACCTAAAAAACAGAACAAGAGTGCAACCTCAACTGAAAAGCTATCCCAATCTGTGTTAATTTCACGAGGGGTAGCCTTGGTTAGTCCATGTTGCAGCAAAACCAAGAGTCTTGTGGCATCTTAAAGGCTAACAAATTTGGCTCAAGCTTTCATGGACTGCATTAGATGCAGGAAGTCATTAGCCAAAAGCAGGCCCATACTTCACATTGAAATACTAATAAGCTTATGTTGATTAAAATTGTTCTTCATTTTAAATATTGTATTATTTTTTTGCACTACAAATAAGATATGTGCAGTGTGCAAATCAAGTCTTTCTATACCTTTTTAAAATTTAATGTATTTCAATTTTAGACAGCAAATTAATTTATAATTAATTTATAACTTTCCATTTAATCAAGTAAAAAAAAAGGACCCCGGTCCTTTTTTTTTACTTGATCCATTCGTTCATATTTTTTTCAAACTATAGTCCGGCCCCCAACAGTCTGAAGGACAATGAACTGGCCTCGTTTAAAAAGTTTGAGGACCCCTGCTGTAGAGTATGTATCCAGAGATATCACACTGATTCTCTCCATGCCACCAGGTTTCTATTATGCCCAGTACAGTATATCTATGCTCTCCTTTAAAACCAAGCACCCCAACTCTCCCATCTTGGCTTGGAGGCTTCTAGCATTAACATAGAAACACCTGTACATAGTGTCCCTCTCCAGATGTCTCTGGCATGTGGATTTTCCCAATGGCCCTTTGGCTTCTTTGACTGGCTATGATGTTTTACTATATGCTCATGGCCTTTTTGAATCCTTTTATAGCTTATAAACCCGTGGGCAGAGCTGTCTTTGTTTTTTACCTAGTTATACAGTGCTTAGATTAGAAGTTGTTATTATTGGTATTAGTTGCATATTATTCCAATAAATGTTATTGGTTTATATATTTTGTATTGTTGTTTTAATGTGGAGCTTTTATTAACAATAGACCAACATACAGAAAAAAATAAAAGCCTCATGAATGTGGTCTGGATGTTGGTTATGAATAATTATTTCCCTCTGTTTTTCAGGATTTAAATACCCATATACTCATGTATATCTCTATCACAATGTCATATTTTCTGATGTTGTGCTTATATAGCTTTTGGTATATCCCACCGTAAGAACACATAGCTTGTGAAATAAATCTTATTATGGGCAGAGGCTGCTTGGGTTTTGAAGAAACCCAAGAAGAAAAGAGCCAAAATGTTACATTCAGTTCACCACATGTACTCCTTAATCCTTAATGGCAAAAGACCAATTAGTTACACACATTTGAACTTTATTCTTTTGGCTATAGAAGCTGTTTTTCAGCATTTAAACACCCATATAGTAATGTACAGTAATACCTTGGATTGCAAGTAACTTGGTTTGAGAGCGTTTTGCAAGACAAGCAAATTTTTAAATATTTAATATTTTTTTTACTTGATATACAAGCGACGTCTTGCAATACAAGTACTGTAGTACGGCTTAAATTAAAAATCTCTACAATTTTTTTGGGGGGGGATTTTGTTTTGATATAAGAGTGTTTTGGATTACAAGCACGTTCCTGGAACGAATTATGCTCTCAATCCAAGGCATGACTGTAACTGTCTGTCATAATGTCGTATTTTCTAATGTTGTGCTTTTGATTGATACATCCCACCCTAAGAACATATATGCTTGTGAAGGATGTCTTATTATGGACAATGGCTGCTTAGGTTCTGGGAAGGAAAGAGCCAACATGTTACATTCAGTTATTATTATTTATTTCATTTATATACCACCCAATAGCCAAAGCACTCTGGGCAGTTAACAACAATTTATAAAAAATAATAAAATACAGTACAAATACAATAAAAACAGCATAAAATTCAATGCAAAATTTAAAAACAAAATAAAAACCATTTGAACAATTAAACACATTCAATATGTTCAATAAGCTAGACCACTACGGACATAAGCCCCCCATATACCATAAAGAGCCACTGAATGCCATTAAATGCCTCAGCATAGAGGGCAGTTTTAACCTGGTGCCAGAAGGATAACAGAGTTTGCGCCAGGCAGGCCTCAGTAGTGAGCTTGTTCCAAAATTGGGAGGCCGACACTGAGAAGGCCCTCTTCCTTGTTGCCCCCAACTGAGCCTTCCTCGGAGGTGGCTCTTGGAGGAAGGCCTCAGATGTTGAGCATAGTGTCCAGGTAGATTTAGGTCAGGAGAGACGCTCCGACAGGTATTGCAGTCCCAAGCCGTGTAAGGCTTTATACTGGTTAAGACGAGCACCTTGAATCAGAAGCATACAGGCAGCCAATGCAAGTGGGCCAGAATCGGTATTATATGTTCAGACCTCCTGGTCCCAGTTATTAATCTGGCTGCTGCATTTTGCACATGCTGCAGCTTCTGAATAGTCTTCAAGGGCAGCCCCGTGTAGAGTGCATTGCAGTAATCTAACTTGGAGATTACCAGAGCATAGATTACTGAAACCAGGCTATCCCTGTCCAGCTAGGGGCATAGCTGGATCACCAGCTGAAGCTGGTAGAAGGCACTCTGTGCCACTGAGGCCACCTGAGCCTCAAGTGACCAAGATGGTTCAAGGAGGACCCCCAAGCTACGAACCTGCTCCTTTAAGGGGAACACCCTCCATCCGGTCAGAGGAACCACCCACCAACAGAATCTCAGTCTTGTCTGGATTGAGCTTCAGTTTGTTAGCCCTCATCCAGTCCATTGTCGCAGCCAGGCACCGGTTTAGCACATCCACACAACTTCACCTGCTAGAGGTGAAAAGGAGAAATAGAGCTGCGTGTCATCAGCATACTGATGGCAACACACTCCAAAACTCCAGATGACCCTACTCAGTGGTTTCATATTGAACAGCATGGGAGACAAAACCGACCCCTAGGGAACTCCATGCTGGAGAATCCATGGTGCTGAGCAATATTCTCCAAGCACCACCTTCCGGAGCTGGCCATCCAAGTAGGAGTGAAACCACTGCAATGCAGTACCCCCCACCTCCCAGCTCAGTCAGCCACCCCAGCAGGACACCATGGTTGATGGTATTGAAAGCCACTGAGAGATCCAGGAGTATCAACAGGGTCATATTCCCCGTGTCTCTCTCCCAATATAGGTCATCTTACAGGGCAACCAAAGCTGTTTCCATGCCAAAACCTGGCCTGAACCCCGACTGAAATGGATCCAGATAAGCAGCCTCATCCGAGAGTACTTGGAGCTGGTTGGCCACCACCCACTCAAGGACCTTGCCCAGGAAAGGAACATTCGCCACCAGCCTAAAGTTGTTAAAATCTTCCAGGTCCAGAGCGGGTTTCTTCAGGAGTGGCCTCACTGCCGCTTCTTTCAAGCAGCATTGGATCACTCCCTCTTGCAAGGAGGCATCGACCACCTCCCTGACCCAGCTGGCTGTTCCCTTCCTGCTGGTTTTTATGAGCCAAGAGGGGCAAGGATCCACTACGGAAGTAGCTGTACGAACCTGTCCAAGTTCAGCCCATGCTCTCCTTATTGGCAAAAGACCAATTAGTTACACGCATTTGAACTTTATCCTTTTGGCTATTGGAGCTGTACCCATGTTTGTTTAAGGTTTTAGTTTTACAAAAACAGATTAATGGTAAGCTCAGGTTAATGTAAGCAAAACAGCTGACAAATGTTCACCAGGAAGCTAGTTAGAGACAGCAGTTCTCAACAGAAGATTTTTCCGGCTTGCTTTATTTGACATTGGTGGTTTTCCCTTCCTGCCATCCCTTGCTGTCAAATCAGTGTGTGCTTGCTCTTTCTTAAGTTGCTATCCCTTTTGTGATTAATCAGAATAGAAATAGATGAAAGTACACCCTGCTCCAGGAATATGGATCTTCATATTTTTCAATACAGCCTTCTCTCAAAAGTTAATGTATATCTCTTTTAAGAAAATTGACTTCTTCCTGCCACTTCTTTCGATCTCTGAACTGGATATGTTTTACTACCTACTTTACTTTCTGTTAGTTTTTATATCTGAAATGAAACAATGGCATTCTTAAGTTACAGGAAGGCAGATTTCAGTTGAACATCAGGAAAAAAAGTCCTAACACTCAGGGTAGTCAGGCAATGGAACAAACTGCATAGGGAGGTTGTGGGCTCTGTCATCACTGGAGATATTCAAGCAGAGTCTGGACAGCGATTTGTCAGGGATAAACACTGAGGAAGTTGAACTTGATGACCTAAATCAGGGGTGGGCAGAAGGTAGATCTCCAGATGTTTTTGACTTCAACTCTCAGCGGCCACTGGTCAGGAATGCTGGGAGCTGAAGTCCAAAACATCTAGAGATCTACCTTCTGCCCATCCCCTGGCCTAAACGGCCCCTTCCAACTCTATGATTCTAAGCATTTATATCAGACATGAAGCAAAACCTTAGGACAGGGGTGGGCAACTTGCGGCCCTCCTGATGTTTCGGCATACAACTCCCACCAGCCCTAGCCAGCATAGCCAGTGGGAAAGGACGATGGGAACTGTAGGTCAAAACATCGGGAGGGTCACAAGTTGAGCACCTCTGCCTTAGAAAATACTTAGATTGATGGCCCATATGTATATTGAGCTGCAATGTTGAACCTGGAAGGCCAAAATGGCTTTACAGCCCAGTTTAGATAATACCTAGTATTATCTAACTAGCCAGTGTGGCGTAGTGGTTAGAGTGTTGGACTGGGACTCGGGAGATCTGGGTTCTAGTCCCCGCTCGGCCATGAAACTCACTGGGTGACTTTGGGCCAGTCACTGACTCTCAGCCTAACCTAGGGTTGTTGTGAGGATAACATGGAGAGGAGGATTATGTAAGCCGCCTTGGGTTCCTTTCAGGAAAAAAGGCGGGGTATAAATATAATAAATAAATAAAAATAAATACCTTTTCAGAACTGGAGGTGATACTATAATCATAGCCCATGAATGTAGACACATTCATATTTGTTGTTCCAGCATAGTCTCTGATTAAACTATTTCCTCACTTTTTAATAGCACTTTAAGCTCTACCCTGGAAATACTAAAACTAGATCCCAGGAGACTGACTTCTGCAGCTGCACTATACATGTAAAGATTTTGATGTACTATTTACTATTGGATAACACCTCTGACTTAAAAAATATTTATTTAAAAACAAACAATGCAAATATGGTGTTTCTTTGGACTGTCTGAGATCCCCTTTTAGCACTAGAGTGAAATCTATTTTCACCAGCACAATACTGGCAGCACAAAGGAGGTGGGGGATTAGCAACATGATGGGGAAGAAATTGAAGTTACTAGTCAGAATCCCATGCTCACTCAAAATGGGTGGATAACAGCATGATGTAATGTCTGGAAAAGACATCAACATCCCCATTGAGTAAATGAAGAACACAAAATGAATGCCCTCACCTCCTCCCATTCACCCACCCACCCCATCAGAGAGAGAATAGGATTCTGGCTAATTGTGTAATCAATCATGGCAGACCACAAGAGGTGTAAGCTCAAGTTATAGAACACAACTATTGCTGTGTTGATTGGTGCTTTTCCTGCATGGCTAATGCATGGGTGTTTGTGTTGCTACATTAGCTTTTGTTTCTAGAGCTATTGTTCTGCTGTTGACTCAACTGCTGTTAACCCTGGAATAGCACCCACCTGACACAGTGGGTGGAATTGCCCCACCTGCCATCTCTCTCAGCACCAAATCCTACAGCTAGCTTTCCATAGATATATTTGAATTTTAGCACTCATGGCACTTTCTGTTTAGTGTATTTAGATACACTTACGGTACATGGAAGTAAGTTCAGCTAACTTTAATGGAATTTAATTTAAAATCAGTATGGTTAGAATGATATAGCTGCTGAACTTGCACTAGCTCTGATCCAGTGCCAGTAGTCCTACATTCCTTTCTATTTCAACATGTGTGTTTTGGTAGTGGGGTGGAGGGAAATAGTTGCTGCAGGGAATAACTATATATTCTTTATCGTTAGGGGAGATGTGTCCTTTGCTGCTAGTGATAAAACCAAATAAAATGAGAATAAAGAAAAAAGGGAAAACATGCACAAAGAGGCAGGGACATTCAGTTAGTGGCACAATGAACAAGATTGTTTCTAATAATAGTTACCGTAATTAGATAGATTAGATAGTTTCTAATAAATAATATTACTTTGGGGCACTTTTTGTTTTTTTTCTGCTACAAGTATATATGGGTACATAGAAAAAAAAAACTGCTGCCTGTAGCCAAATGTATTTATTGTTATTTAATGAACATCTACTAAGCTGTCAGTCTGCTCCCCCACCCTCTGGGCAGTATTACAAACACAAAAATGTAATACAATCAATACAATTCAACATCATCAAACTAACAGATAAAAACAGCATAAAAACAGATACCTGGGAAGTCTCATTGAACTCAACAGGAGTTACTTCTGAATAGACATATATAGGATTGTCCTGTAAAATTGTAAAAGGCCTAGAAAAATAAAGAGGCTTTCAGCTGGCACTGATATGATAGATTTTCTTTGGAATGTGAAGTGCAGGCACCCTGAGGTGCTTCCAAAATGATCTTAAGAGTACAGGCAAATATTATCTTAGTGTACAGGTGAGAATGAGGTACATTCAGGTATTTTGGTCCCAAGCTGTACTGGGCTTTGAAGGTAGGTGTCATGCCCCTGCCCATGGGCAAAACGTTATACCTGTTAGTATGTGAGGGGAGGGGGAGTGTGAGAGGAGTGTGGAATGTTGGATGTCTGCTGATTGGCTGAGAGAGTGAGAAGGAGGGGTGAAGCCTGTTATATAAACAGTGGGCGGTGCTGTTCAAAGTTGAGTGGGTTGTTGTTGTTGGAGTGGGTTGCAGAGAGGAGTCTGAGAGGGAGTGGTGTGTGGAGAGAGAGAGAGAGAGAGAGAGAGAGTCTGAGTGGAGTCTAGGGAGAGAGGGGGGACTATTGGGTAGTGCTGTCTGAGAGAGACAGTGAGAGAAAGGGTGTGAGAGAGGGGGAGTTTAGAAAGTTTAGAATCCTTTTACATTATCTATTTCCCTACCCTTGATTGTAAATAAATAAACTTGTTTCCTTTTTAAAAATCTAAAAGGAGTGGTCTGAGTTGGTTACCCTGGAGGGGGTTGGTGGCAGTGGAGGAGATTAAGAGAGTGTGGAGGTGGGATTTGACCATAATAAAGTTGCGAGTTCAAATCACAAGGTGGGAGTGAGGGGTGAGGCATCACAGTAGGCATCAGCATTTTGAACTGTGCCTGGAAATGGACAAATGTACCTACCTCCATTATGTTTTACAAGTGGGACCTGGCAACACAATGTTGCAGTGTGGAGTCTTTCTGTTCAGCATTCCACCCATTCTATTCCTTTCCATTTTTCAGTTTCTCCACAAGTCAGCTTTCTGTGCATGCTCAATTCTCATTGGCTTGGTTTGTCTTCTGTCTCCCATTTTAAGACTTTTTGTGGAGGTAAGGTAGATTGATGCCCAATCCCAGTTGTTAAATTTTTAGATTTTCCCATTGATTTTTATGGGCAGTTCTCTGTTCCATCCTTGGTATATTTTAAAATAGCTTACCTGGGTAAACTAGGAGTTGAGCTATCCTGGCAATAAGGATATTTTCTACCCTTTTTGTATATCTGTGTCTCTTCCTCCCTTTCCAGCCACTTCATTCTATTCCTTCCCCCACCCAATTGTCAAGATTTTTTTCCCACTCTGTCAGCCAACATTATGTGCCACTGAGATATTATAGGGCTACATTTTTTGTTTGTCCCTTAGGGCTTTCTTCCTGAAGTTGGGTGTGTATATGTGACCTATCTGCAAATGTTGGGGTTACTCCAAGTCTGCTGATACCTCTCTCTCCTGTGGGTGGGTGGTATTGGTTGGCCCCGGCTTCATGAACATGGGAAGACTCAAATTGGTATTAAAAGGAAAGAACATATGTGATATTAAAAAAACAAAACAAAACATGTTTATAACTTTTTTTAAATCACATCCTTGAGCTCAGGTGCATCCACATTTCCCCCTCTCTCCAGATGCTATCTTTTTAACAATCACGTGCAGTAGGTTAATCTCCAGTTGTTTACAGTCACTCATTGTTTTTCTTTCCCGTGCTTTAAAAGGAAACCGAGAGTGGTGAACCTAGCAGGACCGGATCGAGTGGTGAACCTAGCAGGACCGGATCGGATCTTAAGGGCGTAACCTTATGCAGCATGCCGAGACAGAAAGAAGTCCTACAACTCCCAGCATCCCTCTAGCGCAGGGCTCTCCAACCTTGGGTCCCCAGATGTTGCTGGACTACAGCTCCCAGAATCCCTTGCCATTAGCCATGCTGGCTGAGTATCCTGGGAGCTGTAGGCCAGCAACATCTGGGGACCCAAGGTTGGAGAGCCCTGCTCTAGCGGCTTCACAGTGCAGAAGAGGAAAGATGCAAAAATATCTCAATGGCTTCTTCAGGAGGGATTTTATTTTATTGCTTGGTACAGTAATATCTTGGATTGCAAGTAACTTGGTCTGAGAGCGTTTTGCAAGACAAGCAATTTTTAAAAATAAATTTTGACTTGATAAATGAGCAAGGTCTTGCAATAGTAGGGATGTAACCGCTCGCCTCGAACGGGTGTAGCAGGCCGAAATTGGCCCCGCTCACACCCGCCAGAGACTCGGTTTGATATAAGAGTGTTTTGGATTACAAGCACAGTTCCGGAACCAATTATGCTTTCAATCCAAGGTATTACTGTATAATACCTTGGATTGAAATTGGCCCCGCTCACACCCGCCAGAGACTCGGTTTGATATAAGAGTGTTTTGGATTACAAGCACAGTTCCGGAACCAATTATGCTTTCAATCCAAGGTATTACTGTATACTCATGCAGCATTTCTCTGGGCCATATGGCAGGTGCTGGGTACCTCAGACTCTGGGTAGGGGTGCAGAATGCTAATCAGTAGAGCTGCTAAGCTGCAAAACCTCTGTAAAACATAGATTTCATAGATCATAGAGTTGGAAGGAGCCTACAAGGCTATCGAGTCCAACCCCCTGCTCAATGCAGGAAACTAGAGGGGGGGTCTCCCATCCAAGTAATAACCAGGCTTGACCCTGCTTAGCTTTCCACGCTCAGACAAGCTGAGCCAGCGTAAGCCACATTGTTCCCTTTCTGACAGGTATATACAATTTCTCAAACTTAAAGAGTTTAAGGGACCAGCCCCCAAATTCACAGATTCAGAGCAGGATGGGGTCAAGGTAATCTAGGCCTATCTCCTGCTGTGAGGCAATATCATCTATCCGTACACCAGCCCCAAGTACACAACCCAGAACCATGAGCAGAGAACCAGTGCAATGTACAAAGATGCATACAGAGCAGATACAATCAAGTCATCTCACATCCTGTAAACAAGCCCCAGGGTTAGTAGTCAATATTACTTTGGGCAAGTAGGTATTTCTCCCTGCTTGAACAACAGGTTTTTTAAACTTCAGGCCTGGGCAAGACTAAAATATGCCAACACTAAGTTCTGATGGCCAGTTCACACAATGTATCTTTCTGCCAACATGAGCAGCCCCTATCACAGGGCTCTCCAACCTTGGGTCCCCAGATGTTGCTGGACTACAGCTCCCAGAATCCCTTGCCATTAGCCATGCTGGCTGAGTATGCTGGGAACTGTAGCCCAGCAACATCTGAGGACCCAAGGTTGGAGAGCCCCGCCCTATCATCTCCAGATGCAGAAACGTAATGTGTGAAACAGTGATCACAGTAATAGTCTGCAACAATTCCCACATTCTCAGTGGTCAGTGTAGTAGACAGAAAATATGGGCACCTAAACAGCTGTATCCACTTCCCCAGTGTTGTTGGAAACACTCAAAAAGTTGAAAGACTAGTGTGGAGGGTGCTCAAATGGTAGAACCCTTCAGTCAACATAGCACCTATGTTACTATCTCAGACATCCTTCCACAATCAGATTATTGGACTACAACTCCCATCACCCCAGCCAGCAGGGCCATTGGCCGTGCTAGCTGGGGATGATAGGAGTTGTGATCCAGTCCATCTGGGGGGGGCACCAGGTTGGGCAAGGATGACCTATATTGTATAGAACAGCCTTCCCCAGCCTGGTCCCCTCCAGATGTTTTCGACTACAACTCCCAGCATTCCTGCCCATCAGCCATGCTGGCTGGAGATGATAGGAGTTGAAGTCCAAGTCACCTGGAAGGCACCAGGTCCGTCCCCCCCGCGCCTTGGCTCTCTTCTTTTGCAAAGCATTTTGTAAGCCGAGTCAAGGAGCCGCGGCGGTGACCCAAAGGCAGAACAGGACGGGCGCCTTGGTCGGTTCAGCTCCAGTCGGAATGATTCCGCTTACATTTTACCCCCTATGAATGACTACCGCGGAAGTAAGTCCCATTCATTCGGTTCAGTGAAGATGACTCCCATGTAAACGCGTATAGGATTGCAACCTCGCCGTGCAATTTTATACGTGTACGCTCGGAAGTAAGCCCCGCTGTGTTCAACGGAACTTACTTCCGTCCCTTGAAAGTGGGTTTAGGGCATAATCCTCTGCCACCAACGATCGGCCGGTGGGCCGGATGTGTCCCGCGGGCCTTAGTTTGAGGACCCCTGCTGAGTCTAGCCAGCCATGCTGGGAATTGTAGGACTTTTTTTCTGCCTAAATATGCATAGGATTGCGCCTTAAAACTACATATATTTAGAAAGTAATAAAGCATACAAATAAGGCTGCAATCCTACGCACACTTAGCAAGAAGTAAGTCCCACCGAACGTAATATAACTAAGCATAAGGATCGGACTTCAAAAACGTGCTATACCGCTGCTAAAATGAGACTTTAGCTTAAAAATAAATAAATAACGGAAAGCCCGCTTTAAGAAATATTACACAAAAAACACTAATGGTAAATATATTAGCGAAAGTACAGAGTACCAGTACGATGACTAATCTGTTATATAGAGCAACAGTGAGCTTTCCCGTTCGTACTCTTCTGTCTTATTTAGTATCAGTTTTCGCCTCTCACAGGCAAATAAGTTTGCTGCTCTTTGGTCCCGGCGCGCGCATAGGTACGTCTTGAAAAAGATACTACCCACCTTAAAAAACATAGTATCCTTTCACTGTAACTACGGCGCAGAGCCCAACCCTTACTTACTTCCGTCTTACATCTCACGTGACAGTCGTATCCCAGCATTCTTCAGCCAAGATGGCAGCCTCCAGCAGTTAACGGCACGCGTCCGTGCCATTAGCACTATGTGTACGCGTCCGTGCCATTAGCAAGCCGCCTTGGGTCCCAGTGTTGGGAGAAAGGCGGGATACAAATAAATATAATAATAATAGTACGCGTTCGTGCCTATTGTGTACGCGTTTGGCAAATTGGGCTTAGGTAGTAGCCTGCTTAATATACCTTCTCCATCAACCAAAAGGTAGCTTGTTAACCCGGATCCTCGGAGACATGAAGACTAAATCGTCCTCTCACAAGTCTGAGAACACGCACAGGGTAAGATACGGGGGACCGGGTGGCAGGAGGCATCTGAAGTTGAACCTTTGACTCTTCTACAAACTCAGTTTATTTATTTATTATATTTATACCCCCCCTTTTTTTTCCTGCAAGGAACTCAAGGTGGCTTACATAATCCTCTCCATTTTATCCTCACAACAACCCTGTGAGGTAGGTTAGGCTGAGAGTCAGTGACTGGCCCAAACTGGCTTTCAATATTTGTTCAATATTAAGAGCTTACGGAACTTCAGAAACAATATATCTGATATCCAGTTACATATTGGCCTTTCTGAAAAAGCGATTGGAGCAGACTGGCACTTAATCAGAGGCGAACGATACTTTTAGCTTCCTGTGCAATAATTTGTGGATATTTCTAGTTCCTGCGAAAAAATAACGCAGCTAATGCCCAACACCAAGCCAGTGTGGCATAGTGGTGAGAGTGTTGGACTGGGACTCGTGAGATCCTGGTTCTAGTCCCTGCTCCGCCATGAAACTCATTGGGTGACTTTGGGCCAGACTCTCAGCCTAACCTACCTCACAGGGGTGTTGTGAGGATAAAATGGAGAGGAGGAGGAGGAGGAGGATTATGTAAGCCGCCTTGGGTTCCTTTCAGGAAAAAAGGTGGGGTATAAATATAATAAATAAATAAAAATAGCAACTGCATGCCTAGTATTTCTCTCTCCACACCCCCAATAAAAAAGCAGCAAACCTGTAGGTTTCTGGTCTTGGATAACATGGACAAGATCTTGGTAATTCTAAAAACTTCTAAAGCATGTTGCTTGTCTTTAAGAACATAATTTGTTCTACTTGTTAGATCTTGATGTTTTGACATATGCACAATAGCTGAAGCTTTGGGTAGGTGCAAAGTGCTTCTGGTACTGTATAGAATGCAAGGGAAAGGCCTAGTCCTCAACAGGCAACTAACGTGTAATAGTATTGTGGGAGACATCCCAGTCCTGTCAGGTGGTGTCTGTCCGCCCCACTAAAATATGCCTGCACCTACCTGCCAAAATGTGACCAAATCAAACTACAGTCATGCCTTGGATTGAGAGCATAATTCTTTCCAGAAACGTGCTTGTAATCCAAAACACTCTTATATCAAAACGAAATCCCCCCAAAAAAATTTGTACGGAGATTTTTAATTTAAGCCGTACTACAGTACTTGTATTGCAAGACGTTGCTTGTATATCAAGTCAAAAATAAATATTTAAAAATTTGCTTGTCTTGCAAAACGCTCTCAAACCAAGTTACTTGCAATCCAAGCTATTACTGTATCCCTACCTATTAGAACACTGATCACTGAGAGTCCTAATATGCCTGAAAAAGCTTCTCATGTTGACTTTTCCTACTTTGAACTGTGTGCTGATTTACTGAGCTTCATACATGAAAATTAAGCTTGCATTGCTACTACTTTGGTCCTGATCACAGTTAACTAGAATAAGTGTCATTGATTTTAATGGAACTTAACTTGGAACTGAAATTAGTGGGATGTACTTTCATGTAAACTTATTTGGAATTATTTGCAAGGCATTTTCTTCTCCTCTCTGCCTTATTTCCCACCTTCCTGTTGAGCATCACAAATGGAAATGGATAATAGATGTTCTAAATTGGTACTAGAGACTAGGTAGCTATTCTTCTGCTGTGGGGAGTGGTAATAGATGTGCACTCAGTTGTGCCTGTCCAAAGATCCATTTAATAAAATTCAGCCCTGGGCAGGAATCACAATTCATTTCATAAAGAAAGCTGACCTTATGTATGCTGAAGAACAAGCATGCAGATGAACTGCCTTCATTGAAACAAATGAATGAACTACCGTAGTTCTGGACAGAGGAGCTCCATTCATGCAATGGAGCTCCTGTACCCAGAGCTGATTGCTGGATTGGGGCAAGAGTCTCTCTGATTGTCATATTTGGGGGTGGGAGCAATTTTTTCTCCCAAAACCATATGGTGTGATTCTTACACTTGCAGCACACTCTAAACTAGATGATAAACCTTAAGCTTGAATATGGAAGTTCCTGCCCAGTATGGAAAATTGGACTAAATAACCTTCAGATAAGTGTTGGCCCCAGAAGAGCCTGATTTCATTTAATTCTATAGGCTACGCTGTCTCATGAGCATTGTGTCAAATACGTTTAAAGGTAGTGCTGCAGAGAGTTTGGCCTGTTCTATTTGACAACTTTCTTTTAAGCGTGATGATGTGATGATTACTGAAAAGCAACCAAAGTAACTTCTAGTGTTTCTGTTGCAGTTTCTCACCTTCTCGGAACGCTTAAGCAATGTAAACATTGACATTATTCATCGCATTGACAGAACAGGGAGCTATGCTGAGGTAAGGCCTATGTAGTTGTTTTGAGTTTTTATTGCTATGCTTCCAGTAAAGATCATGATGTTTCTTGTGTGTATTAGAGCATTTCCAGATGTCATCTTCCCCAGTGGTGGGAGTAGCAAACCCAGAAGTGAAACATAAAGACCCTGATACCAGCTATTCACTTCTATTTATTTATTTAAAGTATTTTTATCCTGCTCCTCAGCCAAAAAGGCTCCCAGAGCAGCTTACATGCAGTCAGTAAAACAAGACAGTCCCTGCCCGCAAGCTTACAATCTAAAAGTTTGGAGTTACTTGATAGAGAAGTTTGGAGTTCCCATTGCTGTTTTGGTGTAGTGGTTGCTCCCCCACCCCCAATACATATGCCAGTTCTGTTAATATGTTTGGACCTGTAGCAATTAAACAGGGATTGGCATAGCTGATACCTGGCTTGAAGGTGTTTGCTAGTCACCCCCAAAAGCACTATGACTGCTCTAGGAAGACAATATCTGGAGTAACCCTTGGTATTCTCAGTCGTCTTAAATTATGCTCTATACCTGCTGAAGCATGTGTCCCTTAAGTTCCATGCTTCTCTAGCTGACATCCTATTTTTACTTATTTATTTATTTAATGTATTTATTCACTGCCCATCAGCCAAAAGGCTCCCTGGGCGGTTTACAAAACAAAGTAACACAAAAATATCAACACAAATAATATAAAAACACAAACATATTAAAATATAACATGATAAAAACAAGCAGCCAAAATAAATTCAATCCAGAGGTACAGTGGCGATAATAAAAAGAATAAAATCAACCATTAAAATATTGGGCAAATAAAAAGGTATTCACCTGGCGCCTGAAAGAATAGAGGGTAGGCGCCAGGCGCACCTCCTTGGAAAGCTCAATCCACAGATGGGGTGCCACAACTGAGAAGGCCCTTCCCCTAGTAGCCACCCTTCTAGCCTCTTTTGGAGGGGGCACTCTGAGAAGGGCCTCCGAAGAAGATCTCAGGGTTTAGGCAGGCTCGTATGGGACGAGGTGTTCCTTCAGATAACCTGGACCCAAACCGTTTAGGGCTTTAAATGTTAATGTAAGCACTTTGAATCAGGCCTGGACTTCTATTGGTAGCCAGTGTAAATAATAGAGGACTGGCGTAATATGTTCTTGTCGGCCACTCCCTGTTAGCAGCCTCACTGCCCTGTTTTGAGCCAGTGTGGTATAGTGGTTAGAGAGTTGGACTGGGACTCGGGAGATCCGGGTTCTAGTCCCCACTCAGCCATGAAACTCATTGGGTGACTTTGGGCCGGTCACTGACTCTCAGCCTAACCTACCTCACAGGGTTGTTGTGAGGATAAAATGGAGAGGAGGAGGAGGATTATGTAAGCCACCTTGGGTTCCTTTCAGGAAAAAAGGCGGGGGATAAATATAATAAATAAATAATAAATAAATAAATTGAGGTCTCCGGACCGTTTGCAAAGGCACCCCCATGTAGAATGTGTTACAATAGTCCAAACGAGAGGTTACCAGAGCGTGGATCACTGTTGCTAGGCTCTGCCTGTTCAGATAGGGTCATAGTTGGTAAATCAACCTGAGCTGATAAAAGGCGCTCCTTGTCACCGAGTCCACTTGTGACTCCAGTGACAGTTTGGAGTCCAGGAGCACCCCCCAAACTACAAACCCTGTCCTTTAGGGGGAGTGCTGTGCTACCCTGGCTAGGACAGGTTGAGTATCATCCCTCCAGACAGATGATCTGGCCATGAACAGCACATCCGTCTTGTCTGGATTGAGCCTCAATTTATTGGCCCTCATCCAGTCCATTACCAGGCCCAGACACTGATTCAAAGCAGCCACTTTCTCACCTGAATTTGATGAAAAAGAGAGGTAGAGCTGAGTGTCATCCACATATTGGTGACACCTCAGCCCAAACCTCTGGATGACCTCTCCCAGCGGTTTCATGTAGATAGTAAAAAGCATGGGGGATAAAATGGAGCCCTGCGGTACTCCATGGCGTAATTGCATCGGCGCAGAGCAATAATCCCCCAGCACCACCTTCTGGAATCGGCCAGCCAAGTAGGAGTGAAATCACTGCAAAGCAGTGCCTCCAACTCCCAAACCCGCCAGCCTATCCAGATGAATACCATGGTCAATGGTATCGAAAGCCGCTGAGAGATCCAGGAGAATCAACAGGGTCGCACTCCCCCTGTCTCTCTCCTGGTAAAGGTCATCCCACAGGGCTAGCAAGGCAGTTTCTGTTCCAAAACCAGGCCTGAAGCCCAATTGAAATGGATCTAGATAATCCATTTCCTCCAAGAGAACTTGGAGCTGCTTGGCCACCACACGCTTAAACACGTTTCCCAGGAAAGGGATATTTGCAACAGGTCTATCGTTGTTCAGGTCTTCTGGGTCCAGATTTGGGTTTTTTTTAAGAGTGGCCTAATCACAGCCCCTTTCAACGCGGCTGGCACCACCCCCTCCTTTAAGGAGGCATTCACAGCCTCCTGGACCCAGGTGCAAATCCCTTCCTTAATTTTAATAATCAACCATGATGGGCAAGGGTCAAGCATACAAGTGGTAGGTCTAACCTGCCCAAGTAACTTGTCCACATCCTCAGGCCTCATTTTTACTCTTCTTGCTGTAGTGTATTAGCAGTGTCACTATCCTTTGGTGTGTCCTTGTGTAATTCCCATGAGAACCTGCCACGGCAGGTAGAAATATAAGCTCCTGTTGTAAACCGCCCAGAGAGCTATGCCTATGGGGCGGTATAGAAATAAAATTAATAATAATAATTAATAATAATGCCACATCTCACATTGCAACTGTACATTGCATGCATAAAGAACCCATGGTGTTGGGCTGCTGTTAATGCAGCGCAAAGGTGTATTTAGTTTGGGCATATGGGGATAAGCCTTCCTCCTCTTGGCGTCCTGGCAGGTTTGTGATCAGTCTGCTGTGTGGGAGTTAGGGCTATGCCCCTTGGTTTTGGCAATATTTCTTCAGAGAGCGGCCTTGTGAATTTATTTATTTAATTTATTTATTATATTTATACCCCGCCTTTTTTCCTGCAAGGAACCCAAGGCGGCTTACACAATCCTCCTCCTCTCCATTTTATCCTCACAACAACCCTGTGAGGTAGGTTAGGCTGAGTCAGTGACTGGCCCAAAATCGCCCAGTGAGCTTCATGGCTGAGCGGGGACTAGAACCCGGATCTCCTGAGTCCCAGTCCAACACTCTTCACCACTAGTAAATATTTTCCCTTTCAAAATCAACAGTGAGCTTTCTGTCTTTGTATTGATTAATCTCTCCATGGGTGTGTGAGAGCCACGGGAGCAAGGTGAGGCTTGTTGTTCGTTGTATATTTGTCTTGCCTTGCCTGTATTTGTGAGATCCAAGCACCCAGACTATAAGACAGAACAGGAGCAGGACTGTCATATATATGTGGACCCGATTTTTATGCAAATCATCTCATTGTCACATGTAGTAGGAAAATAATCACAACATGTTTGGCTTTTGGAGGTTGGAAAAGAAAGATTCAAAGCCTGGGGAAAACTAAAATGCATATTTAATATGTTCCTAAGTAATGTTGTTGACATTATTAGAGCAGCTTGCAATGTGTAAAGGTAGATACACATATGACTTTGAAAGTATGAGTGCTTAACTTTGGGGCCAGAAAGTAACCAAAAGGTGGAAAGTAATCTTCTCCCTGACATGCTGGCTGGGTTCACACAACATGACAACCCATACTCAAGGTTGAGTATGGGTTGAAACATTGGTGGTGGTTGAAACATGGGTTGTTGAGAGGTGGTTGTGTTGTGTGAACCCAGCCACAGTAACAAACCATGGTTTCTTAACCACGAACAACCCACAGTTCACAATCCAACAACAAACCATGGGTTCTCTTTGTGGGTTGTTCGTGGTTAACAAACCATGGTTTGTTAGCACGGCTGGGTTCACGCAACACAGTAACCCACAGTTCAACAACAACCCAGGGTTCAACCTATACTCAACCTACAGCAGTGTTCTCCAACCTTGGGTCCCCAGATGTTTTTGGCCTACAACTCCCAGCATGCCCCAGCCAGCTACGCTGGGAGTTGTAGGCCAAAAACATCTGGGGACCCAAGGTTGGAGAACACTGACCTAGAGCAGTGATGGCAAACCTTTTTGAGCCCGAGTGCCCAAACTGCAACACAAAACCAACTTATTTATTTCAAAGTGCCAACACTGCAGTTAAACCTGAATACTAGGGTTTTAGTTTAGTAAAAACAACTCATATAGTTGTCCGAACTAATTAACATCTTTTGTCTTAAAAGAAAAACACAATAACTTTGGGTCAGTCACTGACTCTCGGCCTAACCTAACCTATCCTAACCTAACCTACCTCACAGCCTAACCTACCTCACAGGGTTGTTGTGAGGGTAAAATGGAAAGGAGGAGGAGGATTATGTAAGCCGCCTTGGGTTCCTTGTAGGAAAAAAGGCGGGGTATAAATATAATAAATAAAATAAATAAACAGGGCTTTCAATGATAGTTTTTTTCATTGAAACAGGGCTTTCAATTATACGAACAGCCTGTGGAGGGAGAGGAGAGCAGGGGCGGGTGAGCGGGCGGGAGAGCCCCCGGTCCCAAATGCAGCCTTCGGCGGGGCAAACTGTGGGAAACCAGCCCGAGCCCCCACCCCCGCCCCGTTCAGGCACCAAACGCTGCCACTGTAGTCACGGCTGGCAGCTCAAAGAGAGGCTGGTGTCTCCCAGGGCTGACGACTGGCCGCCGCCTCGCTGGGTGAAAGGCCCGAATGAAGCCCGCCGGGACGGGGATGGCTGGGCGGGCTCCCTCACCGGTGGGCACGATCGCGACGAAGCTCTAGCTCACGCGGCGGATTAGCTCGGGCTCGCCCAGCGCCACCGGCTCCAGCCCAGCCTCCGTCGCCGCCCCGAAGCGGAACCCGAACTGCTGCTGCTGCCGCCGCCCATCGCTCTTCTGAACGGCGCGGAGCGTTCTCCGCGCCGCTCAAGCTGCCGCCACCGCCTCTGGACCCGCCGTCGCTGCCCATCGCATCATGTGCTGCACGCTGGATCCCTGTGCTCTGTTTTTGGCGGGGGGGGGAACCAGGGCAACAAACAGCCCTGTTGCCCTGGTCCCCCCCCCGCCAAAAACAGAGCGCGGGGATCCAGCACGCTGGACATGACGCGACGGGCGGCGGGTCCAGGGTGGGCGGCAAGGAGGCAGCAGGTAGGCCCGTCGGCCCGCCCCGCCCGCCGCGTCACGGCCTGAGCCCGGGCGCGCAGCATGGTGACTCTCCTGGTGACCTATGGCTCACGTGTCAGCAGAGTGGTCCACACGTGCCACCTGTGGCACGCGTGCCATAGGTTCGCCATCACTGACCTAGAGTATGGGTTGTCATGTTGTGTGAACCCAGTTCCTGTCTTTCTGCATGAGAGGTGTTATAGTACCAATCCAGAGAAGCAATAGAAAGAGATCAGTGACCATGGTAGTGCTTCCCCCCCCCCTTTGTCTGAACAGTTTCTCCCTCCTGCCACGCAACTGTCGAATCATGACAATCTGATTATAATATTTGGTTATAATTGGCATACTACTTGCATTTTTTTGTGATTTTCAGATGTTACAATTATTTGTAGTTAACTGCTTTAGTTTTGCAGGGATTTGTATATGTCTTTTAATGAAGCATTTAATAATTCAGCCATGCTTGATACATCATAAAATGCAAGGTTTTATTATAGAAGCCTGTTCTTTGGAGAATTGAGCTTCATATGTATATACATTGACTAATGTACATTCTTGATTTTGCCAGGAAGTTGAAACATATTTTCATGAAGGACTGGAGAAATGGAGAGAGCTGAACCTTACTCGGCACTTTGGTATATCTTTTTATCAAATTATTTTGCATTCATATTTCTTTTTGGGCGTTATACAAAGGTGGTCCATGGTTTTTTGGTCCTGGGTCAGAAATGTATTTTGAGACTAAGGGTTTCAGCTGATCTAGCTATAAGTTAATACACAATTAGCAGTATGTATCCATTTTGAACATGGAGTGAATCAGATGAACATGCTTTTCTTGTGAGAATTTTTGTACAATTCCAGTATTAGACTAAAAGTGGTATCATGTTTTCTGAACTTTTCCAAGGTTGGCATAATTCCATTTCTTTGCTCCAACAGTTGCACTTACCTGTAGGATGGCCGTGCAAGGATGTCCAAAACCCAGCATTGCCATTTAGCTTAGGATAAGTGGTGCAAATCAGTCCACTGTATCGGCAGCTGTGGATTTGCATTTTCTGATGATGGTGGGTGGGAAGGGTCAGAAAATTGCTGATAAATTCCTGTTCTTTCCATTTTACAAAGCTTTCTTCTAACTTTAGCTGCAGTTCCTTGCTGTTTCCCAAACATTTTTTTACTTACTGTAGAAAAAGTATTTTTCAATGTAATGGAATTTGTCTTCCAGCCAAAAGCTTTGTCATAGTTAATCCCTTGTACCTTTACAACAGGGGTGGGCAACTTGTGCCCCTCCAGATGTTTTGGCCTATAACTCCCATCAGCCCTAGCCAGCATAGCTAATGGTGAGGAATCATGGGAGTTGAAGGCCAAAACATCTGGAGGGGCCACAAGTTGTCCACCCCTGCTTACAATAGTGTGTGTGTGTGTGTGTGTGTGTGTGAGAGAGAGAGAGGGGGGGGGAGGGAGGGGGAGAGAGAGAGAGAGGGAGGCATAGATCATTTGCACTAACAAACCAGTTAAATTCTCACATGCAGAGAGTTCTTTTTTTCAAAGGTGTATCTTTTGAGTTTGTTTGGATAACCTTTCATTGTGCAAGTGAGCCATACTGGGAGCTTCTGGCTAGACAGTTTACCACCTTCACCTGCAAGGTCTTACATGCTTGGATTATACTCGATGGGTGTATGTTTTTAATCACCTGCTGACTTTTTAAAGGCTCAAGGTTGGGAGCCTTGTGATTTGAGCAAAAGCTGGAAAGAAGGAGATATATCCTGTCCATTCTTACAAAGTCTTAACCTAGTTGGAAACATTTTACATAGTCAACTGAAGCTGCAGTCCTATGCACACTTACCTGGGAGTAAGCCCCTTTGAACATAGTGTGATTTACATGTGAATAAATATGCGTAGGATTGCATTGTGAATTGGTATTTGGATTTGGCAAGAGAAGATTAGCTACTGTCTTTGGAATTCCATGAAATCATGATTAAGATTTATTTCTAAAGTTTTTATGTTTGTTTTTCACAGTGACATTCTATAGACAGGTAGTCAACAAATGCCAGTCTTTCAACCAGCTAGTTTACTATCAGAATGACATTGTGCAGAGCTTGAAAATCCACCTGCAAGTGAAAAACAGTCTTGCTTTTCAACCCCTTTTGGAGTAAGTACATTCATCTAAGATATACTTTCTGTGTGGTGACAAAACAAAGCCAATAATGCATTTTCCTTCAACCCCTAAAGGAAAAGAAAAAGAATATTGCCTTCATGGTACTTTGAGCCTTTCCTTTTTGGTATTCTAGAGAGTAATGCTGGTACATCTCTTGAAACCTTTATTATTAAGTGTACAGATTGCTTTAAAATACTTTTGTTAGAACATATCCACACAAATGTAAGCTTTCATAGTGCTGATATTTTCATGATACTTGGGGTGTGTATTACTAACAATGCTTAAAATAAAACGTTTTAACTTTTCAGTCACACATACACCCAGTAGTCTCTTTGCATAACAAATAGGCACAGCTGGTAACTGTTTCCATTGTTTCATTCCTAAGACTTTTGAGTTATATATATATGCTTGAGGCCCTGCATCACTTTATAGTGTAGAATGAGTGTGACGTCCAATGGATGGAGTATTGGACTGGTAAATTTGGGGTCATATCCAAGCTCAGCCCCTTGGTTCTTCCAGTGGCTCTGGGTAATTCACTGTTTCTCAGACCTGCTTTCCAAAAGATACTAGTTGTACCTGCCTCTCAGGACTGTTGTGAGGTGACCTTACCTGTGACGAACCAGGGATGCGTTGGGCTGTAAATGTTAATGCAGTGTATAAGTACATTAAAATGTGGGCACACCATGGGACAACAAGATGTTTTCCCAGAGATATTTGTAACTACTGTTGGATGTGCGTGTTTAAATGATAATGCGTTGTCATTTGACATTTTCCTGCTCTGTGTTTTTCAACCTAGCTTGGTGGTTCAGTTGGCTCGTGATCTCCAGACAGATTTCTATCCTCATTTTCAAGACTTTTTTCTGTCCATTACAAGATTGTTGGATACCCAAGACACAGAGCTGCTAGAATGGGCTTTCACCTCTCTTTCTTACCTTTACAAATACTTATGGAGGTTAATGGTGAAGGACATGTCCAATATTTATGGGTAAGCATTTTCATCTATCTAAAATGATATGGAGGATGCCAGTGCACAAGTCTTTTTCGCTGCACCATTTGCATGCTGCTTCTGGGAGCTGGACTAGATGGCCTTTTAGTTCTTTTCAACTCTGATTCTTAATAACCAATGTAATTGCCTGATTCTGTGGATACAAAGGGCAGTATATTACTTACCCACTTCTACATTTATTGAAAAGAAAAAAATGTATTCATTTGCAGTGCTGCAAGAAAAGCAAAAGATCTAAACATGATGATGTTTATTATTGATATGTACTTGGAGCTATGTATACTCTGTGATTTGGGACAAGCACTAAATTTGGTTCTAGGCACAGAATTCAGTATCCTAAGAATCTCAACTTTGATTTAAAGTTTAGCAGAATCAATTATGCAAGTTTGTTAGATCTGTATAATTTGTGCAGGTTGCCAAATTTAGCTTTTCCTCACGCAAGAACCAGGGTTACTTCAATACGGATTTATAAAAAAAAATAAAAAGTACACTCAGTCCTTTTATTTTAAACAGTTATTTAAATGTATCTTGTTCCATTTGCCTTTTAGACCCATCGATGTTAGTTGAATGTCCCTTTGACTGTGAACCTTAAGTCCTAATGAGTATCCAGTAGAGTGAGTGAGCGGCCAACTCTTGTGCTGTGCTCTGTAGTAGTAGTAGTATTGGCTACAATCCATAGTGTTCCTATTGGTGCCCATCTGAGATTTTGATGGCATAGAATAACAAGCATGGAGCTCTGTAAAAATTTCCCAAGACAGTGGAGAAGAGGGCTGGGGCAAGAGGAGATTTTCCTTGCCTTTGGTGTCCCTTTCCACCCCCACCTCCATGCTTCCTGGTTCTATGGAGCCATCTCCGAGGACAAGTCCCTGCACGCCTTCTGTTCAAGCTGGAAAATGCCCAGTGTGAGCAGAGGGTTTGGCTCCATAGACCTGGTGGACAAGAAAACCAGGCAGCAGTGGTGCCTTAGGAGCTTGGGATCTGGCTGATGCCACGCAGGCATAATTCTTGCTTGGCAGCTCTGTGGAGCTGGCAGCTAAGAATATCCATTGTGGCTTTTGTGGCTGAGGCTAAACAAGCTGTGCTCGCTTAGCCTCAACCAACACAATTTCCCCTCCTAGTCTGTCCAGCTTGTCCAGGGGCAGTACTCCTTTCAGCTTAAAGGATCCAAAAGTAGGACAGGCTTGGAGGTCATGTGTGTGAGGGTACGCATCTTCCGAGGCCAGTTCCCTCTCCCCCACTCCCTGCACCGTCCCTTGGGCCCCAGGCTGCTTGCTTTCCTTTATCCCAGGGCTGCGGAAGCTGCAGCTCTCGGAGGATCTCCAGCCAGCCTGCAGGGCCTCTTCTCCTCGGCCCTGTCCCCTCTTCCTTGCATTCCATGCAGTGGGGGACTTCGCTTCCTCCCCAGCCAGCACTGAAATGCAGCAAATTGCAGATGTAGGGCCCAATTGGAACCCTGGGGCAAGTGGGCTTCAACCCTTTGGTCCCCGCTGTCATCTCCCAATTGGGCCGCTCATCCTTGCAATTTCCATTGGGGGAAACTTGCTTTTTTTATCTAATAGGAGGTTTTTCCTCCCAATGTCAATTGCAGGTGTAGGGGACTCAATCCGGATTGGGACTCTGGCATGGGAAAAATATTCCCCACCTCTGCTTTAGCCTTCCTACCCGGCTGAGCTGCCTATGGGCTCGTGCTTGTATACCTCTCCTTGTTTCCAACATGTGCTTTCAGTATAAGGGAAGCAGTTTTGGTTTCTCTTTGTTTGTTTGTTTGTTTGTTTGGTATGTTTATTTATTTATTTTTCTATACCGCCCAATAGCCGAAGCTCTCTGGGTGGTGTACAACAATCAATTTTTTAAAAATGTTGTTTGAAACGTGCTTCCCCTGCATAGTTTGGAGGTTTCCCTGGTGTGCAGGAGCCCCCTCCTAGCCTGTCCTTTCCGCCATTTTCCTGCTCAGCACATCAACACACAGGGAACCCATTTTGAAAATAAGGAGAATGATACTGCACCACAACTCCCATAAAATTAAGTTTACATGGTTAGTTTAGCCATTAGGAATTTCCTAAGTATGAGCAGTTCAGCAGTGGAATAAACTGCCTGGGAAGGGGGTTGATGTGGAATCTTCTTTCCAGGAGGATTTCTACAGAAGGTAGATTCCCCCAGCCAAGCCTCACCCTTGGAAGAATCCATGCTGTTATCTCCAGTCTGAGATTGGAGATAACTGCGGAGGTGTGGGTGATGGGGAACTTGTACGGCACTGGGAGGAGTAACTGCTCTTTCTGTTACTGGCTGAGTTTGTTTGTGTGGCATTCACCATCCCCATGGGGACGATGCGCGCTGCCCGAAGCCAGGAACTCAGCAGGCGCTGGGAGGAGCTAGTAACCACATCATTGCATCCTTCCAACAATATGATGTGTTGCATGAATTAATATGAAGATTACCGTAGGAGATTACAAGGCCATCTTCGTCCATTCTTTGCTAGCTACAGTCATCTGCATAAGGCACAGGCAGCATAGTCTACATGCAAATTGCTCAAGCAGTATGTAGTCTGAAGTCATTGGCTGTAATTGGCAGCAACAAATGGCAAACTTGTCCTCACCAGAAAGGTGCAGCTTGCTTCCAACATAGGGCAGGTTCCACAAGAATGGCAAAGGATGTATCAGTAGACGCTGTAGTCTAGAGGGAGATATGCCTCTGTCTCAATATATATGTCTGTATAGTTCTTCAAATTCAAGACCTAACAGTAAGATTTGGGGGCGGTTGCAGGATTTTAAAGTACCCCCCACAATACTTAAGTAGAAATAATAATTGTAATAAATAAGTCAATTTAATAAATAATAATTTTAGTGACTGTTTGCATCCCACAGGACTCTTCCCAGGCTGCTCCAGCTCTATAAACGTTTTGTTTTCATCTGTCACTTACTTTTAATGCTGCTTCTATATGTTGACCTTTCTATTGTATGTATTTTCAGTTTGCTTTTATTCTTGTCAGCTTCCCTGAGAACTTGGTGTTAGGGCGGCATATGAATGTCTGTAGTAAACAAATGAATCCCGTGACTTACCTGCCTCCTGCATTCAGCTAGCTCAGTATTGCCAATACTGACTGGCAGCAGCTCTCCAGGATTTCAGGCAGGGCTCTTTCCCAACCTCATATGGAGATGCCAGAGATTGAATCTGGGACCATCTGCATGCAAAGCATATTCTTGATCACCGATCTAATGCCCAGTGTATTGGGATTGATTACCGGAAGACATTGTGATGAGGACTTAGTGTGAACTGTTCACAGTGTCCAGCACAGGCCTTTGGTGTAGGCGTAAAAGCAGTGGACATTTGTTTAGTTTAATTGCTGTGAGAAACCTGCAGGGTAGCGACGGGCCTGAGCTACCAGCCGCTGTGAATTCCTTACCACATCCTTGAGGTAAGGATGTTTATACATCCTTGTGCTGCAGTTAATTGGGATTTGTTGGTCTTCTCTTGCCCTCCCTCCTTTTTCCCACTGGCAGCTTCTGGCACTTGCTAGAATTTAGGGAGACATCTATAAAATCCATAGCTTGCTAGTTTGCCCTTTGGCTTTCACCTTAGTACGAGGAGCGCGCAAGCGCCCAAGCAACCCACATATGTTGTGATATGTATCACTTCACCAGCTGTAGCACACTGTTTACACATGGAAAGAACAGAATGGCTGTAAACAAGTTTATTATGTCTTTCTGGGTTCTCGTGTTTTTCGCATGGGAAGCCTAGACCGTGGGAGCATTATGAGCTAGTCACATGGTTTGTATGTTCTGATGACGTGCTAACTTGTTTTTCTGTCTGAAGCCATCTTAGAGAGAGGCAGGACTGCTTTCTCTCTTCTTCTTTGTTCTTCTTGCTGGACTTTGTCACTGCAACAATGTAACTTCTTTGCTGAGGTGGAGTGAAGCTCAACTTACTCCACTGGATGTAATGCTTGCTATGCATTTATACTCTGCACATGGACTGTAACTAGGAAATGTATACTCTGTAGAACTTTACTTGCTAAGTGAATAAACAGGTAGAATTAGACCTGTGGTGTTACAGAGTGTTTCCTGACTCCATGGATTAATCTGCAAACGGGGAAGCTGGAAGCAAGTTGGATTACAGGCAGGCTGGGCTGGCATCTTCACAACACGCTGCACGCTGCGTAGAGGGGGGAGCTGAGATCTGGAAGATCTGTGTGTGGAATAACAGGCCTCTGCTAGCACACAGACAGGATTTTAAATCTCCCATGCGCACACGCACTCTGCTGCTCACGCACACACGCACCAACAACATAGTGCCCTGGAGCAACATCCATCACATTAGGAAGCCCTGAGACTGAGAGGGACATGTGTGAGCTGTTTCTTTTGCTTGGTTATTGATAATCTGCATCCGTATTTCATCAATATCCATATTCAATTAACTATATATTATCCTTCACACAAGTGGTCTTGTTTCTTCCTGAGTATCCTTGAATCTAAAGTGAGGTGCCTTGGTTGCAGCAGGCCCCTGAGTAATACCCCCTGCCTAAATCTGAATAAATATGTTTTTAGAGACTTGCTTTGCAGGAGATCAGGGGTAGGCAACCTGGTGCCCTCCAGATGTTTTGGACTACAACTCCCATAAGCCCCAGCCAGTATGGCCAATGTTTATTTATTATATTTATACCCCACCTTTTTTCCTGCAAGGAACCCAAGGCGGCTTACATAATCCTCCTCTCCATGTTATCCTCACAACAACCCTGTGAGGTAGGTTAGGCTGAGAGTCAGTGACTGGCCCAAAGTCACCCAGTGAGTTTCATGGCTGAGTGGGGACTAGAACCCGGATCTCCCGAGTCCCAGTCCAGCACTCTAACCACTACACCACACTGGCTCTCCAGCGTTGCCGTCCAAAATGTCTGGAGGGCACCAGGTTGCCTACCATTGCATTAAATGGTGGATTCTGGTAGGTATCATTGAAGGAATGGATTAACCTTGTCTGGTTTTTATTCGTACATTAGCATGTTTGAATGTTGTATTTCAGATTGTACAGCACCTTGTTGGCCCACCACAAAGAGCACATCAGGAACTTTGCAGCAGAAAGCTTCACCTTCCTGATGAGAAAGGTAGGTGATGTGTGGGACGGGGGATGTCAGGAAGAGAGAGTGCCTATTTTTCACATCAAGTTGAGTATTGGTCTTTAATGCAATAGAAAGTGTTACTAAGCATCTCTTGCTTTTAGGAAATAATCTGTCATCCATTTAGTTTAGTGAACATATGAAGTTGCCTTATACCGATTTCCGATCATTATTTCATCTGTACTTTGACTGGCAGCTTTGCTCCAGGGTATCATGTATGGGTTTCCCCATCATCTACTCTGGATCCCGTTTACTGGAGATGCCAGGGATCGAAGCTGGGATGTTCTGCATGCAAAGCATGTGCTCTGCCACTGAGCTACGGCCCCTCCTTCCCAGTGGATAAAATGTTCTGGAAGAAGTAGGTTCAGATTCTGCTTTTAACGAAAGACTTTTTGGGCGGCTCAGTTGCCAACCTATAACATAGGAGTCATAATTTTTGCTATCTGTATAGCTCTTTTGTGCTAACTGCTCGGATTGCTTCAGGTACATGATTCAGTATTCCTTACAAGCACCCAATAATTACTATATCCATATTACAGATAGGTGCTTGTCTAAGGCCATCTAGTGTAGGGGCCCCCAACGCGGTGCCCGTGGGTACCTCCAATGGTGTCCACGAAGCTCTCCACGCCTTGCCCCTTCGAAATTTTTTTTTTTTACATAAAAACCATGGAAAATGTTAGGGCAGTCTTCCTTCTCTCCTTTTCTAGCCTCTAGCCTTGCTCTTTCCCCTCTACCACTTTGCTTTGCTATTTCCCCCTCCTTCCTAGCCTGCTACTCCCCCCAACCTCTTTAGCTCACTGTCTCTCCACCCCTCCCCGCCTCTAGCCTTGCTCTGTCACTTCCCTCTCTGCTTTTGCCTTGCTATTTCCCCCTCCCAGCCTTCAGCTTCCACCCCCCCACACACACCTCTTTAGCTCACTTTTGACTAGCCATTCCCCCCATGGCAGCCATTATGTGGCTAGCCACATCCTCCATGGGAGCCATTTTGTGGTGGTGCCCACAGCAGTTGCTCAGATTCCCAAATGTGCCCACGGGTCCAAAAAGTTTGGGGACCCCTGCTCTAGCACGTTCATGCCTGAGCTAGGATTTGAAGCAAGGATTTCTAACTCATGCACTGAACCAATATGCTACATGAGCTCTGTGCTGACCTGCTTCACAGGGCTGTTGTAAGGACATGTGAATTAATCTGGATCCTCCAAATTAAATTGCATTAACTTAATGTTTCTTTTGTAGAAGAAGTACTATTTCACCTCTGGTCTCAAAGGCCTTGAAAGAGTTGTCAAAGTTTTTGCTGTGAAACATTTATTGAGAGGGAATCGGGGCTTGGCATATGTTCACACATCTGACCCAGGTAGCAGAGGTCACTAGGTAGGATTCTTCTGCTTAGCTGTTACAGTGACTGAAACTGTAGTGTTCTTAGTAACTGTAGTGCCATTTCCAGCTGCTCTGCACAGCAGCAGAAAGGGAAAAAATCAGGAAAGGCGTCAGGTTTTTTTGCACTAGTTTACTGGTCAAATGTTGAACAATTTCCCCTGAAGAACAGAGATGTTTGAAATATATTGGGAAATCTGATGACCAATTTGTAAACAAATCCTCTTGCACCTATTGACTTTGCCTTTTCGCCTTGATATAGTACATCTCTTAACTTACAGGGGTCAAGATGCCATTTAAGCCTAAGCACATTTTAGGCTGCTCAGTGACTGGCCTCGGGCAAGGCTGGTTCATAATTTGTTCCAGTAACATGCTTGCCAATGGGGAGCAGAACTGTGTGTGTTCCTAGCCTTACCCAAATGATTTGCTGTTTGGGTAAAGGGCTGCCCACGTGGTTTGAACTGACAGCAACCACACCAGGGAACATCCCCACTAACACACGGTTTCTGCAGTGTGGTTACCATCATCTCCCACATCATGTATGCAGGGCAGCCCTCATACAAAGAGCTAACTGTATGCTTGGCTGTCCTCTCATAACTGCTTCTGGGAAGCAGAGCTGTTGCAGGGATAATTTATGAACCAGCCTTGCCTACCTGATGGGTTGTTGTGACATCAAAAGACACTCTGAGCCCCTGAAAGGTAGGAGAGGACACCTATATAACAAGTAAGCTGTAGTTTGAAACCCTGCTTTCTCCAGTTAGTTTATGTACATTGTAGTGCCAATACAAAATTGGGGGTGACCGGTGCAGAGGTAAGAGGACTGCCAGGAATTTGTAATTGTCTCTTAAGTGCAGTATGTATGACTTAAAGATACACTTTCTTGCTTTTATTTTGTTTTGTAGGTTTCTGACCAAAATGGTCTTTTAAACATAATGTTCCTTGACCTGGAAAAGCACCCAGAAAAAGTGGAAGGTGTTGGTCAGTTAATTTTTGAGATGTGCAAAGGTGTTAGGAACATGTTCCATTCCTGCGCAGAAAAGGTAAAGTTTCTAAGTTTATGAAGCAAATGAAAAATTAGAGGGCCTGATTCACTGTTTGTGACTTCTAACATCAGTGGATAATAGATCTAGGTTCTTTACTGTAGAATTATTGTTTACTATAGACAAATAGTAAGTATTTCATAGATTTGAAGTAGCTTTTCAGTATTTTGTTTTCATCTATAGTACTCTGTTTTGAAATTACTTAATCAGCTAGCACTTGCTATGGTTTCTATGAGAGGAATGATTACATATATAACTTTTGGGATTAAAAAGTAGCCTAATCACATAGCAATAATCTAGCATAGAGTATCAAATTGTTGTGATGCTTAAAGCAGTAACCCACTTAAAACTGTAAGTTATTTGTGAGGCAGCAGTCCTAATCACATTTATCTAAAGCCTGGCTTATTTACAAGTAAATGAGTTAATGATCGAAGTTTAAGGATGAAAAATGTTTCAACATAGACATTTATAATTCTTCCCACAGGTTATAATGTTATTTCTGAAAAAGATGGGGCCAGTTATGGAAACAGAAGTTACACTTCCCTGGATCTCTGTTGGAGAAGCTTTCAAACACATGGCACAGTCGGCTGCTGGATTCATTGCCAAGGAGCATTTTGATGTCTTTTTCAGATGCTTGCAAGTGAGTTGTAGTTAATTAAACACAAAAGGCTCTTCCATCTCTCAGCCCAATAATTATCGTAAAGTTTGGCAGGAGATGGGATTATTTTATTATAATCTTATGGTAAGTGCTTTGTGTCGAGGTAAGAAGCATCCAGGATTATTTTTCTTCTTCCAGTGTTGGCAACAATGCAGTGAACTATGTTAGGGATGCAGGACCTGTTTCAGTCCAAGGGCCAAATTCCATTTTGGAATCAAGGGGGTTGCATTCCAGTGGTGGGCGGGATTGAAGGCAAAAGGGATGTGGCCAAAAGCAAACAAAACACCATCATGGTTTAGCTTAAATCTCTTACTGCCGATAACTAAGCCTTAGGAGAGGCATTTCAACCTTTTAGAATGGAGGAAAAACTGCACAAAAGCTGGGAAACCACCAAATGAACTGTGGGTGGAGCCAGGGAACGGGTGTGTGGCCTTCTGGGGACCCCTGGAGGGCTGCTTTTAGCCCCTGGGCCTGAGGCTCTACACCCTGAGGCAAGATTCAGGTTGGTTTTACCAATGTTGCTGTGCAGTGTGTCAAGAGACTAAACCCTTTTTTCTTTTCTTTTTTGGTACGTATATGCTGCTTAAAGAATTATAAACCCTGTGTGTACTTGTAAATAAGAAGCAACGTGTGTGTTTTTTGTCCCAAGACACAAGATATTGCTTTCATGTTGTATTGTCCATTCTTGATGAGCTTCAGTTTGCGTGCTCTTGCGTAAGAAGTGGGGGGGAAGAGTACAGTATAAGGTTATAAGTCATTGAACCACATGGTCCTTGGAGATCCTTTTGTCTAGTTTTTTTTAAAATCTCTGAAGTTGTTCAACCTTTGGATGCAAAACTTTTTTTTTAAACAGGAATCAATATTCAAACTGCAAGGAAAGGTTACCAAAGATAACTGCTGTGAAGCTTCGGAACAGATTGAAAGGGTATTGCAAGTGTATTTGACCATAGTGGAGTATGCACATGGCTCCAAAATTGTGCAGTCTGAAGAAGTTTGCCAGGTGGGTCAAGCCATTTTTACTGCTAAGGCAGATCATGTGCATCTGATATGAGAGAGGATATCAAGTAAGATGGGCTTTATCTCTAGTTATATCAAGGGATTGGGTCTAATGATAGAAGGGGTTGAGCTAAGAATGAAGTTTATTAGTCATTTGCAGCAGTTTGGTGAAGATTCTGCAGAACTGGATTCCCTTTTCTTATGATAACACTGACCCTTTGTTGTTAATTACAACTGTTGTTGTGCCATATTGGAGACATTGTTCATGAAAGGAAAATCTTTTGATGTAGAGGAACATGGCATCAAACTTTTTAGGGATAGGTGTGGCTCCAAATGTGATATAGACCATTGAATTTGGTCTCAGATGCAGGCACTTCTGACCAGTCCTATGTGTTAGAGTTTTCATGTAAACAGACAACAAAAATGTTCTAGTCCTCATGGCTTCAGCTATAAACATGAAACCCCACATTTTGGAAAGAAAACAAATGAAAACAGCAGTCTTTCACATATATCTGGAACTAATTGGGCATCAGAGCAAAGCATTTTCATTCTATGAAATGTATGTAACTGCACAACTTGCATGATTTATTCCCACACTGGGAGTTGGGATTTTCTTTGTTTTTTTTTTTTTTTTTTTTTTTTTTTAAACTCAGTTTTAGACCACATGACTCTTTAAGGAAAGGTCAGTAGGTTTACAGTTAGCCCAATGCCTTCAAGAATCAAAGAATATTCTGGAAGCTAAGATTATTATAGCATTTGCGTCTCATTGTTCAGATTATGGGGGGTCCTTTCTGCCCTCTGCAGTGTTCATGGGATAATGGGAAATAAAAGTATAGAGCTGAAATACACATTTCATGCCCAAATTCCAGATATTTTCTGCTTGAATTTCCTAGAATGTTCTTAACTCCATACTTTCATTCCACAGACATTAACAAAAATGATAGAAACACCTGATCTCTCTGTGGCCTGTTGTGATACCCTGCTCAAAGTTATTTGCATTTTGCTTCTTGATGAGAATGTCTTATTGCCTGATTCTTTGGCCAAAGAAACTGTTGAAAAGGTAACCAAGTGTTAAGCTAGAGCCAGTTAAATCTTACAAACATACTCTGGAAAACATGATTGCTCACGTTCCTTTTTTTACGGATAGCCATATCCAACTTTCAAGCACCCTATCTTAAAGGCCTATTCACACATGACCCTCTTAATAAGGGAATGTATGCAAGCTACTTCATTGACCCTGTGCAGTATTTTGGAGGAAGGAACAGACCTCCCAATATAGGCAGATGCAACTGGACATAAATGTCAGTGCTAGTCTTCTTCCTCCAGGACAGATGAAATGCTCAGATCAATATAATAATAGAAAGCTTTTTGCCGTAGACAAACAGGATTATGGCCAAAGATTGAATCTGTGTTCATGGTTTAAGAGAGTGACCCTTTTGCTCTGTGTGCTAGCTAAATGTTTCAGGTTTTTCTCTTAAGATCTGTTTTTGCAACCAGTTATGCATAAATGTGTAAGGAGAGGGACATAGCTCAATGGTAGAGTATATGCTTCCATGCAGATGTCTCGGGTTCAATTACAGGCATCTACAGTTAATAAACCGATAGTATAACTGGGTAAGACTTCTGCCTGAGATCTTCTAGTTGGAGTATATATTACTGAGCTAGATGGACCAATGATCTGAGCACAAATTAGTTCATGTACATGAGTGGGGTCTCCTTGCAGTCCTGGTTAAAGTGACTTGCTTATCTACAGTTTTCCATGGTCGGTGGTGATGTTTCTGTATCAGTGCAGCCAGTACTGGAAAGGCAGTACTGATATTAATTGGAAACAAATGACATTGTATAGATTATGGCTCAGAATCAAGATTTCCCCATATCTTTTGGAGAAATCCCATTGAATCTGGACCAGGTCTTTCTTATTTATTTATTTATTTATTTATTATATTTTATACCCTGCCTTTTTTCCTGCAAGGAACGCATCAAGTTTACTTTCTACTTGCTCTTCAACAGGTCTTCAAAGGTGGATTTGAAAGAAGTTCTGTTTTGGATTTTTCTAAAGCTATGTTTCTGATGGATCAGTTTGAAAGGGTAAGCAAAGTTTTCATCACTTAAAATCATCACTTCTATCTTGAGGGACAGAAATAAGTGTGAAGACATACTGCTGCAGTTGTAAACTCTGAAAACTCTACTGCCATTGATAAAGTCATAGACCTTGTGGCCTTTCCTTAATTATTCATTTGATCTAAGTTTGCTTAGGAAAAATTTCCTGACTGTCAGAGCAATAAGACAATGGAATCAACTACCTAGGGAGGTGGTGGGCTCTCCCACTCTGGAGGCATTCAAGGTGCAGCTGGACAGACATCTGTCAGAGATGCTTTGACCTGGATTCCTGCATTGAGCAGGGGGTTGGACTCGATGGCCTTTTAGGCCCCTTCCAACTCTACTTTTCTATGATTCTATGATCCTTTGTGTCCGGGTTAATATTCTGAATTTCACTTCATGATAGCTGCTGTATTCATGGAAGGCTTACTTGGAGATAATGTACAAACTTAAACACGTTAGAATTGTTTGGTTCTGTACATTTAATGATAAACATCTTTGTGAGGGAATAATACGTGCCTTTATATAGCACGAGTGTTCACAGCACTTCATGTACATTATCCTAACAATCCTTACATTGTACTGTAAAAAGACATGTCAGCATTATTAATCCTTTATTGCAAATGAGGGCTGAGACTGAGAGAGAGCTGCTTACCTAAGGCCACATAGAGAGGAATCTTATGGTCCCTGGGTGAACGTCCCAGGGACCATTGGATGGCTCAGAAAACCCCTTCTGAGGTCAGAGACAGCCCATAGGATTGTTCCCTCAATGGGTTTATGGCTGCAATGGGAGTCTGAATTGGGGAATTTCTCATGCACACCTCACAGTCTTAGCTACCTCTTTGTAATGAGTTAGGGTCAGTATGTGGTTTTGGACATGCACTATCAAGATCATGATTAGTAAACTCATTCTGCTTCTTATAAAGCTTTCTCAGCTGTGCAACTCAGGCCTTGCCTCAAGTGGTTTTGGGGAGAGGACACTGTTTCATGTGGAGAGGGTGAAGTTTTATAATGGAGGCAATGTGATATGGGGGGAGCAGGAATAAAGGAGGACTCGTTGAAGGGGAGAGTAGGGGGAGTAGGAAGTTGTGGCAATTGAAATGTGTGTTTGGAGTGCTGAAGTCTGACGAAGTGTAAACATGTCCCTTGGAGCAAGGATATCTATTTATTTTATTCATCTTAAAATGGTATAGGCTGATTTTTAGTCCAAAGGGCCCCCAAATATGTGACTGGGGAAGAATGGCTGTATATTCCAATTTGTACATACCGTAGCTTCTGGATTCAATGTGTGTATGGGTGGTGGGTGGGAGGGAGGGAGGCGGACATGAGAGATTGAAATATCGAATCCTTGACCTTCAGAGCATTGTGGTGTCCTGTACTTTCCTTACCTAAGGACCCAGTATTAAAAGAAAGCATATTCCAGTGGTACTGTGGCCCAAGGATATCTCGCTTCCCTGATTCTGGTGTGTCTTGGATCCACTACCTCTCTTATCTGAATTGGAATCACTTGTGCTGTATTGATCTTTTCTTTTCAGCAATTTCTTCCTGGTCTCCTTGAGTATATTGAGCATTGCATCTGTGGAGACGATGCTGTAACTCAGGAGGAAGCTTTGGCGGTTTTGGCTAAACTCATCCTAGAGAAAGCAGAACCTCCCTCTGTTGGTTCAATGGCATTTGAGAAGTACCCCCTGGTTTTTACAGAATCAGCGAAAGGGTATGTGTCTGAGCAGTTGCTTCTGAGCTGCATTTGGAAGCATGTTGTTCGTGTAGTGTTGCCGAGGTGGTTGTCAAGCAAGCTTAGTTGGGGTGGGTAGTGATTTGTTTTAAGTCTCAGTAAATGCATTTTAATTGCCTGTATGAATTAGCCATTCCATGGATACTGCATGAGAAGAACAGGGAGCAAGTTGACAGAAGGAATGTGAGTTGAGCTATCTCTACCCTTGCTCTGTCTTCAGGTCCCTGTTGTACTAAAATCACATCCTGGGTCATTCCATGTAAAATCAACCAATGAATTTACCTGACCATCACCGATTTTGAAAAAACTTGGTGAACTTGTTGGGCCTGCTGAGAAAATAAGCTGCTCCAAAAATTAGACTTCTGGGACAAAAACTTTTGGAGATATGGCAATCAAAAATATGAAGAAAAATGTTAATTTTTGTGTGTCGGACAACATTAAAATTACAGTAATTCCAGTTCTACAGAACCTAGAAAGTTAATCATGGTGTTGATGGAAAGCCTTTGAAATGCTCTTTCATTTGATATGTAACATAAATGGTTTTTTGGAATAAATATATATTCAAGGTCAAATACTAAAATTTGACCTTGAATTCTGCAAAAACTAAAAAAAAAATTCTCCATGATTTTTCTTTTAGTATTTCATCTGACAGTGCTTAATACATGTACCAATTTTCAAAATGGGGTTCTTAACAGAAAACGAGTTACATCTTTTGAGGCGCTCTGTGTATATGTGTCATAGTTCATATGAAGCTATCTCACTGTACATATCTTAAGAAAATATGCATTATCACTTAGGTTTTGAATAAAATATTGTGCACAAGTACAAGCTACCCTGTCATAATTGTGCAGTTCTAAATTAGGTATTCTTCTTCACAATAGCATACTTCTGACATTTTGTGTAGAATAATGATACTTCCTCTGGGTGATCATTCTGGTATGAAATCAGTCTAAGAATATTTCCAACTGAAAGCAAATTGCTTAAGATTTGGTGAACTTGTTCTGCTTATTAAAAAAATAAGTTGCAGAGCCTATTGTTTTCAGAAGAATGAGGTTTAAAATATGTACTTTTAAAAAGGTACTCACCAGTATGCTTGGGGAAAACATGTTCATTTTATTTTTTTCAAATAAATATACAGAAGTTTGACCTTGAATAATGACAAAAAACTCCTTTTGTTTTAAATAACGTTTAACATCCCTGGAAACATGTACTTGATTTCAAAATGGGACTCTTACTAGCATAGTTATTTTGACTTACTTAGATGTGGGCTTGAAAAACCATTGTTGTGTATAGATGAGATTTTCCATTTTACTTTTATATATGCTGATCAGATTTTATGCAGTTCAAATATTACTTGCTAACATTTTGTTAACAAGTCCTAAATTAAGGAGCTTTTCATAACAGTAGTTTCTAGTCTTGAAGTTGCTGCTTGACACTCTTTGTCTGTTAGTGTATAGAAGTGCCCTGCTGGGCAACAAGGATCAGCTTTGTCAAAACATCTGAAGATGGTATCCATAGGACATCTTGTTTATCTGGATACATAAATGATTTTGCTGGTCCAGCTGGATGAAGAAAGCTCACTAACACTCCTGCTCTCTGATCATCTGTTTGTAAAACACAACCTAACCACCATTGTGAGATATAAACGCATGTAACAAATCCTCGTATTTCTTGCAATTCCAGTTCTCCTCCTTTAATAGTCACTGTCTCTTTTTTGGATTTGCATTGAAATGAATATCTTTTAGTAGCAACAGTATGTTTTGTTAATGGAATTACAGCGTGAATTTTCTGTGTCCCAGGAATCGTCTTGAATTCTCGAATCAACATTTCAGAAGCTTTTCTTCCAGTTCATAATCTTTACTTGTGGTGTATTGAAATGCAACCTGTGTGATGTTCTCCTTTGCCCAATCAAAGAGCTGACGAGGGGTCATGATTTGTTTTTCATACGGATGCTGCAAACTTGCTCGAGCAGCTAACCTTTTCACAATGCCACCCAAACCATCACAAGGTCCTTTTCCATGCGATGTGGCAAAGAAGTGCCATTCTGCATCGATACCGAAATCTGACTTATGCTTACTTAAGTTGTTGAAGTTTTTACCATTTTTATACTGTGCTGCTGCACCATCAGGGAAATAATAGATCTTAGTTATGCTACCTGTAGAAATGGTGTCCAGGAATTCAACAATTTGAAAAGTCATGAACACATTGCAGCAGAAGTGGGGTCAGCACTTGTCACGGCTTCAGGCCTGCCTTTTTCTTTCTTATCAGAATCTGTGAATAAAGCTTGATTTAATGTAGACATCCAAAGAGATATATCTCTGTGAAGGTTTGAGGCCTACCCATGCCTGGTTTGGTTTCAGCCTGAAGGCCCCAGAAGCTCCGGAAGGGAGGGGGCAGGCTTAAGTTTAATTTCCCTCCCAAAAATTCTGTTTTAAGTGTGTATAAGGGGGTGAAGTTATTATACACTGTGCGTGTATAAGAACATTCACATCTTTTGAACTGTTCGGAACCCCATTCTGGAAATCGGTACATATACTCAAGGTAAACATGGGTTATCTGAGGAAAAAAATCAGGAAAAAAAAACATTTGGTTTTTTTGGAATTCAAGGTCAAATTAAAGAAACTATGACCTTGAATATTTTATTTCACATGCATGCTTCGTGTTACATATCATATAAAAGGGTAGTTTGAGAGCTTTCATATGACACCATGATTTACTTTCTAGGTCAATTCTGAAGGAAGTTATGATACTTTTTGTGTAGTCACAAATGCTGAAAAATTGTGTTTTGGACATTTTTTGAGCACACTGTACTTTTGAAACGTGAGGTATAATGACCTATAATTTGGTGTATGTTCATTTCTCATGCTGGTCTACCAGTATGCCAGTTTTTTAAAAAATCGCAGATGGTGAGGTAAATTTTTCATTTTTTTTGGTTGATTTTACATGGAATGACCCTCCTGGCGTTATCCACAAGCCAGCTTTCAAGTAGAAGAAATCTGTTCCAAGAATAGTCTCTGTAAAGCAGAGCAGGTTGTAACGTGCTAATCTGGCCATTTAAGCACCATCAGAACTTGTTTTCTGAGCAATTACATTTATCCTTAGTGTTGTGCCAATTCATCATAGTTCAAATGCAGGAGCAATTCATTTATTTAGGTTATTTCCTTGTTTTTGCTGGTGGCTCATGCCTCAGCCATCTCCCTCTAAGAAGCAGGGTGTGTATGTTCAGCCATCTCCAGATAACTGACTGAGTCAATTCTTATTGAATTCAGTAAGGTCAAGCTTTCAATCCCAGGCCACAATCGAGAGATGACTTATTTCAGAATAATCTCATCTGCTGCAGTGGCAGAAGAAATTATGCAGGCAGTGTCTAATGCAACACTGTTGGGAGTGTTGGTAACATCTCCATAGTGAATGGACAAATCCTCTCCATGTATTTATTATTTGTTACGTTTATATCCCACCTTTCTTCCAAGAAGCCCATTCGAAAACAAAAAGAAAATGCTTGCAGTGATGAAGACATGTCAAGTGTAAAGATCTATAAATAACAAAATGGAAATGTCTTAGAGAGCAATCCTATGTCCCTGGCCAAGCATCCCAGGGACTGTAGGATTACTCAGAAAAACCCTTGCAAGGTTGGAGACAGCACTACGACCTCAGAAAGGGGAGTTGAAGATCTGCCTCTGGTCGGAAAAGCGACCTCAGAGGAGAGGGAAAGGGAGAATTCCAGTGGCAGGGAGGGAGGAGACCGGAGAGGCCGGGATACAAGATACTCAGGGCCGCCTCCAGCCTCCTACCTTCCCCCTCTAAAGGGTCCTTGCTAGATTTGCCAGTCTAGCAAGACTTGCCAAAGACGAAGGACAGGGAGGTGAAGATTGCCTTCGCCACTCCTCCTGACTTGCTGGCTTCAGCCTGGCAGGGCATAGGAATCTCAGAAGCCTGCAAGTTCAGACGCTTCTGAGCAGTGAGGATGCAGTCAATAGGATTGTGTCCTAAATCTCTTGAACTCTTCGTATTGGAAAAATATATGGGAGAGGGGCTTTTGGGGGGAGGGATAGCAGGTATGTAGTGAACAATAGTAGAAAACATCATCCGGGTAACTAAAACCTAGCCATTTATAAATGTCATAGGAGAAAAGTATATGCAGTTTTATGTTCCAGTTGCAGTACACACTCAATTTTATTTTAAATCTAGTAGAAGACAGTTGAGAAGTAAGAAGACTGAAGAAAAAGAACAAAGTACTGTGTTGGATTACATTCTGTCTTGCATTCAGTTACCGGAAAACAGAAACGTGGCTGATCTTTCGCAACCTTGGGCAGCTCTTGTAGTACTTCCTCATGTTAGGTAAATTTGAAAGCCATTGTAGTTTACTGTTGACTTCTTAATTAAAATAGGTTGCATGAAATGCCATTGATCTGTGGGATCAGTGCTGGAGCTGGTTATATTTTTTATTGTAGTTAAGAGAGGGACTGTAGAGAACACAGAAACTATGCAGTGGTGTTGTGGGAAGCCAAAAGAGTTGGAAAAGAGCCCTTCTGTGTCTCCCCCCCCCCCCCCCCCCCCGATCTCAAGATCAGTCATCTTTCTTGTTACTTGAAATGGAATGGTGCAGAAAGGAATACTAGCAGAGGCAGTAACACAGCCCAAATTTTTTTTTTTCTGGAGTAAGTGGCTATGCCAAAGAAAACAAAAATCTAATAGTTGCAGCTTAGCATCTTCTGCAACATTGCCAATGATTGTGGGGCCCATATCTTGGATCGCACACTGCTTCATTGGTGCCCCTAAATATGCTGCTGCCCTAAATGATCCATTGGGCTGTGTTTATAGTCAGGCAAATTTTTAAGCTACGATAAAGAATTAGGAACACTGATTTTAACAAAATCCAGAGACTTACATTTCTTTCTTTTTAAAAAGTGGTTTGTGTTTCCAAGCCCCTTTAGCTTTGCAGGAGATTTATTTAGGGGTTGTGTCTGTTGCCACAACTGCCTTCTATTTGGGTTGCATGACTCCAAAGGAATTGTGGCTGGTTTTTTTGAAGGGTGAAGAAGAGAGCCCCAAATCACGTGGATACTTTTGAAAATGTTAATCAGAGTATGCTAATAGTAGGTTAACTTGAGTATGGAATTTATAGCCACCAATGATCATAAGAGAACTCAAGCGTGCTTGTGGGACCAGGTTGCCCATAAGTAAATGCCAGTTAGCAGTGCAGCAAACCATTTTCTGTTCCCACACTTAGACTTTGGAACTCCCTGCCCCGGGGGTTTCCATCTTGCCCTCTTCTTAATGACCATCCATCTTGGTGTTAAGACTTTTCTGTTTAGAAAGGCATTTCACCTTTAAACTCCTGTGTTGGGCGGGTGTGTGTGTTTAAATAATACAGGAAGTCCCCGAGTTAAGAATGTCCGACTTACAGATAACCCATACTTAAGAACGGACTTCTGGGTTCCCCAGTGCTACGTCGTTTACATAGAGTACATAGCATAGTATACTACGCAACTTGTGTAATTTACGCAATTTGCATAAATGCCGATTTTAACGTATAGAACGCTGTGCTGTTCCGACTTACATACAAATTCGACTTAAATACATTCTTAATAACGGAACTCATTCGTAACCTGGGGACTGCCTGTATTCTGTTGCTGTAATTCCAACTTTTCTTTGCTTGGTCTGCTGTTCTGTTTGGTTTTGTCATATCTGGTTTTACTGTATTTTATGTTGTTGCTTGTTGGTGATCTGCTTTTTATAAGGAAAGGTGATGTATGAGTTTTTCAAATAAATAAATCCTGACTAAACTATGTGTGAGTTGCCTCTTACATAAAAATGGAAATCAAACTTTACATATGAAATGCTAAGAGGCGAGCTTGATTCATCATCTCACTGACTCTCCTCTTGCCCCATGACTGAATCTCACTGACTCTCCTCCTGCCTCATGGTGAGTCAAGTTAAGAGGTGGGTTTGATTCATCATCTCACTGACTCTCCTCCTGCCCCATGACTAGCCTTTGTGTTGTCCTTTGGGTCTACTGCTAGTGACACAGCCTTGATTGCATCTACTTGAAGCAGCCTAGCACTGTTTACTCCGGGCATAACGTAGGGGGGAAATGCCACTTATAGTGCAATCCTATGCATGTCTACTCATAAGTAAGTCTTATTGAGTTCAGTGGGGCTTACTTTTGGGTAAGTAGGAATAGAATTGCAGCGGCTACAATCCTAAATCCACTTACTAGGAAGTAAATTCCGTGGAACGTAGTGAGACTTCTGGGTAAATAAGCATAGGATTGTGCTGCTATTTCATTAAACTTTAAGACTTAAGGATACCTAACCTTTTCTAGATTTTACTTTAAGTATTTAAATGCAGCAAGGAGTTAAGTTTGTATTTCTGTATTTGACAGACCACTTATCAAAGAAGAAATCATACCAGCAGTTAGAAGTTTTACTGAGTATCTCTTCACTGGTCTAGACAAAGGACAGCTCTACAAAGGTCAGTTCCTGAGAGTAATCTCTCATTTTGTAACAGTGGATAAAAACACATAACCTGGTAATAATGCTGAGTTAGGAAATACGGTAGTGGCAGAAAAAAGTACATGATTTGCTAGTGAAATGCAGAAACTATTTTTAAAAAAAAACGTTTACAGACAATCTTTAAAGTGGTATGTTTCTTACAGTAAGGAAATGTATGGATTTAAAAACAACAACAACACTGGGCAACGCAATCCAGTGGGGCTGCCTGTAACCCTTTGAAATCGGAGGATTATGGGCATCCTATGGAAGGTGGGAGGCACGCAGAGGCGAAGGTCACCTCCACACTTCTCCCGCCCTGCAAAACACTTAGACAGTTCATTTTGGGGTGTCTAAGTGTTTTGCCCCAGAGTGCGAGGAGAGGAGGCTGAGGCGCCACCAGGATACGACATATGCTGGTGGAGCCTGACTCTTCCCCTCCCCGCCCACAAAAGTCTGTTTCTGAGGTCGCAGCCGGCACAGTTCTTTCTGCGCCTGCTGCGAGGGTGGAAGGAGGGTGCTCTGAGTTCGGAGCCCCAGCCCTGACCTCGGAGCAGGTTCCGGATTATCATATGGCTGTCTAGACTCTTGTCTAGCAGCCAGAGGAGTGTGCCCTCAGGTATTGAAAAAACAGTTTCTATTAATGGGCTGTAAACCTGGGATGTAAATGACGTGGGTTCTGGTTTGGCAATTCAGAATGTACTTAGCGTAGCTTGACTAGAATAGTGATTCAGTATCAGGGAGATACTTGCTGGTTCCAGAGTTCCCATCCTTGGCATTCCACCAAGGGTTGCTCCTAGTGATTCAATTAACTTTGAGGTCAGCAACTGTGACAGTTTTCTTCCTCTGACTGATCCTAAGCCCTGGCTTAGCCAGCCTTCTGGGACAAAATGGAGATTCAAGAGTCAAGGTGTGTGAGGCATTCTTCAAGCTTAACAGTGCAACTGAACTTCTTGGTGATAATTTCACAACAGGGGACCAGAAACTCAACCCAGGCTAAAAGCCTGGTGAAACAAAAATGTTTTTAAAGCTTGCCAAGAGGACATTAAGGGAGGGGCTATCAGACCTCCAGCAGGAGGGAGTTCCTTAATCTGGGTGCTGCAGTTAAGACTTGAGAAGCCTTTGTCCCGCATCTCAGCCATATGAACATCTGGAGGCAATGGGATGTGGAGCAATGCTTCCAATAACTAATGCAGCATGCAGGCAGGTTTATGTGGGAGAAGGCTCTCTGATACTCATCCTTGTTTCTCTTCTGGAGTGCTTTAGACTTCCCTTGATATTGATTGTGCTGTAGTACTGAGATTGTGTAGGTCCATTCCATTTGTGCTAAAATGTCCATGTTGAATACTCATAAGAGAAAGATCAAGTGGGTACATCTGCATCATTGGTATACACAAAGGTGCATGGAGTACACTCAAGTGTAAAAAATTAGCACAGGCTAAGGCAAAATCAGCATGCCCATAACTTTAGTAGAACTGTTCAACTGGTTCATGCCTGGGCAACAGTATGGAAGACTTTTGCCCCAACTTACGTTGTTTGTGAAGTTGAATGTTCAACAACCCAGCACATACATTTATAGCTCTTTACAAGACTATGCCCTCATGTCTAATGCATTTGTATTTTGTAAGATATTCAGGTGACAGTGTTTTATATTTTTATAGCCTGTTTAATCTGAGGTCTCAAAGCACCTCTTAAATCAGCATAACAAAGCTTTCCCTCAATGGATTTATTTTCTGTTTGAAGGAGGTGTTTGCTATTGTTCTTGGCTATCAAAAGAGACTAAGATGACCTGTGAATGGCCTCCTTTTGTTCCCCCTAATTGTTTCAGTTGTTTGGGATAAACTGGACCCCATAAAACCTATTTTATGCAGATTTTGGGGAGGTTTTAAACTCCTGGCATGTTTGGTTTATAGAAAGAAAGCTGTAAAAGGTAGGTGGCCTTGATAATATTGTTCACTACCCTGTTTTAGGCAAATTCCTACCAGGGCAGGATTGTAGGTAGGCTTGTGAAAACGAGCCTCGCCGGGCAGAAACGAGGCCGAAATTGGCCCTGCTCACGCCTGGAGAGGCCTTACCTTGGTCTTCGGGGTGGCTTGCCCTCTGCGGCGAGCCGCCCGCGCGGTCCGTTCCGTCCCGTTGCGTCACTTCCGGGACCGGAAATGACGCGACGGAACCCTGCGCAGGCGCACTGGACCCCTGTGGTGCGTTCTGCGCCTGTGCAGGGTCCCGTCGTGTCATTTCCAGTCTCGGAAGTGATGGACGAGGCAGAAGACGCCCGATTGAGCGTTGCGGAGAACCTCTCTGCGCCGCTCAGAAGATCGGGTCGGTGCCCCCGCGGAGAATCGGGTCAGGGGCACAACCCGGCCTTGGAGGCAAGTCTAATTGTAGGTCTACTTATGTGTAAATTACACAACAAAATGTGAGCCAGGGGTAGGAACCCCCCCCCTCAGAATGCAGGATGAGGGTAGGGGAATTCACAAAACATGGATTAATATACAATTTATTTCTGTCTCATTTCCCCAGGATACTTGTTTGTGGCCTGCCAAGCTGTGAGCACACTGCTTAGTTTAGCAGAATCTTTGGAGATTCTAGATCTGCTACCAGTGGAGCGCATAAAGACCCTGTTGATGTATGTAGCATAGAGATGGATTTTGCCTTTGATATATGGAATATTAAGTATAGCTGAATTTTGCTTATTTCATACTATGTTTTGCCAAACATGGAGTTCAGTTTTCTGGGAGAATGGAGCTTACACTGTCCAGTAGTAATGATTGGTTGATATATTTACAATGCTATCGCCAGACCAACAGTTTGCTTCAGTTGAAACAAACTTCTTTACCTGGAGAACTGCAGATGTGAACAGAGCCCTTCACATACTTTATTAATTTGTTTGCAGACGACTTTTGAAACTGAGCCGAGGACCATGTGAAATTAGGTCAAGCCCCCATCCTGTTATTCTTATGTTATTCTATAAGCAAAAGATAATACCCTGCTCCAAGGAGCTTACCCTCAAAATTGCTTCATGGCAGGAATTCCAGTGATAGTACTGGCATATTTATTTTTGGGCCACCACAGATGTGGGAGTCAGTGATGGGGAAATGCATCTGCATTCCCTGAAGGATTCGGTTTGTGTGGGGACAGCATCAGTGCCCCATGTGAGGACATCCTTTGAGAAAGCTGAGGCACATCTCTTGGAACCTTTTGTAACTATTAAATGGCCCCGTGACCCAGTTGCAACAGCACACTCAAGCTCAGGATGGAGCAAATCCATTTGCTATTGCCATGAGCTTTGGGTTAATTTTGAAGGTAGATGTGCCTCAACACACGTTGAGGATTGGCTTGCCATGCCAGTTGTGCGGACCACTGAGTTACAGGCTGCTAAGCAAGTGTTCAGCTTCATCACAGCCAGATCATGCAATTTGTATATGAGATGAGAATTGAGGGAAGGACTCTATATGTTGCTGGTGGTCTGGGAGCTGGTGTAGCGTAGTGGCTAAGAGACTGAGCCACAAATTAGGAGGAGCCCACTTCGAATTTTGCTTTTGCCATATATTCACTAGGTGGCCTTAGGCAAGCCACTTTCTCTTACTATGGGGGATAATAATACTGACTGACTTTACAGGGCTGTTGTAAGGATTACAGCTAGATAATGCATGTGAAGCGCTTTGAGAGCACCGTACATATGTTCAGTATTATTATTTTACTTTCCACCCATTTGTTCTTGTATTTAATTACACCTTGACCCATAGTGACATTCTCTTTGCCCTCAGGACATTTCCATCAGAGCCTTCTGCCTTGCTATTGGCTGATCTCTATTGTACAAGATTAGCATTGTGTGGTTACAATGAACACCTGTCCAAAGAGAATCTGATGGAATTGTTTTCTAAGTTGCAAACCAATATTTCAACTGGTGTATCCAAGGTAAGCTTATTTCCTAAGAATTTCTCACTGAGTACTCTGTGTTTCCTAGTTCACAAATAGTTACTATTGCAATTGAATTCCTTAATAAAGAAGTATCTGCAATAAGATTACAGCAACAGTGTAATTAGCAGTCCTAGTGGTGCAGTCCATCACATCCAGGGTTCTTACACTTGTATGTCAACTAATGTTGTATATTTATTTATTTTTATTTATTTACATTAAATAAATGTTGTAAATGCCGAGGAATAGTCACTCAATGTTCCTCTCTGAAATCAACCCCACAGGTAAGACCAGAACCACTGTAACGCAGTGCCTACAGTGCCCAGCCCACTGAATCGATTCAGGAGAATACCATTGTCGATGGTATCAAAAGCTGATGAGAGATTGAGCAGAATTAACAGGGTTGCACTACCCCATTCCCTCTCCCAATAAAGGTCATCCATCAGGGCAACCAAGGCTGCTTCAGTCCCATAACCAGGTTGAAACCCAGACTGGAATGGGTCTAGATTATCAGTATCCTCCTAGAGTGCCTGCAGTTGCTCCACCATGACCCTCTCAAGTACCTTCCCTAAGAAAGGGGTATCTGCAACTGGGCAGTAGTTGTCAAATACCGTTGGGTCCAGAGTGGGTTTCTTCAACAGTGGTCATACCTCTTCTGCCTCAAGGACAGCAGGAACCACCCCTTCGCACAAAGATGCATTTACTACTCCCTGGATCCACCCAGTCATACCCCCTTGGCTAGCTTTTATTAGCCAGGAGCAGGAAGGATTGGGAGGGCATGTGGTCAGTCGCATTGCTTCAAGCACCTTGTCCATGTCATCAGGCTGCAGCAACTGAAATTGATCCCACAAAATTGGGCAGATGATGGCGTCAGACACCTCAGCTGGAGCATCAAGTTTGCTGTGGCAACAAGCAATTTTGTCCTTAAAGTGCGATGCAAAAAGCTCACAGTGGGTCCTTGAGGGGACCAGGGCCCCATTCACTGGGGAGAGTGTTAACAGCCCCTGGACCACCTGAAAGAGCTCTGCTGGTTGGCTACTTGAGGATGCAATGGAGGCAGCAAAGTATACCTTCTTTGCTGTCTGCACTGCTGTGCAATAGGCACGATTATGTGCTCTAGAGTGTGCTTGGTCATCTTCACTTTGAGTCTTACGCCATTTACGCTCTAGCAGACATGGAGCCTGTTTCATTGACCACAGCTCCCCAGTATACCAAGGAGCAAAGCGGGCTTTACAGCACCGGAGATGGCACTTAGGTACAATCAAGTCAACCACCCTCCACATCTCACTGTTCCACAGCAAGACTAGAGCCTTGGCTGGATCACCAGCTCTCTCCACTGGAAAATCCCAAAGAGCATTCAGAAATCCATTGGATTCCATAAGTCTCCTGGGACGGACCATCCGAATGGGTCCCCCATTCCTGCAGGAGGGAAGTAACAACGTGAGTTCAAATCTCACCAGGAAATGGTCTGACCATGACAATGGGGTTACTTGGAACCCCCCAATTTTCAAGCCACTCATGTCACAACTTGGAGTAAAAACCAAATCAAGGGTATGCCCCACTGCATGTGTTGGGCTGATGACAAACTGAGACAACCCCATGGTTGTCATGAAGGCTAGGAAGTCCTGAGCCAGAGCTCCAGAGACAGCCTCAGCATGGAAATTAAAGTTGTATTCTGTATTAAGTGCCCTCTGGCAGTATATATTGGACAAATGAGCCTGACTTTAAGGCAAAGACTGGATGGGCATGAATCAGATATAAGGGGGGAAAGCATTGTGAAGCCTCTTAGTGGCCTTCCTGGTCACAAAATCACAGATCTCAAGGTAGCTATTCTAAAGGAAATCAACTTGGGGGACAAATGGAAAGTGGGATAGTGGAACAAGAATTTGATTACAACAATCTCACTTTGAACATAGATTACAGGTTTTATGCACACTGGGGAGACACATAATTTGTAGTTATTCTCCATTTCTGCATGTTGTGCTTAATTCCATACCTATATTAGCCCTATTCAGGCTTTGCTGGCGGTGTGTTGTTTAAACATGTGAGGAGGGGGAGCATTCCAGCCCTGCCCCCTCGGTCGTTGCCCTGTAAGCGTGGAGGGCAACTGTCTGAATAAGAGAGCCCCCTGTATCTGTGGGGGCTCTCCACGCAATCCAGAATGCAGATTATCTGGCTCACATGGAGAACCCCATGGAAAGAGGAGGCTGTCTTCTTCAGACAGTCGCTCTCCACGCATATAGGGCAATGAGGGTGACGACAGGGGTGTGGCTGGAGTGTTCTCCAATTTGCATGCTTAAGCAACACACTTCCAGGAACACCTGAATAGGGCTATTGTAGATACCTCTTTAAATGAAATGGAATATTTGCGTTCTACCTGCCTATAATTGCTCATCATCTTGCTTCTATCCATCACTGCTTCTGATGAAGGCTCATACAGAAAACCTAAATTAAACTTTTCATCTAAAACCGGGATGGGGAATGTGTGGTCCTCCAGATGTTGTTGGACTGCAACCCCCATAATGTCTTACCATTGGCTAAACTGATGGGAGTTGTAGTCCAACAACTGGAAGGCCGCATATTCCCCACTTGTGGTCTAAAAGGTGCTACTTCATTTTTCTACTGTTCTGCAATAAGACTGTTGCTGTTGTTCTTTTTAATCTGAGTATGATAGGTGACGTGAGAGAGATTAATGCTTTTCATTGAACCATAATTGGCTTCACTTTCATTGTATCTTATATTTTATACCATGAATAGATGTAATGAAACATGACTTCCCCTTCAATAGGTACGACTTTTGACAATAAGGATTTTAAATCATTTTGATGACCTGCTTCCTGTGGGGACTGAGGTAATGTTTCAAGATGTAATTCAATGCAGCGAATCTTTGTGTGGCATTCATGTAAAAATAATACTGGTCAGGCGCTGCCCAGGCAGCTAAGATTGCATTAGCAGATAAAACATGATATAATTCTGAGAATAAATAACTTGTGAATGTTGGATTGGGAGTTCTTCTTTTCTAGGTAATTTTGGTTAGAACTTGTAGTTAGTGAGGATTTGATTTTTGCAAGAGTTTTAGAGAGACCGTTATATACAGTCCTTTTTTGCTTTTCTTAAAAAGTCATGAATGACTAGGAATAGCTAAAATCTAAATTAAGGGTGATATTTTTTTTTCTAGACTGGAATCTTTTTTTTTTCTAGACTGGAATTTGGTGTCATTACAGCCCACTTGTTGGGTTTCTAACCGTCCTCCCATTTTCACTGTGTTTTTTGACATATTGACCTGGTTAGCACATAGCACAAACCCATAGTTTATTTCATAGATTTCATAGATCATAGAGTTGGAAGGCACCTACAAGGCTATCGGGTCCAACCCCCTGCTCAATGCAGGAAACTAGAGGAGGGGTCTCCCATCCAAGCAATAACCAGGCTTGACCCTGCTTAGCTTTCCACGCTCAGACAAGCTGAGCCAGCATAAGCCACAGGCCTGCAATAACCCATAGGCCTAGTTTGTACGTAACGGCAACCCATCAGTTTAAAAACTGATGGGTTGTTGAGGACAAGTGGGAGAGAGCAGGCGTACTGCCTGCAGTGCACCCATCTCTTCCGCTTTACAGCACAACCCATGATCGGCTCCTTGGTAGGTTGTGCAGAGTGACGTGCAAACCTGGACCGTTGGGTTGTTTAGCCCCTAAACAACTCAGCGGTTAACACAACAGCAAGCAATGGGCTAACTGCTGGGTTGTTTAGCCCCTAAACAACGCAGCAGTCTGGGTTCACACGCCATGCTGCACAGCCTACAAAGGAGCTGATCATGGGTTGTGCTGTAAAGCGGAAGAGGTAACGTGCACTGCAGGAAGTGTGACTGCTCATGCACGACAACCCATCGGTTTTTAAACCAATGGGTTGTCGTTATGTGGAAACAGCTCCATAGTTTGTTGCTCTAGGGTTTGTCTGGTAGACAATTGAGCAAACAGTTTTTTCTTTTCTCAGTCCCTGGGTTGCTAGTTTTCCTCCTCCTTCACCTACTCCCTTTCTGTATCCCAAATGCTTTTGCAGCGCTGTAGTACCGGCTAGGTTTTTCTACAGCTCTTGCCCGCTGCCTCTGTAGCCTGGCAAAACAATCCATGAACAACCCACAGTTCTGGGTTTGCACATACCAACAACCCATGGTTTAAACAACCCAGAGTTCACAATCCAGCAACAAACCATAGGTTCTCTTTCTGGGATGTTTTTGGTTAGCAAACCATGGTTTCTTAGCGTGGCTGCATTCACACGTTGCAACAACCCAGAATTCAACAACCCATATCATGGGTTAGTGTTACGTGTGAACCAGTCCATTGAATACTCATCTGATTTCTAGCAGCTGTTTGGGGAATTCTCTTTCTAGAGTAAATTGTGAATGCATGTAGCCTTGTTTAAAGAAATCTTGTAACAGCAGCTGTTTCTCTGGTTTACTAAGGACATGGGCACTGGGGAGTTGCAGTCTGTATTTGCCATATTGCTTCAAGCTGAACTTGTGCCGGCAAGCATCAATGATTATCGTGAGAAACTGCTCCACTTAAGGAAATTGAGGCATGATGCTGTGCAGTGCTTAATCCCTGAGGGATCTTTACGGGAGGTAAAATGTCACTTGTTGAAAGATACACACCCCAACGTTTGCCTTTTGTAAAGGGGAGGTCACATAGGAGTCAAGGTTGCTTTTGTATTTTGTCATAATGGATTTAACAACATATGGGCGTTATGGGAGCTGGTTTCAAGAAAAAAAAAAATGGCCGATATGGCTGAGATCCAGGACTTCCACAGCACGCACAGAACAAGGGCATCACCGTTCTTCCTTTCCGTTCAAGGAAATGGGGAGTCCCTGTGTACAAGGAGCTGTCAATGGTGAATTATATTTTGAAATGACCTTTGCTTTAAGGAAGACTTAAGGGAGATTGGTTTGAAATCTGGGGAGGGTTCTCTTGTTTTTCTTCTGAAGAAAAACATTGTTCTCCCTTCCCCCCCCCCTGCACTTTTAAAAGATTAACTTGTCTTTCCCATGAAACCTAAATGTTTCTTTTCGTCTATTAGCAAAATGTCGGTAGTCATAATTGGCCAGATGTTTGCAAGGGGGGGGGGCTGCCTGTTGCACAGACTGCTGGGGCGTGGTGGGCTACCGTGCTCCATGAGCCCTATTGTCTCCTTCCCTCCACTTGTGGACTGAATGCATATTAAAACACTTTTAATATGCAAGTTGTTTGCTGTACGGATAATTTGTATTTTGTTTCTTGTCCTTTTAAATAGGAGGAGGATCTTAATATGGTGGAACATGCCTTAGCTGGCAATCCTCTACCCAGTAACCTGAGAGTAAGCCCCAGTGAAGTCAGCATAGACCTCTATAGGGTTGCACTGTGAACGTGTTCCTGTGTGCAGGGCTAGCCCTTCCACGAGGCAGGGTGAATCCCCGCCTTAGGTGGCAGGTCCCTGAAGGGCGGCAGATTCCACCCCCAGGAGAACTGTGCCCCCCATCTGGTGCTCCAGAAAGCCATGCTGGCCGCATTCCCGCTGTGGCAAGAGCACCTGACACAGCTCTCTGGAGTGCCACCCACCCGTCGCTTTGAGGACCCCTCCAGGCATGGCATTGGGTGGGTAGACTCTCTGGGAAGCCCTGCAGCTGTCGTGGCTGGGGGTAGGAGGGCAGAGAAGAAAGGGCAGGCATGCGACCTCCCACCTCAGGCAGCAGGAGGTGTTGCACCGGTCCTGATAGTGTGTTTGCACCACATACAAGAAGAACCCAAAGAAGTAGGACTCTTTGACTTAGAAAATCAGTGACTAATAAACAAGGATACGATAGGCGTTGCCAGAATCCTGAATGGTTTCAGAAAAAACCCATTGGGAACCCTGAACTGTTTTATGAAATACTAACTAGAACCTAAGGAGATCTGCAGGATTAATAACCTGGAAATGTTTAAGAGAAATGCTTGTTTTTGTGGGAATAGGTACCACTAACCCTCTTTTATAAATATAATGATGGTTTAAACATCTTGGAATGTTACTGTAGGTGCCTCTTCGGTATTTACTGGGAATGCTTTATATCAACTTCAACCCGTTATGGGTTCCTGTGATTGAGCTCATAACGTAAGTATTTTTTCCCCCTAGAAAGTAAATAGAGCTATAAATAAATATAAACATTAGCATAATAAATACATCAAGTATAGTTGAAAGTGCTACTTGTCTTTGGAAAGATGGGGAAATTACCATAATGTGCTAGTGAAATGGATGGTGTATTTCTCCTTAGACTACTGAATGTATTATTTTACTTAAAGTGTATAGTTTGCCTGCTTTGGCATTCAGGCAAAATCTTTACTCTTTATTTTATTTCTGTATTCTTTATTTTTGATTGCTGTCTTCCCTATACCCAAAGTCTTGTAGTGCACAACATTTCTTTATGTCACTTATGATAGGTCTGTAATGTTTTCATTGTATAAATTCAAAACTGAAGCTGACTGATACTGGGCTGTTCAAGGCTATGCAGTGAGCCAATGGCTAAGCCAAAATCGATTCCAGGCTTCCCACATCATGAATTCAGCATTGCCCACTCTCTCCAGTACTGCCTGTGTCCATTGCTACTTATTTCCCCTGGAGAGCTCGAGGTTGTACCTCGGGATGTGCTGACACTGGGAAGTCCGGCTGGTTTGAGCTTGACGGATTTCCTGCCCACTTTCGATCCAATGATCGGAAGTGGGTTGAGTCGGGGGGGTTTCCATGGACTTCTGTCTCTAAGACAGGTCACAGTTTGCACATTTGAAAAAAACGCTAAAGAAATTTGTGCAAACTGCATAAAGTTGCGCAAATTGCATAAAGTTATACAGATTGCATAAATCGGGTTATTTTGTATGTTTTGTGCAAATAAGCACCCAAAAGAGCATGTGGATCTAGTGCGATTTGTGTAATACTGGCCGATTTTATGCAACTCACACTAGATCTATGTGCTTTTGTGGTGCTTATTTGCACAAAACATACACAACACCCCGATTTACGCAAATTGCGTAACTTCACGTAATTTGCATAACTTTACGCAATTTGCGCAAATTTCCTTAGCATTTAAAAAAATGTGCAAACTGCAGCCTGTCTTAGAGACGGAAGTCTGCAAGCTGGCTCGACTTGTATCATAGGAAGCCGGCGGCAGTGCAGGGCTGGAGAACTGAAATCCGTGTTGTGTGTAGTCTTCTGCTAGATCTAGTGCAAACATCTGCAGAACAGCAGCACTGCCAGAATTTCTTTTGCTGCTGTATCTCTGGATCCAATAAGTACATTTTTTTCCCATCCTTGTATCTCCATGTTGGGGGAAGACTGCTCCTATTGAATTTCTGCCTGTCATGCAGCTGTTAAAGGCTCTCTGTCAGGAGGGGGAAATGGTGACAATCCTACTAAGTAGGTTTATCTCACAGTTTCAGAAAAACTGAAATGGATTAACTCATATGGAGGGTTTTGCCACTAAATGAACTTCCAGTCTTTGGATGAGTGTATACAGTCATTCACCAAGACACTCTTCCAAGTTTTCTTGTGCACTCTCATATGGTCCACTGTATATTTAACCTGATTCTGGTGAATAACTAAAAACTAAACTTTTTCACTTCATGTTGAAATAGTAGTCTGACCAAGTGGAGCCACTTCACAAAGAAACTTCATTTATGAGAAAAGAACAACGAATAGTCACGATGTCATGTTTTTTCTTCTTGTCTTTTATGACTGAATAGAACTCTGTTCTATGAACCTTTTGCACTCCAGTTTGCACATCTTGAACAAATCTGATTATGGTGAAAGTTAGTTCTGCTTGCCAGTGACCTTGATGTCTGTCCTTAGTTGAATAGATATATTTATGATATGTAATCTGCTTTATAAAGTAATAATAGACAAGTACATTTGGATCAACACATGATAACGAGGAAACACTGTAGATAAATATCAGAAACTTGTAAATGCTTAAGACTGTGAACTAAATAGGACATAGACTTGGCTAGTTACTTAGTTTCACAAAACACATTTTTCCTCTCATTTTAAAAACTAGCTCTCATGCAAATGAAATGGAAAACAAGCAGTTCTGGAAAGTCTACTATGAACATTTGGAAAAAGCTGTGTCCTACGCCGGTAAGACATGCTCTATAGAGGTTTGCTAATGACCCTGCCAAGATGAAAGCTGCTCATTAACTAAGTCTAGGAGTTTTTGACTTTGTACTGTTCAGAGGTGTTGTTCGCCCCCCCCCCCCGTACTTCCTCCTCCTCTCTTGGTTCCCAGTGCCAAAATGGGAAGGGTTGGAGTGTCTTGGAATTGTTGCTGCCCTTCCTGTTGCTCCCTTACTCTCCCAAAGAACAGAAAAATAGCACTTCTTAATGGCCAGGGTCTAGGTCTCCTTCACCAGATTGGAACAACTTCATGGCATACAGTGGCTACACGTGGTGGGTTACACCTTCCTGTCCCCATACAGATATTATGCCCACTTATAGACATCCAGTGAGCACTCTCTTCCCCCCACCCACATGAACCCTCTATGTAGTGTAACACTCCATCCGAATCGGCCCCCTGTCTTCCTCTAAAACTGATCCCGTTTTCCCTTGTTATATCCAAGCACATAGATTGCAACTCCCTCCCCGAACACATGGATCAACTTCTTCTACTCCACCCCCTATTTCCTGCTCAAACAATTCTATATGTGAACACAGGGTGGAGTTTAAAGTATTTAAATATCTGCCTGATTTGCACAATTTTTATTCTGACTTCAGACTGTAGATTTTGTGGCAGCAGATTTGGAAGTCCTGAATGTGGTAATCCAGGCAGCTTGACCTTCGATATTTGCATAGTTGAGGCTCCTGTTGAGCACCATCTGCTGTGTGTATGTGTGTGAGGTCTTAATGACCAGGTTTGCATGATCAGGGAAGGAAAAGAAGCCACGGTGGCTTGTTTTACCCACCCTACGCGTGCCAGTTGCGTACTGCCTCATTTCCATAATTACCTGTGCCAGGTGCGGGTTGCCGTGTTTTCCTAACCCAGTGAAGGTGGGTGGCGGGGGTGGTTTCCAAACCATCCTGGAACCCTAGAACAAGCCATGGTTTGTGGGTGGCTTGGAAGCCACCCCCCGCCACCACAGCAACCTGCCTGTGGCATGGCTAATTATGGAAATGAAGCAGCACGCGGGTGGCACACACAGGGCAGGGAAAGGAAGCCACCGTGGCTTCTTTTCCTTCCCTGATCATATGAACCTGGCCATTGTAGTTGCACATCCCCTGCCTTTTTAACCTACAGCTACCCTTCGTGTTAACGGTCACCAATATCGCCTTGCTGGAACTTTTCCCCAAACTTTTCCCCCTCCAACTTTGTGTAGTCTCCTATAGCAGTGTTTTGCTAAGGTGAAGCTCTTAAGTTCTGGCTTTTCAGACAGAATTGGTTAGTTGTGTTATAGTAAGAAGAATAAATAAAATTTATCTGCAATTATACTGATAATCAGGAGCTATTGAAGAGTTCTTATGCTCTCTTGTAAAATAAAAGCAATGCTTATGTTTTTTTTCCATAGAAAGGGAACTACATAATGAGCTGGAAGAAGAGCAAGTGGCCATTATGGATGTTGAAACAGAGGAATTCCATAAAGGAGATGTCAGAACTTTGTATTTTGAGAAGCTGAAATGTCAGACATGCTGCAATGAAAGGATGGATCATGCAAATTTTAGGCTTCTGCTTTGGAAGGCAATGTCAAAATTTCCAGACAGAGTGGAGCCCAGATCAAGAGAACTTTCTCCACTTCTCTTAAGGTTTATCAAGTAAGTGAGAATTTTCACCAAGGGTGAGAGAGAGAGAGAGAGGTGTAATTTGTGAGTAGTACTGAAAATAATTGGTTACGTTTTAAGACAATGTGGGAGTTTATTCTGCATTTGGGTGTGTGTGTATGTGCATACACGAAAGTGTAATGGTTTAGAACTGATAATTCTGAAAACTAAGGGAGAAATAACCTTGGCCCTAGTCATCTCCTGAACATGGTTGCTGTGAGATGAAATGTGTTGAAGAAATGGGAGGTGACTTGGTAGGCTATTCTAGGCATAAGGATAGGGCCGGCAGAAACTGCATCTCCCTGCCACCCGCCTGTCCAGGTAATCTTCAGGGACAGCCCTCCCACAATGCCTGGCTCTGAGGAAGGACTGCCTCAGAGCAAGGTATTTGGGCCTGGCTGGCTCTCCAGAGAGCCATGCCAGCCACTTTTTACAGCTGATGTGGCTCTTCAGAGAGCCCGCCTGCCTGCCCACAGGCTTGCTCTGAGAGAATTCTGAGAGTGAGTCAGAGGGGCGAATTATGATCCAGGGCTGCTCTGGAGAGTCTCACTGGCTGCTCTCCCACTGCGACTGGCATTTGCCGCAGTGAGAGGGCAGGGCTGGCAGGCTCTCTGGAGCACCCACTGTAGTTCCGCTGGGCAGGTAACAGCTCTGGAGAGCCCTGTTGGCTCTCTGGAGCCCTCGCCAGCCTTGCAGTGCTCGCCCAGCCAGCAGGCACAAATCGCAGCTGCTACCACTGCTTCACCCCGCCTCATGGGAGGGCCGGCCCTGCATAAGTGGGGAGCATGATGAAAGACACAAAGGAATGGGATAACAAGACCAAAGAAAAGGTTCTAAAACTTGCATGAGTTGATGGGAGAAAGACCATAAAGGGGGTTACAATTCAGTGCAGAGACTATAGACATAAAGAGTAGGAGCTTGAGACTTTTTTGCTGAGGCATTTGAATGAAATGAAAAAAGAGAGGCAACAGGCAGAAAGGCCAGCTAGAAACAGGCTACCGTAATTATAGTCCATCTCTCCACTCCCTTTACTTTTCACAGCAATGAATATCATCCGGCAGACTCACTAGTAGCTCCAGCGCAAGATCTTAGAAAGAAAAGCAGTGGCCATGGTGTCAAAGAAAACCTCACTGAGGAAATGAATCTGCCGGCCATGAAAGATGATGAGGAGGAAAAACAGACTTCTGAAGAGCCAGTGACTGAAGAGATGCCAAAAAAGAAGACGAGAAGAGCTGCAGCAAAGTAAGTTTTACTTAATTGGAGGGAAGAAAACAAGTGTTTCACAACTATTGAAATAGATCACTTGAATGTAATTTTAGCTTGTAGTTCTTATTCCCCCCATAATGCCTTGGATGATTATTATTTTTTATGTGTGTCTCTATTTCATCCTTCATGTAACTCCGCAGATGTAATAGGGCAATACTTCAATCACACACTATGAATCAAAGAGCAAAACTCCTTCAGTGATGGAAAGGGTGGCAAATTATGCTTGTTCTTGTTGGTTACTGCTGTAATGCTAAAAATCCGCATTTACTGTAGTTAAAATCATAAGCCAGGATCCAGAGAGGCTCATGTGTAAGTGGAAAGCAGTTCTTGACTTTGGCAAAGCTCCAGCCTCAAAATGCTCTTATTCCTCAATGGAATCTTTAAAGTGCTGCTAGCAGTAACTCAAGGGTAAAAGATTTAAGTATTAATCCTTTAATGAAGGGTTTTCTGTTGGCCCGGTGGGTTCTCATTTATCTGTTGAGCCTTAGGTTTATGTGCTCCTTCCTCCCCTCTCCTATTCTGGCAGAGCTGTGAGGAGGAGATTGGAAGCGTCCACTTCTGTTTTAGATTACTGTGTCATCCAAACCTGGACAAATTGTGGTTAATCTTAACTGTGGTTAGTGGAAACAAGCCAACTTCAAACCATAGTTTCTGAAGTTGGCTTGTTTCTACTAACCACAGTTAAGATTTACTGCAGTTTGTCTGGATTTGGATGACACTGCAAGCTATGGATAATCTAAAATGGAAGTGAAAGCTTCTGAACTCTTCCTCACAGCTGCACCTGTGAAGGGAGAGCATGTGAGCCTCAGCCTCAGAGCTGCCTTGAGCGCCAGTTTTTGGTAGAAAGGTGGGTATAAATCAAATAAATAAATAAATACATTTTTGTAATACTGAACCATGGTTTATGATTTAACATTGCTTCTGAACCAGCCCAGTGGTATTAGTCAAACATATATTCTTTAGATTCAGTAAATATCATTGGGTCAGATATTACAAAGAGCTGAGTCAATTAAGGCACAATCCTATGCATGTTTAGACAGAAAAAAGTCCTACAATTCCCAGCATTCCCCAGTCAGTCATGCTGGCTGGAATGCTGGGAGTTGTATTTATTTATTTATTACATTTATACCCCGCTTTTTTCCTGCAAGGAACCCAAGGCGGCTTACATAATCCTCCTCCTCCTCCTCTCCATTTTATCCTCACAACAACCCTGTGAGGTAGGTTATGCTGGCCCAAAGTCACCCAGTGAGTTTCATGGCTGAGCGGGGAATAGAACTTGGATCTCCTGGGTCCCAGTCCAACACTCTCACCACTACGCCTTTTTCCTGTCTAAACATGCATAGAATTGCCCCCTTAGTGAATGGTTAGAACCTGGACATTTCGATAAACTCTGCTTTTATCCATGGGATGACCAGTCACAGCTTCTTGCCTCATTCACCCCAATGCTATTCTTCTTCCTCCTCCCAGCAAGGAAAGATGAACTACCAAGTGATGCATATCCAGTTTGTATTAACCCTCAACTGCCTTTCTACTTAAAGTACTCAAGTAAATGTGCCCCTACTTTTAAAATGTTCCCATTCCCAAAGTCACATTCTTAAAAGAGAACCCAGAACAGCTATTTTCCATGGATAGATTCTGTGTTTCATTTTGTTTTTCAGGCAACTCATTGCCCACTTGGAAGTATTTGCCCAGTTTTCCAATCCACGTGCATTATATTTAGAACCAAGGTTAAATGAAATATACACCCAGGTGAAATTTCTCAGTATTTTTTATTTTGTTTAGTGTGTATTTTAGTGTGTGTATTTTGTTATTTAGTGTGTATTTTAGTATTTTAGTTATTTTAGTTACTTTGTTTTGTGTGTATTTATTGTCTTGTAAGGACTTTGGAAATGACTCGGTAGAGCTGTAGGTACGGTATTTATTCCTTTAGCTGCATGTCCGTATACACAAAGGATATATTTTATCTTTTGAAGCAGTTAGCTAATGTAGTGTTGTGAAAATAATGGCTGATTAACCTTCATCAGTGCCTGGTTCTGATGTGATTGACTTATCCTGAATAAAACAGATCTGTTTCTTAAAACAGATCGATGCTCTTCTTAAGCAGAGTTAATTTTGTAGAACAATCGGAATGATGATGCCTATGTTAAGGATTAGTTCTGTTACCATCTCTCTAAGGCACAAGTTCTCAAGCTTTTATTGTTGTGGTGGTTCAGAACTGCTTAAACCTCTCCAAGTATAATTAAGACAAAACAACTGTATCAACTCTGCTTGCTTCTGTCCTGTGCCCCCAGGGCAGGCCGGCCAAAGGGACAAAGAAGAATGGGGTTCTGTTGAGTCTGCTAAGATTTGTTGCCTTATTGAGAGACCTGAGGGAGGGAAGTAAAGTCCTATGACACAATAAAGGGGGTTCCCCAGCACTGTCAGTGACATAAGTGAGGTGGTCCAGGGACTGAATAGCAGCTTGGATTACAGTAACTGTGAAGGAAGAGGATAATTCTTGGAGGTTCCTGTCTTGAGGACCATGGCTTTAAGACACAATCCTATGCATGTATAGGCTGAAAAAAATCCTCCAACTCCCAGCCTGCCCCATTCAGCCATGCTGACTGGGGCATGCTGGGAGTTGTAGGACTTTTTTCTGTCTATACATGCATAGGATTGCACCCTTAGTGTGCGATCCTTAGAGTGGGCTGCAGCATAGTTACTATCTTCCATGGCTTCTCTTCAGTAATAATAGAATGTTAATTGTCATAATGTATCAAAAGTGATTTATTGAGTTAATATAAGACAGAGTCTGACATCTGTGCTCTCTTGTGACTTTTATTTTGTATAAAACAATATAATCAGCTGCTGACCCATCAAGACCAGAATGTGCAGAAAGTAGCTCTTGACTGTATCATGACTTACAAACATCCACACTTACTGCCGTACAAGTAAGTAATTAAGAGTCAAGGTTTGGCTGTTAGTTTTGCGTCAGCCATCATACGGGAAAAGTTTTGCATGGACAGAACAAATGAAGGTGTATGAATGTGCTCACATGTACTGTATGTTATTTGATATGCACTCTCTCTCTCTCTCTCTCTCTCTTTGTCAGACATAAACATTGTTTAAGAGCATAAGAAGAGCCCTGCTGGATCAGACCAAGGGTCCATCTAGTCCAGCATTCTGTTCACACAGTCGCCAACCAGCTGCCCACGGGATCCCACAAGCAGGACATGAGTGCAATAACACCCTCCCGCCCATGTTCCCCGGCAGCTGGTGTACATAGGCATACTGGATCATTTTAGGATCAGTGACTTTGCCTTCTAATAAATTGTGTGGAAGATTGTTTCCTTGTTTTCTTATTGTCGCATCATATACTTACAGAGAGAATTTACAGCGGCTACTGGAAGACAAGAGCTTTAAAGAAGAAATTGTTCATTTCAGCATTTCTGAAGAAAACACCATAGTTAAAGCACTGCACCGACCAGGACTTGTTCCTGTTTTAATGAGGTGAAGCACTTCTGTATATTCACTTAGAAATTAAGTATTAAATACGAAAATGCATGTACCTACTTCCAAAATATGATGTGATTTCTGGATTCATTTCCCAGATTTTACTGTGAATATATACTGCCTTTCCAAATAATAAGCGTGTGGTACTTAACTCATTTTATGTTTTCATGCAAAGCTGTATATCTTCTACGAGTTAACAAAAAAAATAGCTCTTCATTCATTGTGCTTCCTCCGTGCTACTATGAAACCCAGCTCAAGTCACTGGCAAACCGTGCCAGTAAGGATCCTGGTGGTTGCCCTTGGTGGAGAGCCAGTGTGGTTGTGGTGTAGTGGTTAGATCAGGGCTCTCCAACCTTGGGTCCCCAGATGTTTTTGTCCTACAACTCCCAGCATGCCCAGGTTTCTTCTATATCTCTATATCTGGAACTTTACTACAGCTTCCTTACCTGACCCACTAAAGAAATAAATTTCTGACTATACCAAAGGTTTCTATGAGGGTTATATAATTGTAAGTACGAATAGGGATAAGTTTATTTGATCAGTATGTGAAATTGAGTTCCTCCTGCGTTTGACCCTCTGTGCACCAATGGCATGCACCCTATATGAGGTTTCCCCTCACCCAGCCATACTTTTGTTTCCCACATAAAAGCTTCACTATAACCCTATTCCAGTGTTCTCCCACCTTGGGTCCCCAGATGTTTTTGGTCTACAACTCCCAGCATGGCCCAGCCAGCGTAAGGAGTTGTAGGCCAAAAACATCTGGGGACCCAAGGTTGGAGAACACTGCGTTAGATGTTAGACTAGGCCTGGGTTTGGATCCCACTCAGCCATGATGCTCACTGGGTGACCTTGGACCAGTCAAAGCCTCTTGGCCTAACGTACTTTGCAGGGTTGTTGTGAGGATAAAATGTGCAGAGGAACTGTGTATACTACACTGAGCTCCTTGGAGTAAGGGTGGGATAAAAATTAAATTGTGGGCAGGTGGGGCTGCAATAAAACATGGATTCCAGATGTGAAGTATTTTGTGATGGCTTTCCTTTTGGGCACACAGCTATGATGGCAACTTGTTGTAATTTGGAAGCATCTGCCTGTACAGTTCTTAAAAGAAGTCAACAAGCCCAACAGACTGGCTCTCTGTGTACAGTCTGGTAGCTTTTGAAATGCTAATCTAATTTCTTTTTGGTGTTGGAAGGATTCTGTATGGACGGATGAGAAACAAAACTGGAAGCAAAACACAGGGAAAGTCTGCTGCGGGGACCCGTATGGCTATTGTTTTGAGATTCCTCGCTGGCTCACTGCCTGAAGAGATGAGAATGTTCCTGGATCTGCTTTTTGAGCCCGTGAAACACTTCAGTAATGGTATGCTTGGTAGGACAGAAACTTTGCATCTAATAGTGAACTTGGGTAGGAAATGTAGCAAAATGGAGCCAAGAAACAACGTGTTGGGATTCTGAAGTTTGCAGAAGTAATTTAGAAAAAAAGTAAGGGGGCAAAACCCAACCCAGTGAGGATTAAGCAGCTCAGTAGCCACAGAATGTTGAGTGTCAGTTGCAAAAGAGAACTAGAAAACTCGGGGGGGGGATGTTGGGTGGAATTGCCTGCTTGTGCGCCTTATGCCTGATAGTATCTTGAAGGAGGGTATTGCTGGCTGGCTGCTTGGAGATGACGATACACTGGAACCTTTTGTTCCAGGCCCAACTTGTTTCAGTGTAAGTGCACACACCTGAGTACCATGTGCACCAATGAGAATGAAGCAGCTTTGAGAGTTAGCTTGATACCCTAAGGAGGGATGGGTTGTTGATTTTGATTGGCAAGCTATGGGAAAACATGGGAGATGATTTCTCAGCCTTCCTTAGGCAACTGAGTTTTGCTGTCTCAGATTGGGTTGTTCTTTAGTATATTTTGATCTGTACCTATCCATCTTTCTGCACGTATAAAGCAGTCTTGTACTGAATTGGACCAGTGGTCCATTTAGCCCAGTATTTTCTGCTGTCTTTGGTTTTGCCAGCCCTACTACCTGAAATCCTACTTACGGTAGCTAGAGATGATGGTTAAAGCTTGTTTTTTTAAAAAATCACTATGCCCCCACATCCCCATAACTATGAACCTTGATTAATATGAAGTGGCAGTAGAGAACAGTGGTTCTTCATCTTTGTGGGCCCCTTGAAATGATAAAAGCTCATCCTGTGTCTCCTCTTACTTCCAAATAAGCAGGTATAGGGTTGCACTGTAAGTCTCATTGTGTTCAGTGGGGACTTACTCCCATGTAAAGCGTGCTGCCTCCTGCCCACTCACCTGCTTCCACTTGGCTAAACAACCCAAGAACACCCCGTTTCCGTGTTGTTGTCATGACATAGAATTGCAGCCTTAATGTTGTTTTCTTATGAGCAAATGTTCTGCAATGTAAACCATATGCTACCTTTGCTGCTTTCCTCAGTTTTTTTTATAGCTTCCTTAAAATTTGGTTCCTAAAATTGAACATAGTATTGCAGCTAAAGCACAAGTGGAGTTAATTTGCTAATTTCTGTGTCTTAGGAGTGAAAGTTTCATCTAGAATTACAACTGTCCAATACCAAATAGTACCTTCAGTCTTTGTAGAGTCATTACCAAGGCATACTGATTTAATCCATACCCATGATTTGAACAACCCAGAGACCCAGTTTGCATGATCTAACAGCCCATGGTTAACAAACCATGGGTTGTTTGTGATTACACGGGAGTGAGTGTGCTGCCTCCTGCCCACTCACCTGCTTCCACTTGGCTAAACAACCCAAGAACACCCCGTTTCCGTGTTGTTGTCATGACATGTGAACCAGAAGTCTGGGTTGTTTATGATTAAACAACCCAAAGTTTTAACCTCACAACAATAGCCAAGGTTGTTCAGCAAAGCAGAAGTGATGAGCACGTGGGAGGCAGTGTGCTCAATTGCACCGGTGTGGCCATAGCTAGCTATAGGTTGTTTAAACCACTTTTAGCCATTATGTGTGAGCCATTACCGGTCAGTGTTCACAACCCAACAACAAATCATGGGTTTTCTTTCTGGGTTGTTTGTGGTTAGCAAACCATGGTTTGTTAGTGGGGCTGGGTTCGTACATCACGACAACTAAGAATTCAACAACCTGTATCATGAGTTAGTGCTCTGTATGAAACCAGCTATTGTTGTCTTCTCCCCACTCCCCATTTTTTTTGAAGGACCTTGCCACTCTGCAGTGCTCCAAGCAACAGAAGAAATGGACTTATCTCGAGTCCTGCCTCTCGGTCGCCAGCATAGCCTTTTCAACAGCCTGGAAGTAGTACTGAAAAACATGGGACATCTGATCAGTCAGTACCTGCCTGAGATTTTACAGATTCTACTTTGCATGATGGCAACAGTATCCCACATTCTTCAACAAAGAGAAAAGGTAGAAATGTGCTGCTGTGAATGCATTTCCTCCCGTAAGGTGCAATCCTATGCATGTCTAGACAGAGAAAAGGCCTACAACTCCCAGCATACCCCAGCCAGCCATGGCTGGCTGGGGCATGCTGGGAGTTGTAGGTCTTTTCTCTGTCTAGACATGCATAGATTTGTACCCTTGGCGCCTCAAATAAAAAATCATGATTTTTTAAAAGAACCGTTGTAAAATAATTTAAACAGCTGTTAATAAAGATCGCTATACTGGAATAAGATATAGAAGTCCTTAAAGTGTTGTTAATGAAATAAAATGCTGATTTGCTTTCTAACTAATCATGTTTCAGTTGAAATAATAAGGATGAATGCGTATTTAAAATTAGCATGTACTGCTTTAGACTTACAGGAATTTGAGTGTCAAATTCCTTTATTTAATGCATGTACAAATGTTGTTTGTTTAATTTTAATAATTTATTTATTTCTAAAATGAGTTTAGAAAAACGAAACACTGCAGTCCAGTTCCTGAACTTAAAACACAAAGTTCACAGATTATTCAGAATTTTCTTCTAGGTTGATTTCTAAGTTGAAGTGTTGGGAGTTGTGGGGGAAGAGTTTCTCTTTATTTTATGCAAAATTTCTGAAATGTGATAAAACAGTGGGCATGCTAACAAATAAACTTCCTAATAACGTCAAGAGGTTTAATCATTGTTGTAATTAGTTTACAACACTTTATATTTTACAAAGTGCTTTTACAATCCCTGTTTTAATAATCATTTATAATCTCGGCATTAATCTAGCAAAATATCATCCTGTGTCACCCTGTTAAAATCTTCCCCTGGTAAGGATTCTCATATAAAGATTGGTGTGTTGCTCTAATACTGTACAACGGTAAACTAAGTTGGCAAGCAAGTTTAATGGCATAGTCTACATTACATTTTTATCCAGTCTTTCCTCCAAAGAGTTTAGGATGGCATAAATAGTTTTCCCCCCCTCTGCTTTATCCTCACAACAAGCCTGTGAGCTAGGTTAGGCTGAGAGATAGTGACTGGCCCAAGGTCATGTGGCAAGCTTCATGGCAGAGTAGGGATTTGAACCTGGGTCTCTCCAGGCATAGTTGGACATTCTAACCACTGCACCATACTTCCTCATACTGCTGCAGCAGTAGCCATTAAGTGCAAAAAGAGCAATTCCAGAAAGATAGCAATGCAAAAGCTGATTGCAAGTATTGCCCTATATGGGCATGCAGACATTGAGACTGGGAGAAAAGTAATTATTTGACAGCTGTGTTACTGGTGTCCATGGTAATCACTTCTGTACATGAAGTTATTCAGTAATTCTAAGACAAAAATCTGTAATTAAGTAACTGTTGGGCTTCACAAATATCTTCCAGCATTGTCATTTGTTAAACTTAATTTAACACTTCATTATCTAGTGAGGAGGTAAAAGTCTATTAAGGACTGTGAGAAGCCTATTTATATTATACCAGGTACTTTTCTCAGTTCATTAGTCATGTATTGCAGACTAATATTCCCACCTGTGTTAAACTTCTACTTTGTATAGTTATAAATTGAGTTACAGGCTTACTATTTCCTGCAGCTCTCATTTGGGGTAGAATCTTGTGGGCTCATTCTCTCCAGTTTGCTTGCATTTCCTTTCAGTGCTGTGCAAACAGATCTCAAACTCTTATTTGCTATGCAATATTTAATGTTCGTTTTAGGAACCACCTCTGCTAAGGAACTGAGTTCATTAACATGTTACAGTCTCCCCAGTGAGGAGGCTGTGAAGAAGAAGAAAAAACCTTCCCCTCAGTGGCAAAATATGGAGTGGGTGTACTGTTTAAAAGCTCCTGCCTAGAAATGCCATCCCAAACACGTGCAGTATTAGCATATTCCCGACAGAGGTGGTGCAGACATGCGGGTACTGCCTGCTATTGAGAGGACACATTCTAACCTTTAAAATGTTAGGCCCAGTGCATGAATTAAGCAAGGCAGTGGCGCTAACTGCACTGCAGATGTTTTGCTTAACAAAGGAAGGAAGAAACCCACAGGGTTGTCATGATTTGTTTTCCAGATTCAAGTCAAATTGATTAACCCATTGAAAAACTTGAGGCGACTTGGACTTAAACTTACAGCAGATTTTTTCTCCGACTTTGAAACGTACAACTTTAGTGTGGAAGAGATTGATGCAGTTTTTCATGCAGTGATATGGCCCCAGGTAAGGGCAGTGTATAGTTGCCAAGTTGCTTGCTTCAGTAGGTGTCTTGGTGTTGTCTTCCCCAGACTGTACAAATGACTTGCTCTGGGGTGAATGTGGTATTTGGGAAGAAAGGGGAGAGAATGTTTGAAGAAAGCATCCAATTTTATTATGTACCAACTTATCCACTCAAGCTGTGACCCAGAATTCTCTAAATTTAATGCAATTCAGTTTAAATAGTTTTTATCCTTGATAAACAGCACCAATTTTGTTGAACCTAATGGCTTCCACATATAACCTCAGCAAAGCTGACTCCATCTTTACAGTTCAGAAATGTAAAAACAATAGAATTTCATTTCCTTTGGGTGGAGTATACCTATTCCTAAGTCAACTAGAGTTGTCACTTCTTTGCTGGGTGAAGGTTATACCACTTGCCACAGTAGTGTGGCAGCATGCACACCATGGCCTGTGGATATTCTGCCACTCATGATAGGAGCTCCTTCCTGCCACAAAAGTCTTAACGTCATGGAAGCTTTCACCCAGTGATGCTGCAGTAACTTCAGGCAGTATCCAATGGTGCCATTGCACTGCTAACTTGCTACAGCAACCCTGGAAACTAGCTCAAACTAGTGTTTCTGGAACAGGTCAGGTCAGTGGAGCTTGAAGGAAGCTCCACTGACTTGTCCCATTCCATAAGTGGTAGGTTGAGCTAGTTTCTGAGGTTGTTGTAGTAAGCGCTAGCTTCCTGTTGCGCTAGCAGTCATTCCCGCTACTGCAATTGGATGAATGCTGGCGAACTACCAGTGTTGAATACTTCCCTCTGTGATTAAACTTCACAAAGATATGAAAGATGAATATAAGTATCGGATGTTTCTCCTTTTTAGATCAACTAAATAACAGTGGGTTGGTAAAATTTGGGAGGAAATTGTGACTGTGCTAGTGCTGCTTCTATTGTAAATATCTGCACGAAGATACTCTTACTATTTTGCCCTGACTTTATTTTCTTCTGTTTTGTTCTCTCAGATCACCAGGCTGGCCTCTGAAAGCCAATATTCTCCTACTCTTTTACTCAAAATCATTCACATCTGGAGCAAAAACCCCAGGTAAATGATTCAATTCTTGGTGAAGCGAATAACTACTATATGACTTCACTGCACAGTGACTTAGAAATGTACACATATATATGTGAACTGCACTTTAAATCCAATATACCCCTTGGCCTTTCCAATTCCTGTGCATAGTGGTTTGTAGGACTCTATACACAAGTATAGTAATAAGCATATATAATTTTAACATGGAGCTAAAATGGGCAAGGGCAGTGAGTTGCAGCCATTTCTGCACCTGCAAAATGTGCCCCTGCTTTTGTACTCAGCCCTCCTCCTGTTGTCTACATTTGGAGCTGCAAACAGGAGAGGAAAATGTAACTGCATGATTCATACTCCTCTCCTTAAGGGAGGGGTGATGACTATTCCAGTTCAGCCTTCAGGGAATATGCTTTCAAACCTGCAAGAGGGAGATCTCTGCATTTCTTGGAGGCTGCAGCATGGGCTCCATCTACTGATCTTTCTGGTTGTATTTTTCACACAGATAGGGCTGTGCTTCATCTCAGCTCCAGCTTTATCTCCAAGATTAGCACATGTTTTAGAATCCTATCCAGCTTTGACTCTTAGCCTGGACATGCTTGGGAGAGGGGCATCAGCATTCAGAGAGCTGTTAGAGTTTATCTCAGTAGGACAAGGCCCTTCAGTGGTTTTTCTTTCCTTTATGTAAAGGATGAAGTTAAGGATCTAAACCCTAAGAAACATTAATGGGTTAATTTTGTGGAGGTAGGGGTTGGAAGGCACCTAAAGCCTCCTGGCTCATTTGTCGAAGATATTTAAAGTGTGCAGGTTTTAAGACCTTCCGGGGAAGTCCTTCTCTCCCTCCAGCCGCCGTCAGAAGCATGTTTGATGGGGACACAAGACAGGGCCTTCTTGGTGGCTGCTACCTGGCTCTGGAACTCTCTCTCAAGAGAGGCTAGGTTGGCTCCGTCTCTGCTGTCCTTCCACCAGCTGGCAAGAATGTTTTTATCCAAGCAGGTCTTTGGCATGTAAGCTGGTCTGTTACTGAAGTGGGTTCTATTGGGTTGGGTGCTGGTTTTATTTCTTTTATTGTTATATTTTTAATTGTGTTTTAATCTATTTGTTTTTATGATTGTTTTAATTAAGTTTATGTTAGTTTTGGTTTTATTACTGTTAGCCACCTTGAGCACCATTTTTTGTGTGGAAAGGTGGGATATAAATAAAATAAATAAGATTAATCATGGAGGCCCATGAGACCCCAGGCAAGCAACACCCTTTCCAGGAGATACTTGAACCTTCTCTCACAGGGTACTTTATCTTCTGGGCAATTCAGTCTAGAGCCATGAGTGAGAAACTCCGCAGGCTACCTGGCCACCCCTCTAATACATTAGAGAATCATTGTGTTTGCTTCAGCTGAGACTGCCTTTGGTAGAAAGATGCTTCTGGAGGGTGAGCAGCTACAGCTGTACGTTTGGGGGTGTGGGGCACTGCTTTTGTTTTACCCCAATGTATCGACCACTGACAGGTGGCAAGTTGGGAAAATGGAGAATTTCTCTTTGATGTGAATTTGCCTTATTCACTGAATAGTGGTCTATGACCCACTCTTTTTCTTTTTAAAAAAAATTTCTCTGGATCATTGGCATAGTTCCTTACCTCTTAGGGCTTCATTCCATTCTTAATATTAGTAATTTAGCTGGAGTTAGACATTGTTGCATGAATAGTAACTGGCTTTAGGGAGGAAACATTGATTAGAGAACAAGTTGAAGGAGAATTCACAAGTGAGCCAAGTTGTTCCTCCTCTCATCTGTGTCTTTGTTTATTTATTTATTTGCTTGATTAATTGCTTGAAATAAATAATCCAGTTTTTGACCATAACATTTCCAAGGCTTCCTACAAAATAAAACTTTAAAAACAATAGTAATGGAATATCACACAAATAAACTAGTAGAATGGAACTCATTAAGCCCGTGTTGGCATCAGTACAACAATGTTAAGTGACTCAAATACCGCTAAATGCCAGGGGGGTGGGGGTGGCAAAGAAACATTTTAACCTGGCACATAAATGCTAATAGTATTGATGCCTGATCAATTGTTCTGGGGAAGGAGTTGCACAATTCTTTCTCCCTCTCATCACCCAAGCCACTCCATGAAGTATGGAAGGAGAGGGTGAGCAACACTACTCCGTGAACCCAATTTGGCCAACTACTACAGACAATAACTGTACAGCACCATGTGATAAAAAAATCTAAAGTGTGTGTCCTGTTCTACATATACTTTTGTTCGTTGGTTGGTTTAGATTAGGCGTGTTCCCTTAGCACAAGATAGGGCTGTGTGGATTTATAAGGGAAACAGTGGCCATGTTTGCTAGCCTGTAGTTTAGCACAGGTGTGGACAACCTGCAGCTCTCAGCCTAACCTCCAAAGCCCTCTGCATGTGATCAGTTCAGATTTCTGGCAAAAGCGATCTGTCCCTTCCCCAGTAGCCTGTTCAGTTGAGAGGAAGAGAGAGGGAGGGAGAATGGGGTGGCAGGAAGAGAGAAAGAAAGGGGGCTGGCCCCAGGAGCTCTGGTCCTGTCTACTGCTGACTTTGGCCCTGCCCACCACCAGCATGCAACCCCCAACAGATTACCCCCAGGGAATGTGACACTTGACATAGAGAAGGTTGCCCACCCCAGTTTAGTGCAACATGAATGAGCCTCAGCAAGCCTTGGACTCATGTGCTCCCCCCTCCTTTCTCCCTCCAATATAGCTGGGAGGAGTTCAGAAGCTTTTGCTTCCACTTTTTCTTAATCATGGATTGTCACGTCATCCGGACTGACAAACTATGGTTAATATTGACTATGGATAGTTTATAAATCACCCAGAGAACTTTGGCTATTGGGCAATATAGGAATGTAATACGCCAAATTTAAACCATAGTTATTGAATCTAGCTTGTTGAAATTAACCATATGAATCACAGTTCCAGGTCCAGATGACATGGCAAGCTGCGCTTTATGAAAAGCAGAAGCGAAAGCTTCCTAATGCCGCCTCCTGGCAGTGCAGGAGAAGAGAGGAACACAGAGCACATGAGTCTGAGTCTCACTGTGGCTTGTTCCTGCTTGTTCACATCATACTAAACTATAATTTAGTCAGATGTGTGAATGTGCCCCTTGTGGTTTTTACATGATGCCCCTGATTCTAAGTGTAGTCTGTTGCTGCTAGACCCATTAGTAAAAAGTTGGGAAACTGTTGCATCTCATTTCTCTGTCTGTTTCTCTCTGTGTGTGTCATACACACACACACACACAGGCTCACAAGCCTTCCATTACTGTTACATCTGAATATATCCTTTCACATTTTAATTTGTAAAAGATGTTGGGTTGATTTGCACAATTGAACAGCCCACTGTGGCTTAAGCCACGTGGGCTGCAGTGCATGCTAGCAGCCATTTTGAATATTCAGCATCCGGCTGCGTGCGAACCTGGACAGCAAGGGTTGTTTATCCCTTGCACAACCCCCACCGCCCAGGTTTGCAGGACATGACAAGCCATGGCTGGGTGTTGAATCTGTAAATCCTGCCCGGCATGCGCTGCGGTCCACTGTGGCTTAAATAAGTGGGCTGCGGTGTCTGCTGGGGTGGGATTTGCATATTCAGCACCTGGTTCACATGTTGAAAATAGCAAGACAGGTTGTTGATCATACAAAACAGGTAGCTGACTCGTGAATAGAAGCAGTGTGAATCATGATCAGTTGCTTCTTAAAAATATAGAGAGATGGAAAATCTGCCTTTGTTATTCTTAACAACAAATCATTTCAATTTTTGAACCTTACATAATTCATTTCTTAATCTTCCCCCATCCCCTCCATTTGTTGCTTTTAGGTATTTCCCTTTGCTGGCCAAACAGAAGCCAGGACATCCAGAATGTGATATACTATCCAATTTGTTTGCTCTGCTCTCCGCCAAAAGCATATGTGAGACAACAGCTGGTGTTGTGATGGACGTGGTTGACAGCCTTCTCAATACTACCGACTTTGAGCCTGCTGACCAACTTTGCAGCTTGACAGTGACTGACTGTGTGTTTGTTGAAGCTGACGAAATGACAGGAGGTAGGAATAGTCAGGTGCCTGACTCTATGGCAGGCTATAACTTTTTAAGTCTGGCTGATGCATTTTGCTTGTGTGGTAGGAGTAGGACCTGATCTGTGAATGCAAATGTTCTCAGCTTAGCACACTTACCAAATTATACAGCTATTTCGTGGCTTTAGACTTGGTATCTGAAAGGTTGCCTACTCCCACACCAACCTGCCTTTCCACTACAGTCTTCTTCAGAAGCCCTCCTCCAAGTGCCTCTGCCACCTGAGGTGAGGCAGGTGGTGACTAGGGAAAGGACTTTTCCTTTATGACACCCACCTTTGGAGTTATCTTCCTAGGGAGGCTTGGTTAGCACCCATTCTGCTGCCTTTTCAAAACTTTCTTTGTTTTCCCAGGCCTTCAAATCTTACATGGTCTTTACTTTGGGAAGGCTTGCCTGGACAATGTCCTAGTAAGTGCCTGGACATTGACCCAGAGATCCTGCAAATAGGTTATTTTGTTATTTTGAGTTCACTTGACAGCTGTCAAAAGGAGAGCTCTCAAGGGAAAGCAAAGCCATGAGGGATCTTATTTATGCTCCTTTAATTTTTTAAAATTATTATTATTGACTTTAAAAACCCTTTAAAATATTTTTATTATTGTTGTTTTTTAAAAATTATTACTGTTAGATGCCTTGAGATGGGATATGCAGAAAGATGGGATATAAATTAAAATAAATAAGTAACCCCAGGCCTTTTTTACTATGCTATTTGCCAGGGATGGGATGTTGCTACTTGCTTTTCCTGCTTGGAGTACTGAGCTGGCTTTTTATATTATTTACAATTTAGAGCATGGGTGGGGAACCTCTTTCAGTCCAAGGGCCATATTCAGTTTTGCAGAAGCTCTTGGGGGCTGCATTCTAGTGATGGGTGGGGCCAAAGGCAAAAGGGATGGGGCCAAAAAAAACCAAAATACCAGTGTATTGTAGCTTAAAGCTCCTGTTGCCATTAACTAAGCCTTAGGACAGGCATTTCAACCATTTAGAATAGGGAAAAGTCTGCACAAAAGTTGGGAAAACACCAAATGAGTGGTGGTTGGGGGAAAGGTGTTGGGGCCAGGGGAAGGGAAAGAGGACATGGCCATCTGGGGCCCCAGGATGGCAGGATTGGATTGGGACCTTGTGATGGCCATATTAGGACCCTGGGCCAGAGGTTCCCCACCCTTGATTTAGAGAATACATTAATAACCTTTCTCTGTTTCAGAAATTCCCAGCATGGGTGTAAGGCTAGTTCTGCCCCATGTCGCTGCAGTTCTTCAATATCTGAGCAAAAGTATGTTCAGTGTGGACAAGATGAAGAAGAAAAAGTATAGAGCCCAAGTCAGCAAAGAACTCAACATTATTTCAAAGTAAGTGGTTCCTTAGGGTCCCTTAAATGCAGTGTGTTGCATTTGAACCATCTACTATATGCTGTTGGGAAGCTGTTGGGTGGGCCACTCCCATAAAAGCACAGGAGGCTTCTGAATATAAGTTTTTTTAGGTCTACATAGCTTAGAGGCAGCCTCCTTCCAGCATCCCATCATAAAAGTATGCCATATACCATGTCAGACTATTAATCCATCTTGCCCAGTATTGGCTGCTCTGGCTGACAGCAGTTTTCCACAGTCCTAGACAGACGTCTTCCACATCACCCACTGTCTGATCCTTTCCTGCTGGAGATGCTTGAGATCATGAACTCTAGTTCATGCATGTGATGGTGCCAAATTTCCTATTTATTTTATTTATTTATTTGTTATATTTATACCCCGCCTTTTTTCCTGCAAGAAACCCAAGGCAGCTTACATAATCCTCTTTCTCCTCCATTTTATCCTCACAACAACCCTGTGAGGTAGGTTAGGCTGAGAGTCAGTGACTGGCCCAGAGTCACCCAGTGAGTTTCATGGCTGAGCGGGGACTAGAACCCGTATCTCCCGAGTCCCAGTCCAACACTCTCACTGCTACGCCACACTGGCTCTCCTAGGCATGAATGTGTGTGACATGGTGCGTAGACCAGAATCCTATGCGTGTCATGTGATTTCTATGATTGCTGATCAGTTATTGTGATCAAAGAAGTTTGTACTTCCCCTTTACATACTATTTTCTCAGTGTAAATGCAAGCAGGTGTGAGCCCAGAGATTTCCCAATACTGGGAAATCCCAATACTGTGTGGCCTTAATTGGCTTAGACTAATGATACCATTGGCATCAACCACTATATTAGAGGTGCTTAGATGTTTAGGTGCTTAGGTGTTCTTGATGGCTGGTTCAAGTTCTGAAATGCTAAAAGCATAGGTTTATAGTGGGCCTGTGGCTTACGCTGGCTCAGCTTGTCTGAGCGTGGAAAGCTAAGCAGGGTCAGGCCTGGTTATTACTTGGATGGGAGACCCCTCCTCTAGTTTCCTGCATTGAGCAGGGGGTTGGACTCAATAGCCTTGTAGGCTCCTTCCAACTCTATAATCTATGAAATCTATGAAATGGCATTAGTGACAAGGGACAAATAGAGATCCAACTTTAATAGCAATTAAACTATTGACCTGTTGCACTTCTTTTGCAGTTTTTATTAGTGCAGTCAAATGCCCTTCGTAAGCAAAACAGCAAAAGTTGACAATACTTTTTTTTTTAAGATGCTCTTACAACATGAACTTCTAATTTAAGCAGTTGGATCATTACACTGTGATAGTGGTTATATCAGTACAAGACTAACCTCTTGCTTCTGTTGCATGTAGAATCAGCAAGTTTATAAAGGACAAGAGCCAGAGTTCCATCCTGATTGGTCTCCTCCTCCCTTTCCTTCACCAGAGTAACATTATGCAGGTAGGTTTTGAATTATGCCTGTGGAAAGTCAGATTTTCTTTTAAGTAGGATTGTTTTTCTGATCAACTTTAGAATATTTCTGCAGATTGTTGTGATCTGCTGCTAACCATGCAGGCCAGCGTTTATTAAATCTGCTCTTCGGTGTCTCTTGGGGCAGTATCCAGTGAAGCCGCTCCACCTCTGCTGGTTCTGGTGCTCTCGCAGGACCCACCACTTGTGTAACGGGGCTTTGGTGCTTCTAAAAATAATCCCAGAAATGAGTGGAAACGCTTGTTTCTGGATCAGGATAAGTCAGTGGAGCTTCCTTCTGTGACCTCTGCTGACCTGCCCCATTCCAGAAAATAGCATTTCCACTCATTTCGGGTTATTTTTAGAAGTGCCAAAGCCCTGTTGCACAAGCAAGCATATGGGCACAATAGGATACTACCTTTTTAAAAATATTTTTTTAAAGACCTTGTATAGTGCAGTGGTTAAGAACAGAAGTCTGGAGCTGAGAAGTTCGTGGTTCAAATCGCAACTCACCCATGAACACAGATATCTATAATATGTGGGTCATAATATTGAGCTGCTTAACAGTATTATTGTAAATACTGTTGAGATAATGTCTGTGAAGCACTTTGAGTTCATAGAATATTAGTACACAATGAATATTAAGTTTATAACCAGCTGATTAGCATTTAGTATTTGTTCAGTTCTGTAGTTACATTACAAGAAGTGTGGGAATAATAATTACTTCCCTCACAAAGTTGCTGTGAGGATTAATGTCTTGAGAATAAGTATTTGTTTTTGGTAACACTTTTGTTACAAATATTGCCATAAAACTGATGCATTTCTATTGTAGTGTGTTATGTAATTTAGAGCAGGCAAAGATAGATGTTAAGCTTGTAGGATCTACTTTGTTTTTTACTAGAATGTCAAGGTCCATTTAGAGATGTGAAGGCCCAGGAAAAGAGTGTTTTTTTCTGGTTTTCTCCAGGCCTTCGCATTGGTAGGTTCACCAGTCAGAGCTGGATGGAAAATATTGTGTGTGTGTGTGTGTTTAGAATTAGGTGCAAAATGGTGGCTAGGCAGGTGGGCAGAACCAGTTTCCTACAACACCCAATGAGCTGTACATATACAAATAATGTACATCTGAGTTACTACAGATCAGACATTCTAAGAACCTAATTTAGGGGGGGAATGCTTCTTATTCTTATTGCTATTGTTAAATGGGAGTCAGACATTGTTGCTGATCTACTGCAAATCATCCAGTGATCTATGCTTATTTAGGAAGATGGTGCGTGCAAGTATTAAATGCTGTTTGACTGCAAGATTAGTGGAGCTTCATTTTCCATATTTACTTCTACCGTTGACTTTTTCTTTCTTTTGTGGAATAATATGAAAATGCAGTCTTGTCTGCCCACACACCAGAGTACAGATCTGTAGGAATGTACAGGTTTGTTTTTCCAAGCATTGGCTGGTGTTCTTCTATTGACTGGTGTACTTCTTTTAACTAAATCTTGCTTGGAATCTCTGAGATTCACAGAGGATTGCATAAAGCCACTTTGCACAGTAAGTGTATTATTATTATTATTTTTGGTAGTTCTTCACAATATACCATATCTGTTTCTTCCAGGATACAGAGATTGACATCCTGGAAACAGTTCAAAATCTACTGAAACACTGTTTGAACCCGGCAAGCTTCCTCAAACCACTGGCAAAACTGTTTTCTGTTCTTCAGAACAAATTATCTCGTCAGACACTCTGTATTGTTTTTGAGGTATTGTATACAAGCACAGTATTTTATTAGTAATGGGTGAGCTGCCACCCCTCCATGGCTAAGTTTGTGTGTGTGGGGGACACACACACACCTATTTTGGTCCTGATGTAAATTGGGCTCGTAATAATTTGCTTAAGCTCCCATTCCAGCCTAAGGCCCTGTAAGGCTCCTGATGATGTTATTGGGAACATGACAGTGTCTAGAGCAGTGTTCTCCAACCTTGGGTCCCCAGATGTTTTGGCCTACAACTCCCAGCATGCTGGGAGTTGTAGGCCAAAAACATCTGGGGACCCAAGGTTGGAGAACACTGCTCTAGAGGCCTTCCGATTCAGAACTCGCTTTGTAATCCCTCTTGTGTGAAACTGTCCCCTTCCTGTTCCCTATCCGATTTGCTTGTCCTAACCTGATGGTGGTTGGGGGAGAGGGGCTTTCAGCATGACCTCCATTAAGGCCCTCTAGGGCCATGAGGAACCATGCGAAGTGTAGTTTCCCTATCAGATGATGAAGGGTTCCAAAGGGATCTCTCCAAATGTTATGACAGGTTATAGAATGGCTGGTGAGATTTTGATCAAGTAAATCGAAAGCTGGGTGCACTGGAACAAAAGGATGGTGCGTCCACATTTTGAATACCTACTGTAGGCAGTTCAGGTTTTCCCATCTTAAAAAGTATAACGTAGAACGGAGAAGGTACAAAAAGGGTGCAGTTAATGTGATGGTGGATGAATCATCTTATGAGAGCCAGTGTAGCGTAGTGGTTAGAGCGTTGGACTGGGACTTCGGAGACCCAGGTTCTAGTCCCCACTCGGCCATGAAGCTCACTGGGTGACTTTGGTCCAGTCACTGACTCTCAGCCTAACCTACCTCATAGGGTTGTTGTGAGGATAAAATGGAGAGGAGGAGAACCTTGTAAGCCACCTTGGGTTCCTTGCAAGAGGAAAAAAGGTGGGATATAAATGTAATGTGGTGATGGTGATGATGATGATGATGATGATGATGATGATGATGATGATGAAAGCCTCAATAAATTTTAGGCTCATTACCTTGGGGAAAATATGACTTAGGATGGTCATGTTAAAGAGTATTTTAAAACATCCTAATGTACTATACAGTATGTGGTTTTAGTGGAAGGAACAGTTATTTAAACCTGTTTGTATACTTTTTGCCGCTTTCAATTAATATAAAGTATTGACTCTAAGGTCATTTCACGCAGTGTTTTTTGCTATGTAGATATTACTACCATATAGGAAAAATGGTATGCAATGTGTACAACTCATCATATGTAATGAATGCACAGTTGTCTCTTTAGCCACATGTTTGTTCCTCTTATCCAGGGGTTCTTAACCTGTGGGGTATGCCTCCCCAGGGGAGGTTTGGACTGACTCCAGGGGAGGTGTGAGTAGCCCCTCAACTATAAATTGTTTATTGTATAAGTACATAGCAGCGCAGCTTGGTGGTTGGCCCAACCTTATTTCTTTCTACTAATCTTGGGAGCTACACCATTCATTTAATTGAATATGTATTTTTTTTAGTCCAGAGACAGAGCATAAACTAAAAAATGCAAACTCGTCCTGCCTAAGCCTAAATTTTGGGCCGTTAAAATAATACATGGGAGGCGTGGGTCAAAAGATTTTTCACAAGGGAGGTGTGACACCAAAAAGGTTAAGAACCACTGCTCTTATCTGACAATGAATATTGCTATATCTACAGCAATATCAGGAGTGATACTAGTCTAGGTGGGAAAAATCTTGTGTGAAGTAGTTCTAAGTTGAAATTGTTTGTTACCAGTAAATGTCTTTTTTTTTTTTTAATAGACTCTATCACATTTGGAGAGTAATCTAAAATACATCACAGATACAGTTAAGGTATGTAACGTTTTTCCTGATTTTACTTAACATTCACCTGCTTTACACGTAATAATGGCAAATTGTGGGTTAATTAATTAACCCACAATTTGTCATTACCGCTGCCATTCTGAATATCCAATCCAACTTTATTTTGCTTAGCCAAACAGGCTTGGCAAACACCATAGAAAAATCAACAAACTCTTATGCAATATAGTTAGTAAAGTTAAATCGTAATATAGAACCAACATTATCTTTCTCAACAGAACAATATCAGATTCTCCTCGTCCAGGCTATCTTAACGTATTTAGCCATACGAAAGGACACATAATAATCAGATCCAGTTAACAAAAACTTCAAGTTTGGGAGAGAATTAACATCTCCAATACGGGCGAGGAGGGATCTAAGTATTGGGTTCTCAACTCTAAATACAGAGGACATTCCAGAAGAAAATGACATAAGTCTTCCTATCTTTCTGCAGCCAATTGGGCACTGTCTGTCTACAACGGGTACACCTTCATATTGTCCCTTTGACCTCCACTAAAGGCAGGGTATTCAGCCTGCACTTAGTTAATAAAGTCTTAAGATTGTACTGACAGGAGGAGGCCAGATAAGGGGGCAATTTTCTGGGATATGCTGTAAAAGTCTTATACAATATAGCAGAAACGGCAATTGGACACGTAGTGCAGGCATTTTCCTGACAGTCAATATCCGCCTAAAACGTCCAGCAAACTTCCAGAACAGGCAGCATAATAGCCTTTTGCAACTAAATAATTCAGTGAGAAGCCCAAGTTAGGAAATGAGGGTGACAGGGTTTTTTTGCCCGTGAATCTGGGCCCATTTCCTCATACGTCTTTAGAACTAAAGGCCATTCTGAATATGCAACCTCCAATCAGAAGTTGCTCCATAACGTGCAAACCTGGACCCTATGAGTTAACCGTGGGTTAAACAACCCAAAGTTAGCCTACAATTAGTTGTTAGGTTAACTTTGGGTTGTTTAACCCACGATTAACCCATACTGTCTGGGTTCGCATGTCACAGAGCAACCGCCGATTGGCCCGATCGGAGGTTGCATATTCAAAATGGCGTTAGCAATGCCGTGGGAAATCATGGGTTAATTAACCCATGATTTCCCACCATTACATGTGAATGGGTCCATTGTTTTGCATCCTTTTTTATTTGTATTTTCATTGAACCTTTTGTCTGTCATAGTTGAATGCTTTTGATTCACGTCATCTTGATGATATCAATTTCGATGTCCGGTTGTCAGCATTCCACGCCATCACTTCTCATATCAAGGCAATGAAAACAGTGGATGTCAGCTACCTCGTTCCAGTTATGCATAACTGTTTCTACACCATACAGGTGAGCCATACCCACATGGAAAATATCTGCCCTTGACTTATGATGGCGCTCTTGAAAATGTGTTCCCTTTTCTATTGTTCTTTTGGGAACTAAGAAACCCATGTATTTGCATACTCTTTCCCCACCACTCCCCTGCACCGACAGTTAAGGTCTAACTTCTAGTTAGAAATTCCCATTGCCTATGCCTTTCAGACCCCAGGAAAACATCCAAGGCAGCTATACACATTGTGCAAAAGAGCCATAAGCCGTCTTAGGCAAACATTATAATTATTATATGGTTATTGTACCAAGATAAATAAAATATTATTATTATTTATTTTGAAAGCAGAATTTATCTCTAGAAAGTTGCAAAGCTTACCTCTGACCAGAAGCTTAACAAAGGGTGAGGAGTAGGAGCAGGGCGTAATGTCATCCTACTGCTAGAATGTAGCTGATGGGAATTACACAATGGCAGATGCTGCAAAAAACATAATGGGTTATATCAGAGTTTTGTGAGCAGATGTCCACTTGGGCAACAGAGCCTTCCCACCCTCTCTTTTCCACTGCAGTCCCTGTATATCCCCAAAAGCCTTTCTTGAGGGAAAGGGGGATCCGCAGGAAAGCCCTGTGATGTGGTGTGGGGAGCTACAGTAGGAGGGGGGGACAGTTGAAGGGTAGAGGCAACTTGTGGGAGCTCTGCTCATGCAAGCTGTCTCCACTTGACTTTTGCCAGTTTCCTCTCCTTCCGCGGGCGGTGAGTGGTTAGGAGTGAAAGTCTGTTGCATGAGCAGATGTTAGCTGTGTTCCAGAAGACCAGTAAGCCCATGGCTTGCTATTGCCAGGTAATAAATTAGCAAGCTCTTTTTTACTTGGCAGGAAAAAGGAAGTTTGTAAAGAGTTCATACTCATAGTGTTCTTCATTACAAGGCGGGTGAAACTTTGGTCATCACTTGCTGGTGATGAAGGTTGCCTGGGATATTATTCCCATTACAGTTGCTTTGAGTTATTGTTAGGAGGGTCTGGTATACATGTATATCTGTACATGTTTTGAGTATTCTAAATCTCTTATTTCAGGATTATCTCTTGTAACCCAGGTGCCATAATCCTTTTCTTTCTTCAGTTAGGGGAGATGTCTCTAGGTGACAGTGCGGTCCTCTGTCTGAATGCTATTATTAGCCTGTTTGCTGAAATTGATCACACGGAAGATGAATACAAAGAAATAATCCAGCACCACTCTTCTGGAAGCTTTGAGAAAAGGGCTGAAGAGCAAGACTGGGAAAGGCTCGGCTCTACATGCTCTCCGTTGTTTGGGCGAGGGGTGATTCCATGTGAGGGGAGCGGCCTTGGGCAGGTTTCTCATTGGTCAGGGACTGGGTCTTTCTATATTCTGCTCAGCTGTCTTTTAGTGTGGTTTCTATTTATTTATTTATTTGTTGTTTGTTTGAATTTATATCCTGCACTTCTGCAGTAAAGCACCCAGGCAGCTAGCAATAGACACAAATACTGAAAAATAAAAGCATTAATAAAATACTTCTATACCTGTTCCTACTATGACTCCCTTCCTTCTTTGTTCTTTACTCTAGTTCCGGATGTTCTGAATTTCGCAAATTCTGTATATTTAAGCACACCTTGCACTGTGTTCAGACAACATGGTAACCCACACCTTCTGGGTTGAGTGGGGTTGTTGTTGAACCGTGGGTTGTTGTTGAAATGTGGATTATTGTGTTGTCTGAACCGTGGGTTGTTGTTTGAAATGTGGATTATTGTGTGTCTGAACCCAGCTGTGCTAACAAGCTATGGCTTGTTAACCACGAACAACCGAGGAAGAGAACCCTTGGTTTGTTGTTGGGTTGTGTGAACACGGTTTGTTATCTTGGCTGGGTTTAGACAACACAATAATCCACATTTTAACAACAACCCATGGTTCAATGACAACCACACTCAACCCCTGAGTGTGGGTTATCATGTTGTGTGAACCCAGCCATTGTGGATAATTGTGTATGCTATCCTGAGTGCAGAATGTACATTTTGTTGTGAACAGCCAGGATTTTTAGAAGTAGCTAGCATGTCTAGATGATGCTGATAAGGTTTTATTACTGGTGTGCTGAAAGCTCCCCACCCTTCCCTTCCTTGAGATCTGGGTTCTATAGGGCTATATGTCCTGTAGCACAACCTGACATAT